>VXBX01002099.1:0-17053 GCA_013400415.1 Scytalopus superciliaris
GCGACGCCCAGCCATGATGATGAATGATGACTATGGTGAAGGCTTACATGGTCAGGATGGTAACTCTTCTGTTTCCACAGAACTCACATAACAAAGATCCCATCTGTGACATTCACTCACTTGCAAGACTGTTCTGATGAGCACATTTCCCCACCTTCTCAAAATTATGCAAAACACCAACTTTCTTACACCCAGCTCTGAGTATCCAGCTTTCCAGGAATTTGCCAAGTTTCTCACTTTGCCTAATAAACACCTTTGTGGGGTGCATTTCATGCTCATTTGGACCAGACATCTATTTTTAGCTTTTGCCAATTAGACAGTTTGCAAGGTTAAAAGAACAAAAAAACAACTAACCTCCTCCCTCCAAACAACTGGTGCATAGCTTGACTTCTTCTGCAGTCACACACACACACTTTTTTTTTTTTTGAACAACCACTCTAATGTGGGAATAATGTTTATTCAGATTTGTTTCAAGGTGCTATTTTGTTAAAGCATATTTGCAATTGCAAAGTTATAAACAAATTAAAGGCTTTCTCATTCCTAAAATTCAGTCTTGCTGTGGGGAAGCTGCCAGTAATGAGAGCAATTTATTTTAGCAAACAGCACGTTCTGACTGGGCTAGAAAACAAAGCCTACTTGCTCTTAAAAATAACTGCCTTTGAACTACCTCCCCTGAGCTCAGGGAGTTCAGATTGAATCTCCTTTTTCCCATAGCACCAGTCCAAGGTGCAGGAGTCACAGCCACCACCTCTGCTCCTGCAGGGCACTCCTTTCCCAGTCCTGCTCCTGTTTCAGGGTGACACTTGCAGGGCCCACACTGGAAGCAAACAGGGATGCTTAATTATACATGTACGCAGCTCAATTTCACCATCTCACAAAAGTACAGACTTAAGAGGAAAGTAGGAAGATTTAGATTAGATGTTAGGAATAAATTATTTACTGTGAGGGTGGTGATGCACTGGAACAGGCTGCCCAGAGAAGCTGTGCCATCCTTGGAAGTGTTTAAGGCCAGGTTAAACAAAGCTTTGAGCACCCTGGCTTAGTAGATGATGTTCCTGTCCCTGGCAGGGGTTTGGAACTAGATAATCTTTAAGGTCTCTTCTAATCCAAACTATTCTATGATTTTGTGAAATTCAGTTAAAGTCACTAAGTAAGAGCCTGGTTCAAGGGAAGAGAAGAATCCTTCTGTTTCCTCAGGATGTCATATTCCATGAAGAATCTTGTTTGCCAGATCTAAAACACAATAACTACAGATATATTAATAAAGCTTGAGGTTTGGGGTTGGGTTTTTTGGTCACTATGGAATCTGAATCTGACTTACGTTGATCAGTCATTGCTTTCTTTTATGCAGCAACCTTGCCTGTTCATTTTATCTGAGGGTACATGTCTGAAAACCCTTTCCAGATTAGCTGCACACTTTAATTTTTTTCTAAATTTATCTCTGAAATTTTTATCATTCTATAACTAAGTCACATCACACTGAAGTAAAATTATTGTGTAAATGGTCCTATTTTATGATGAAAGAAGAAGGAAAAAGAAGCACAATCTACTTGCTACATCCCTCATATTGCTGCATGCTGCTGCACAGACAGGTGACCTTGCACCCTGGGGACCCAGCAGGCTCTCTGGGCTCAGCAGGCTCTGGTGAGAATCAGGGCTTGCTCAGCATATATGTTGGGCAACCACAGAGCACAGACTGGAGCCAGCCAGGCACGCTGATAAACTCGACAGAGCAGGAGAGAAACTGATCTGAAGAATAAGCAGTCTGAGAAGGCAGGAGAGATGGGTAAGATAGACCAGAAGAGAGGCAACAGGTCTAGGAGGAGCAAAATTTGACTGGGACATGGAGAGGAGGGTGAGTACAGAACTGAATGCATGCTGTGGAGAGGCAACAGCTTTAGGAAGGCTGAACAGAGTGGAAAAGCTGAAAAAGCAATGGTGCAGATTGCTAGGAAGGACAAAGGGAAAAATGAAAGAGAACCAATATGAAGAGGAAGGCAAATAAGGAGAATGCACAGGAGAGGAGTGGCTAATCTGAAAAGGGATTAACAGAGGAAAAAAATACAGAACAAGAAATATAAAGTGGAAGAAAAATGGACACAAGCGAAAGATGGAATGAGATAAGGGTCTAATGCACTGGATAGGACAGACAGAAGGACAGACTTGAGGAAAGGCAGAATGAAAGGTAAATGAAATCTAAAAGAAAATTACACATTGTGAAGATAAATCTACTTATTTTTTTAACCAGATGAAAGCACATATTCACATTAGTTTTTTTTAAAGCCAGCAAACTTTTAAGTCAGCTGTGCATTTTTCATGTAATGGAAGGTTGTTGCAGGAATAAACTGGGGGAGCAGATAAAATAGGAGCGCCAAGGATCATTAAATTTCTTCTCTCCCATGCAAACTAGGCTGTCTTAAAATAGATTATAGGATCTAAGGTAAGCCAAACATTTTGGAGAAGGGAAAGATACATGTTCTCTTACTTCACTGTGGCCCGGATCTTCTAAACTGATCATGCTGATCACTTTGCAAGTACTCTGAGATTGCATATACCTTCACTGCACTGTACCTCATGTCCTCTTCAAATGGCCCTACTAATTTTGCCTAGAGAGCTGTTAGACACACTACAAAAAATAGTCCTTCCTAACAGAAAAGGGTCACAGAGTTCAGTAACAGCAATGAGAATGCTGATTAAAAACAAATATTTCTATGTAAGAGTTATAAATTGTACTGTATAGAGATTTTTTAATTAGCTAATTGAGATTATTTTGTTTTAAAGTAGAGCCCTTTTGATTAATTAGCAATTTGCACGGGAATAAACTATTTTTCATTAAAATACCAGTGACTTTCATTGAAAACAGCTAGCAAACTTTCCTCCTTAAATCCCAAGTATTTTAGTTTTAAGTAACTGAAAATCAAAAGTCTTCCCTATGGAGAAGAAATACACAATTTCCCCCTTTTTTTTTTATTTTTTTTAAAGTTATAAGCCAACCCACAACCATGCAGGAGGTTTAGGACTATGTGCATGCATGGACACGTGTCAGCTAGAATCTGAACCACCACCAGTGACTATTCCAGCTTTCTACATACTTAGAAGCACACACAGATAACTCTTCAATGTGCACCACCAGGTGAAAGATAGGCAAGGGAAGGTGTAATGTTATACCTATATACATTTTTGCAAGATAATTTTGCTATTCCAGTAATTCAGGCACACCATTCTAATACAGAATTCTAGATACGTACCAGGCACATACTAAGGTTATCATTAGGTTTCCCAAAGGAAAATCTTTAATAAAATAAAAATACCAAAGAACTTCAGCTGATACTATCTCACTTTCACTAAATCACTTTGTCCTACCAAGTCCAGCCCTACCCTATTAGCAAAACCAGTCTTCCTCTGGGAATTTTCCCTCCTGCAGATGTCCAGCTAAGTTGCTATAATTAATCTAACTAGTCACAACACCTTTATTCCAAAAGAATTGTAAGCCATGCATAATACCTCCAAGTCCATTTTCCTTTGTTGTCTCCGTTTTGACACTGGATTGATTAGATGTCTTCATCTTTGAGGTATTAATGGATTCCAAGAGGGAGACAAATTCTAGAAAGTTAGATTCGTTGGGTATCTGTCCTTCTTTAGCTTCTAGATCCGATTTAGAAGTTGGTAAGGTCTTTTCTTTGTCAGATACCTCCATGAAATTCTTACTTAAAAGTACATCTGTCCCACTGTCTACACTCAACACCCGCATGTGCCTCTTTTCATGAGCAGTTCTACAGGACTGTGGGTCTAGGTTATGCAGGTCTTCCTTAGAAGTTAAATCTACAGTCTGGACATTTTCCAAAGCATTTTCCCGATTTGGATCTGAACAAGTGTTAGTTTCTAAAGGTGTGTTTGCTGGGTTGCTGTGCTCCTTTACTGCATCACCTGATTCATAGCCAGAGCACTGGTTGGATGACAGCTCTGCCCTTAACATTTCTGGAGTTCTTTCGCTTTCACTAACTTCTGGGCCAGCCTTACCTTTACCATCATCAGACAGGTCAACAGTGATAAGGGGGATTCTGAGCTGTTCATTAGTTTGCTGACTCTGCCAACTCGTTCTAACTACACCAGAGTCAAGGGCTGAGCTCGTTCTCTCAGTTTCTAGAGCATTTAAGTGGACAGAGCCTGGTAGGTCGCTGAGGGTGGTGTTTGGTGTAGTACTCATTGTAATGACAATTTTAATGGGCTCACATAGCTGGTCTCCAGGCAGGGAGCTGTCCACAACTGCAACAGCAGTTTCACTGTCCGAGCAATCAAGGTCCTCACGGCTATTACCAGCATTGTAAGAACTTTCCATGTGCTCATGATCTTTGGTTACAATGGTATTGCACTGTGGGCAGTTACTGGTAATGCCTGTCTGTGGTGATCCATCTGGCAATTTCTCTCTTTTGTAGCTTTTAGGATTACTCAAATGGTCTGAAATAATTGAATTTTCACTGTCCCATGGCTCTGAAGAAACTCCAGTCCTTAAAATATCACCTTGTGATGAAGAAATATTGGAGAAGTTTTTAGCTACATCTCTGTCCACAAGAATATCTTGGGATCCATGCTGTCCACATAGCTGCTCGTTCACTCCTTTTTCATTTATTCCATTATCAGAAAGTGTTTCCATAGCAGCTGGTTTTGTCACTATTGCTGATGTGGTGGCACCTGAAGCAGAGGTTGTATAAACAGGTAATATATCTGCTTTGATAGAGGGTGAGGTAGATGAAACTGGTGGTGCAGCCTGGTCTTCTAATACCATAACACCTAAGCAAAACATACATGGAAGTTAATTTTCACAAACATGAACACTATGCATTATTAAAGCATGATTTTTAGCTAGCAAAATCTGATCCAAGCAAAGAAAGCACAGAGGATATAGCTGATTAAAGCAGTTCCTAAGAAAGTAGCTTTTTTGTTAGCTACATGTGAAATACTATATAGCAAGCTGGGACCCTTCCAGGTCAGGACAAGAGCAGCAGCACATCTATTTAATTTAAATAATCAAAATAGCTCAAGAAGCAGCTAGTATCAAAACCAAAATGTTTTACAGAATTATCCCCTCTTAGGGAGAGATGAAAAAGAAAGAGCCACTGCTGCAGGCTTGCTGCATCTCTTCCTCCAACCGCTGCACGCTCACATAGGATATGGTGATCAGCCTTAACAAAAAGGAGATAAACTAAAATATTAAGATATCTCAGGCACAGGAGCTGTAGGCAAAACAAGATGTGCTGGAGTACACACTACAGAGCTAAAGCTCAACAGTCACAACAGAGGTCTACAGTCAGAAGATGTTTAAGGGTTCTAAGACGCCATACAAGTGTTAGCTTCCTAGTTTAATGCTTTACAGAAACACAGAGTTTCCCAAGAATGTGGGAGCAAGGCTCTTTCATCTCCATTTATCAAAACGGGGAGAGCTACATTCATGCTTATCAAAAGGCTGCATCCCAAACAGCTTGGCTGACAGCTGAGAAAGCTTAGTCTGTTAAAATTCCCTTGAAATTTTGTTCTCTTGAGCTCTTCAATTCTTCTCCTAAGAAGAGGCACAACAGAACCTGTCATGGAGTCCTCTGTGCCATTTTGACACTTTTTGTGTCAAGGAATGAGTGAACAATGGGTTAAAGGGATTTATAAAGCCTTTAAGATACCTCTAAGATCTTCAATAGTTTCTCGTGTTGGCAAATCCTGAAAAAAATAAAAAGAAACATACAAGATTAGCATGAGCATTTATTACATTCTGCTGGGGAGAAAACCAACTATCAGTGCAATAGTTATCTAACCAAAGGTTAATTACAGCATTGGTAAGTTGTTTAACATTACCGAAATTTGAACATGTACCTTTCACAAAATGCAAGGGGTGGGTGAGGGAGATGGTTATAGAACAGTCATGCTGCAAATTGCATCATTGCAATCGTGTGTGATGTTTGGGAAGGGGAAGGAAAAGAAAGATCTGTTTTGCTTTTAAGAAAAGCATTTTGCAGTGCCTAATCCAGATAGATTTTTTTTGTTTTTAAATCATTAAGGAACAGAATGTGTTAATTTATTCCACTTTTCAAGCTATGTGTTTCCAAAGCACTAGAATGAAATGTTTGGTGTCTAGTCCTTGGTAACAATTTCTGAAATGAAAACTAGAGGACAGGGACATTAAATTATTATAGAATCATTTAGATCCGAGGGAATCTTTGGAGGTCATTTAGTCCAAATCCCCTGTGCCATACATACACACTCAAAGCAGGTACAGTTTGAGCAGGTTGCTCAGGGCCATCTCCAACAGAGCCTTGAAAATCTCCAAAGATGGAGATTTAACAACTTCTCTGGAAAACCTCTTCCAGTATTTGACCACTCTCTTGGTAGGGGGAAAAAAAAAAAAACCCTAACAAGCAAAACAACCACACACAAAAGACAGTAAATCTAATTGATCTAATTGTAGCTTTCCATGGCTGCAAGTTGCAGCCACTGTTTCCCATCCTGTCACCAGGCACCTCTGAGAAGAGTGTGCTCAGTCTTCTGTGTACCTTACCATTAGAAAGCTAAAGACAGCAGTAAACTCTTCCTAGTCTTACAGAAGGTTTTAGCCTTACAAAGGCTAAGACATCCCAACTGCCTGTCCTCATACATCATCTACCTCATTTCTTAATCACCTTGGCGGCCTCTGCTAGTTTCTCATCAACAGGTCAATGTTAATGGGAACTAACTGGGGAGCTCAAAACTAAACACAATACTCCAGAGGAATACTTCAGGAGTCTGAATTCAACAGCCTAGTGTATAATGAAAAATTAAAGCCATGGGGAAGAACTAATGTGGCACTCTTGTGACCAACAGGCACCAAAACCCACAGCAATTAATTGTTACTTTCTAAAATTTCATTATGGTATCCTGCCAGAAAGAACAGGAGACTTCATTTGACAAGACCCAACCTACATGTTTGGAAGTGGGAGACTAGGATGAGATCCCAAGAAGAAATAGGTTTGCAGAATGGACAAATACCAGAATACCCAAGACTAGGACAGAAACAAGATGAAAAAATATTTTACCTCATAAAAAAACCAAAACAGCTATTAATGTCTGTGAATCATACAGA
The DNA here is from genome assembly GCA_013400415.1 of Scytalopus superciliaris. Classification (NCBI taxonomy): domain Eukaryota; kingdom Metazoa; phylum Chordata; class Aves; order Passeriformes; family Rhinocryptidae; genus Scytalopus; species Scytalopus superciliaris. Next base: position 7,106 of record VXBX01002099.1, read on the forward strand.
TGCTACAAAAGGGTAAAAACACTCCAGGAAATGAGGAAATAGTTCTGATTTCAGACCAAGATTTAAGTAGTTTGTAGTAAATAGGAATAAGGGGTGGGGGGAGGTGGGAGAAGAATATGAAGACAGAATGAAGTATCAAATAGCCACTTATTCAGAGATCACTAACCATCCTCTGCACTGACTGAGGCAGGAGTCCTGTAGAAAAAAATAGCATGGGATCACATAATTAAACATTTTATCACAGTATACATAGGGAGTAGCTTAAGATTAAACAGACAGCATTATTCTGTTTCTTAATTTTTTGAATACTTAACTCCTCAATCTTCTCATGAGGTTTTTCTATTGCTTTCTTTAATAACATTTACATACGTCCCCTTCATCACTTGAAACACTATTGATTTAGAAAGCATAGCTAATGGTGTGGAATGCACACACATAAACTTCTGTAGACATTTCCTAGATTTAAATGGTTCTTAGCTTTGTTTAAATACTCAAGAGATATGTTTGGTTCACTTTATAAGCATAAGTCTAGTTACACAAAACCAAATTATTAATGCTCCAGGAGCAGATCCCTTCAGAGGCAACGAAAGGCATTATAATGATTGCATTAACCTCTCCCTTCTCTCAAAGCAGCTACAAAAACTAGTTGCTTCTGGCAAAATCTACAATGGCCATTTGCTATCTCTAGAGCAGAGAGAGCCCTCCTAAGAAGGGCAGAATTACAAATAGCACTTTCAGCTCTGCAAACCCAAACCTTTAGGAAAAGCTGACTGACAGCAGTTGTATACCTAGTGGATTCACGGGATGACCCTTACTCCTTGGGGGAGACCTATGATTCAAGTGACCAGTACCTGGCAATACAGAACTCTGTGTGGTAAGCTATGGACTGCACAAAGCAAAGACGCAATTACAGAAAACCACATACTAACCATTGCTCCAGGTGAGCTCTGTGAATGCAGAGCCTGTACCCTCGAACTGTCATGAATTGTTTGGGTAGAGTCATTTTGGCTGGTCTCAACGATGACATTATCCCCCGTGTTATTGCTGAAAAGGAAGCAAATGAAAAATAAAGCAATGCTTCTTACCCCGGTGGATCACAGCGTGTTTTGGGAAGTAGCTGAGGAATAGTAACAGAATAGGAAGAAGTAGCACAGCACAATGAAATGAGAGTACTTCTTTCCCTTCCAATTATAAAAGTATAGGGCTATAAAAATACTCTAACACCCTTTGGCATGTCTTTCCTCACCAAGACAGCTTGATAAAAATAAGTGAATAAAAATCCCTCAATATAAAATGATTCTGGTGTTATCAGAAATAGAGCTGTGAGAAATACAATGACATCTCTTCAAACTTCCTACACGTATATAATGCCATTTAGCCTGCCTGACACACACACACAGATTTATTGGCACTAAAAGACTGTTTGGGGCTTCTCATATAACAAGCAAATGTCACTCCTTTCACAATTTTTGCTTTTAATGTTCTTGTGTACATAATGATTATCTAACTACCTGTTTATTTACAAGCCTCCCATAAAACAACTACTAGAAATGCAACACAATGTGCATTAATATAATCATTAGATCACAAAATAAAGTTTTTGCTCTGATTTAGGCAAAGAAAATACATCCATTACTAATCTCAAATGTTTTAAGGAAATTATAAGCCTTGTCGGTCACTTTCTTTGTGAGTACATTAAACTATCCACTAACTCTTCTTACACACATTTTGTACTAGCTTTTCCATGGATATAAGCAAGTATTTTTGGACAAGGTTTACTAATGAGAACTTACAAATGTTCTTTTTCCTAGGCATAACACAAGAAAAACTCAGTTTAAAAAAAAAAAAAAGAGAAACAAAAAACAAAAGAAAACAAACAACAAAAAAACACTATAATGAAATGTAAAGAAGTGCAGTTGGGCTTTTCTGTTTTTCATGGGGCTATTTTTTTCACTCAAACTTTTTTTTTAAAAAAACTCTACACCTGTATGTAAGCTATAAACTGATTTATCTGGGGACCCTCAATCATCTCTCCAGAATTTTCTTTTTTGTAGTAAACTGGCTTAAAAAAAACTTGTTTAACCAACCTGCCAACCACCAGGGTCTGCTTAAAAAAAATCATCCATCTAGTCAAAATAACAATAAGTTCTTTATTTTCTGATCAAGTATAAATAATAGGTTGTTGTGCATTCAAAAATCAACCTAGGAGGAATAGTCATTTGAATTAACATGCAAGTTTGAAGTGATTCTATCTCTACTTCTTAGTCAAAACAGAGACTAAAATGCATAACCCCCATCTAAAATCAAAACTTTGGGTCATTAGTGGCACACATAAGAAGCATTTCTCAAGAAAGTCTCAATGCAGTCAGATGTTGACACTCAGCAACATCACTGCCAGGAGTGTAACACAGATGTGTATGTATAGAGACACCAAAAAGCAGTAGCACAAATGTACATAAACAATCTTGATATTACTTTGCTGGCAAAGAGGTAGCAGTAGCAACTGCAAATTCACAAAAAAAAAAAAAAAAAAAAAAAAAATAAGAAATTTCTTTTATAGAGAGCTTTCTGATGAAGTTTGACTAGTAGTTTTAACAAAGCTACTCAGTTTAAGCTTTGTTTGAACATTTCTGTGCTGCTGCCACTATTGGATGTACCCTATTTCAGCATTTTTTACATCTGTTATAACATTTGGGATCACTGCAAGTCACTTGACTGCTTCATTTGTTTCTATGACTCAGGCTTGAAAAACCAGCAGGAGAGGTCTCCATTCATTCCAGAGAGTGCACAGTCGAACATTCTAACTAAACACAAATCTGGAAAATGCTAGTGCTAGTCTTCAGCCTGATACTATCTTTACCTTTAATACTATCACAACCTGGAAGCAGCCTGACTATAGCAACGACAAATAGTACTTGGCTCCTCAGCAGAGGAGCTACAAATACCTACCAAATGGCTCTGAGAAATAAGTGGTACTAGCTTCCCTCATGAACAGGACCACAGAAGCATCACATGCAATTACAATAAAACATGAGGGCAAAAAGCAACAAATCTACATGTGATCAGATAGATAAGTTACCACAAGCACACGAAGGCAACATGAGCTCAGGCCTGCAAAGCTGTCATATTAAAGCATTTTCTTTGCCAACAGGTGTGTGCTACTTCCTCGCCTCTTCCCAGTAGGAAGAGGAAAGAGCAAGCATTTGAGGCTTTCCCAGAAAACTTTTCCCAGGTTTTCTCCAGGATCTTTTAGCACCTCTAGTATATGTCTCTTCTTATTGCCTTTGTGGTGCCCAGCTGGTGCTCCACCTCTGAATCAGGTGCAGCTGTGCCTGCTTCACCACCAGCATGCTTCAGCCACCAAATATAAAAGCACTAAGCAGGTTTTTAAAAGTGCCACTCCTCACACAACTGTAAGAAGTTTTCATGCAGTCAACAGACATTTCTGCTATGCAGGACCACAGTGCAAACTCATCCATTTTACAGAATGTGCCAGCAACGCAGTGAAAAGCTTACCTACAATTTGAGGACTGAACTGCTTCTCCTTTTTGAACCTCTTTACTTTGTCTTCCATTTTGTCTTGAGAGCTTTTGTTGAACTACTTCGCCTTTATCAAACATAAGGTGCAAACGGTAGCTGATCACCTTTATTACCGTGAAGAACACTGTCACCAAGCTGCAGTACACAAAAACTGTAACTGCATTTGCTGGAAAAGCCTACGGAAAGAAATTATAAAGACATAATGGTAACATAGTTTGCTTGGAGAATACGCTGCTAAAATTTTTAAATACACTATATAGACTGAGCTCTCCTCATAAAAAAGGTCGAAGCGTTTCTTCAAATTCAAACCATTTCACAAGCTCTATTCTTTTTCATTAGTTCTGGATATTATTTAGTATCAAAAATCAGTAAAATCTCACAATCGACAAACTTTGTAAAACTTTTTAAAATACTGCATTCCCATGTTAATGTAGCTGCAGCCTTCCTTAAACTATGAACTTATGAAAATAGAGACAAAACCGAAACATTATTTATCCACTAACAGGAAACCCCTTTAGAAAAATTCTGTCATTTTCTCCTGTATCTCAGTTATGACTCAACAGTAAAATGCTGTAGTCTGATGTCCTTTTTCTAGAACTCCACAACATGTTCCCAAGTATCTTAATGACTGAAGAATTTCAAGTAATTAGTCAGGACTAGTCAAAACAAACAAATAAAATGCACTTGGAGAGGCAGCCTGCCCTGGCTTAGGCTGGTGAAGTGAGCCATTGGCTGTGTTGTGCTTGGTTGCCAGCTGGGGTTAAACCACGACACAACCTCTTTGAATTCTTTTTCTAAAGTACATAATTGTTATTTTACAGCTGTCTGTGATCTGTTTGCTGATCTGCAATGAGCACCATAGGTCTGAGTCATTAAAATTAATTACAATTCAACTATAGTCTGTAGAGTTCTTTCACAGACATGACATACTAACAACATTTTTATATATAAATGTTTCCTTTCAGTAAAGGGCAAATCACAGCAATGGATACTTGCAGTTACAATTGCAGCACCGACGTTAGTCATTATAGTCATGGAACACCCTTATGTGTTGTCATCACATAGCTGTAATCTCACAATGAGTTCAATCTCTTCTCAAGTTTTAGGGTTTTTAAACACAGCTTTACTATATCCCTGCACAACAGCAGCAACAAAAACCCCAACCAACAAACAACAAAAAAACACAAAGGAAGATATTCAATACTCAGGATCTGCTAAAAGCCTACTGAGGTTAATTTTTAAGAATGCTCTTTACTTTGGGACTAAATCTATCATTTTTTCAGATTCATAAATAAATCACACTGACCACATAGGTAAAGGGAAGGGAACAAGCCATGCTTACTTCATTTTTAAAACACATCACATTTATCTTGATGTTAAAATTAATATGTTCAATAATTTCTGTGTTGCTACAGGCAAGTGGGTTGCTATCCTGATGCTACTTTTGGCTTTAGCGGGACTTTATACGCTCAATATGTACATGAGAAAATATTCAGGCAAATCTTTTTTTATGACTATTCTGATTCAGACACAAAGAATCTACTGCACAAAAGTGCAGAAACCATTTAGGATGTAGGTATTACCAGTGATCCCTAATAAGACAGACACAACTTTCTGCAAGTTGAGGCTTAGTCTGTTAAGAGTACTTCATGGTACAGGGTATATACTGACAGTCAGCATACCCTTCAGTCATTTAGTGAATCTGGGCCAAGAAAGAGGATCCACCTGCAAGGTCATGTTCCCAGGGTACAAGGTTTGGTGGATGAGTTGAAGAATTTGTAGTTTATGGTAATGTTTTTGCAAAACAAGTTAGAAATTGCTTGGTTTCACAAAGAATGGTAGCCAATTATCTGTAATAACTTGTTAAAGAAAGATTTGTTCCCCTTCTAAGGAATCTCTTCAACTATACATTAAAAGGCACTGATCGACCACTCATTATTAAATAACAGCTCAGAATGATCCACTAGAAAAGAAGCGCTTTATAGGAGACATTCATAAAGCTTAATAAATATTATATGAATAATGTCAAGGTGACACAACAAAAATAGACTTCCAGTAGTGCAGTCTTTACGTGCATAGAGCATGCTCCAAGAGAGACTCAAAGGATGCTCCTAGATTTCTAAGTGGAAAAGAGGGCCAGTTTTAGCAAATGCTGAGTGCTGAATGTCCTCATCCCTTCCTTGTCACCAGACGTACCAGAGCTGTGCCCTGAGCCAGCCTGTGGTCTCCCTGCCCATCTGTCTGAGATACACAGTGCTTTACCTGCATACATGCCATGCATGCTCACAATACCCACTCTGTTGATGCATAACAAGGCCAGGGCATCGCTAATATTCTGAATCTTGGGGCAAGCTGGGCGGTACAAGCCAGCAGGTTGCTCCCTGCCCACATGAGGAATTAGGAGAAAGATGAAGCTGACAATGGAAAGCCCTCAGTTTTCTGAATCAGGCCTCTTGCATGACTGCAGTTACTGTTCCCAGGTACAAACAGGTAAAAATATCAAATCCACTTGTGCTAAGGAGGAACTAAATTATAGACCACTGAGAAATTAGATGATAGAGTCACTTTCTATGCACTATAGTTACAATTAGCTTGGTTTACTATGGAAATGAGGTTTTATAATCACATCATGTGTCTGTGTATTCATCATCTCTCTCCATCCCCTCAGCAGAAAGTAGCCAAAGAATTAAAATGTTATTCAGCAGACTCTGAGAGAATATACCCCACCGGGACAAGGTCACAGCAGGATACCTCCTCCCTTAATGAGAGGAACCCACACAGCTCTTTGACCTTTTGATGCCAACCCAGTGACAGAAAAAGCTTCAACTGAGCTGACATCTTATTAGAAGCTGGGAAAAAAAGTATCCTCAAATACAAATTCATTAGAAAGCAGGCTTCATGACTTCCCACAGGTTTCTGTGGAAGTTGCAGCCCTAGTTTTCTTTGCTCTTGCCCAATTAAAAACTCCACCATAATGTACTTTTTGTTTTCCAGTAGCTTCAGTTGTTATACCATGCACCAGAATAGCGTGGGGTCACAGACAGAAATTCAGGCTGGTGTGTTCCAGGTGTGGCCCAACTTACTACTGCAAATGCACCAGAGTTGACCTGACTGTGTGCCCTTGCTTGGGGCTTCTGCCTGCCCAGAGATTGCTCCCAGAGGAACAGCCACGCTCTTCTTCATGTGCCTACTAACATTATTTGAGTGGCACAAAGGTAGAGGTGGCTGAGGCATATATGTGCTAATATAAAGGCGTGCAGCCTTTGAACTAGATACCACATCTTGTAAATTGGGCTCAATAATTCGTTGGTTAGACCCAGATGTATCCCACCCAATATTCGACCTAAAGCAATGCAGTGCTGCACCCAGGCCTCACTGTCTTGGTGTGCTCCAGAACACAAATGAGGGTACCACCAAACAAATATGCAGTCAGCCACTACCATCAGGCTTGCAGAGATATGAGTGGGAGATATAACACTGGGGCCAAAGATAAATATTTATATGTTAATTAAGGTGAATCAATACTAAGAGATGTCCACCTGTCATGCAGTATAAAACATGGGAAAGTAGGTAGCAAATAACATTCCAGGGGTGTACATTCAGTTCTAAGTGTGCATCCTATCACACAGTAAATACACTACGTACAGTGTAGTCTACTTCACTTCTGTGGAGATATATTTATATATACAGATAACTTTTACAGAGAGATAGTTGGGGGTAAAACGTGGCCATGTGGGACTGGAAGCAGCTGACACACTGCAAGTTTTATTGCAGTTTACCTCTGAGTAATTTATGTGCCCACACCCTTATACTGCCATGTTGTACTTCTATCACAGCATGATTTGAAGATCCAATGTATAAGAAGTAACAACCCTCTGAGTTCAAGGGTTTCCTGTCCAACAAAAGGCAGAAGAAACACTCAGTAGGGCATTTTGGGGACTCACCCAAACATGGATGCACATTTTCTTGGGGCTTGTAAAATGAGCTGCAGTACAAGCATTTCCCAAAATTCCATCTCTGTGCCACTGATGTTTCACTGGGTCTGAATTCAGCCCAGTGGCTGAATACTAATAATTACCAGTTTTCATGTGCGAATACCTAGGAACTCTGGACTGTTTGGTGGAACAAGATAACTTCAGTTCTTAATATATGATAAACATTGATGCGGCAGGTTTAGAAGAGACCTCATTATAATTTTGAGAGTTGATTTTAACAGCAGTGATGCTTCAAATAATATCCAATGCATATTTTTAATATACAAATGATAAATGAGAAAGAAAAGACTGAGATGAAAACACAGATCTGTGTTTTCATGGGCAGGGAAGCTAAAAAAAGGAAACCTTAGTTCCAAAGTAAGCTATGCTGACAAAGCTAGGAAAAGAAATCCTCGATCCACACGACAGAAACAACTTGATACTTTAAGCTTCTCGATGCTACTGTCAGCAAGCCTCTGCTGAGCCAGAGTGAAAAATCTAAAACAGATGGATGAGTTTTGCCATTTGATTCAAATCAAACTGTTTCAGAGAGACTTCCTGATTTTGACAAAAGTGTAAGATTATCCCAAGCAAAAGAAAAATTTAAAAATTAGCACTCTGATCTGTTTTGACTTTGCCTAAGAAACATCAATGACTGTTTTAGCTGAATCCAAAATAATTGCTGTCAAGTATGTAACATAAATATCACCCCAAACATTACTTAATATTATAAACAAAAACCCCCAAAGAGAACCTTTAGTTAAAAAGCAAGTTCAAGATTCTAAGTGGCAAGAACAGCTGTCTTGCATAGTTTACAAAGCCTTTAAAACAAGCCACTTAAAAACAAGTAAACACTTAAGGACATAATTACTCTCAAGCAGCCATCATAATAAATGCATTATTCTTATCAAGGACAAAGGATTCCCATAGCAATACCTTAGCTCAAGAACACAAGTCCTGCATTTACCCAGATGATTCATCAGAAAGTCAGCCACTCTGCAGAAAAAGCAAGTCCATCTAGATAGGCAAAGATGATGTCCAAGAGAGTTCAGTAGATAAGTTATGTTTTCTCCCCTTCTCTTTAAATAATGCCCTGTTTCTACCATAGCTCTGACCTACACTCCAGTGTTCTTTTGTGCAACTCTGCATGCCTTCTTCCATTAGTTCAGAAGTTTCCCACAAGGAAATACATATCCTTTCAGACACATACTTACATAAACTGGGAAAAAAGTTAACCTTCAATTTTTTTTCCTTTTTAATCACCTATATGACTTGGAGAGTACATCCTACAATTCAAGACTCTTACTGGTTTGCATAGGAAACAGACCCTATCAATCCGAAGAAAGCATATTGTGATCTTGGTTAATTTCCTTCAGGAGCCATCCTTACAGGAATTCGCTGCAATCCATGCCACAAAATACAGTATACCAATTTATGCTTAAAAATACAAGATTTGCTTTCCACTGGGATTGCAGAGGGATTCATAAATACTCTTTGCTTTTGAAATCAGGCCAATATCAGACCACGTAGCGTGAAGAGACCTATTCAGAAATTTCATTCAGTCAAAGAAAACTTGTACAGAACTTAGTTAAGGATTTAGTTGAGTCACTCAAAGAACCAAATGGATGGAAACTGTTTCCAACAGAAGCAACATTAAGCTATAATCACTGAAAGACACACCAAAGAGTAGATGCGATGATCTAGCAAACTACTTTTAAGCTTTTCTCACACAGTAGGAAAACACACAAAAAGAATCTAAAAGTCTCAAGCTTTTCAAGAAAATAAATTTTAAACTCCGGCAAACAAACTCTAGTCATTATTCATTTGCAAAGTTTAAATTTCAGCACAAAGGGAGCTGCGTGTCACGAAAAGCCATGTGATTCACCAGTGACATTCAGCAAGGCGTATGAATTACGCGGTATTTGGATTTTTCCATTTATTTACCCTTCCCAGCAGGTAAGCCTGGGGTAGACTTGGGAAAAAAAACCCACCTGTCTCTAAAATAGATGTTTTGAGCGAACACCGGCACGGTCGCTCAGCACTGGCAGAGGCCAGCGCCGCACCCCTACCCAGCTCCTCCGGCAGGGCTGGGCGTCCGAGCCTCCAAAGGAGGAGTATCCCCCTAACCTTTAGACACAAAATGCTCAGGCAAAGCCCAGCACGCCTAATTCCCAAGCCCTTCCCAGGGGTCAGTTTACGGTCCGGCCCGCGGGCTGGGGGTCGGCGGCGCCCACCCCAGCACCCCCCTCCTCGCTCTCACCAGGTGCAGGGCCATGGGCAGCGTCAGTAGGAACAGCCACAGATAGAGGTGGCAGCTGTTGGTGAAGGCGCCCTGCTCCGGGTCGTGGTACCAGCCCCCGGTCAGCGCCGCCCACACGCCCTGCCCCACCAGCCGCGCCGCCGGCGACACCATGGCCGCCCCCCGCCGCCGCCA
>VXBX01002099.1:21751-156033 GCA_013400415.1 Scytalopus superciliaris
GGACCTCAAGTCGAGCAACAGTGAGGGCCGGACGGGGCGGGGGGAGGCGAGGAGGGGCTGCGGGGGCGGTGGCGGCGGCAGCGAGGGGAGGGTGTCTCCTCGCCCTCCCGGGCCGTGTCCGCGGCGCGGGGCCGGGCGGCCAGGCCCGGACCGGAGCCCTGTTTCACCGGGAGGTGGGTGTCGCAACTCGGGCACCCCGTGCCAGAAGCTTGGGCCAGCGGCAGGTTAGTTTGCCGCGGCTGCGAGCGGGGTGCGGACTCGTGGAAAGGTCGGGCGGAGCCGGGTGCACCTTCAGCCCTGCCCTCCCGGAGGGGAGCTCACTCACAGCGGGATGAATCCACAAGGCTGTTTTTACTCTAATGCGCTGTGTGGTTCTGGCTTTTGACTCTTACAGAGAACCAAACACCTTGTAAAGGAAAGCTTTTATAAGAATATATCACTTCTGTTTCACTGCCGAGCAATCATACGTTTTCACTGCATTCATTTAGCATTGGTAAAATTTACCCACTTGGCAAACACTGAGGCAGAGAAGACAGTACCTTAAAAGCAGAAGAAACTGTTGTGCAGATGCCAGACTTGCTTTCATCCCTTGGCATGGACAAATGCACCTGCAAGAGTGAGGGAGTTGCTCAGTTCATGCTTAATGGCTCCTTGGTCCATCTGACAATACAGAAGAATCTAAGATATTGGCAGCTGTGGTTTTGGAAGGCTGGCTTACTAGAATAGATGTGTTTATGACTCGCTGTTATAGTTGTGTTTTGAACTGGTGACCTGAAAGTGAAAATCTGTGTGTTTCCAAAAATGTCTGAAGCCATCCCAACTCTTTCCTTTTCGCTCTGAGTGTGCCAAAAGTGCCGCAATGTGTTAGTCTTTTTTTCCCAGTTAGGAGTCCTTAAGTAGTCCAGTAAAAATAAAAAAGCTTCATTCAACTTTGAAGCACTTTGTTTAAGAGGCTGTGTGTCTTGAAGGTCACCATGCATGGGCTGTTAAGACAAGGCTCAGTCATGGGACTGACTGTTCCTGAGAGTACTTTCACTATTTGATAAAGAAAGGACCTAGCTCAGCTGTGTTTGTGGTTCTGTTTGTAGCACAAACGATGAACTCTTGGACCTTAGAGTCATGGCCAACACCTTAATTTCTAGCAAGTTGTTTGTAGGCAGCTTGTGCCCTCCTAGTTTATGGCTGTGTTCAGAGTGAGCTGCTGCACCTTGAGTATTTATTGGCTTCCTTAGAGTGGGTTGCTACATGCTAGCAGCATCCTAAATGTTAGTGGCAAAATTTGTGTCTGAGGAGAGTTCATGATCCTGTGGCTTAGCATAAGACCTGGAGCTGAGTTTGGTACTGCTTAAAGCTGATTACCATTATCACCTCTTTGTATATGGATAATGGCAGAGGATAAAAAAAGTACACTTTTGATTATAACCTCAGCATACATGCCCATTCACTGCATCCATTACTGACTCCTGTTGCAGATGCACTTAGCTTGAGCTGTTTAGTTCTCTAACCTGTATTTCTTTATCTTATCAAGGTTTGAAGGCAGTATTGTGTATGGTAAATAGAATTATATCTCTTGACCATCCAACTAAATTATCATGTTGGGAGAGGGTGGTGCACTGGCAGTACACTATAGTGTTCAACAACATGAATTTAAAATGACTGGAAGTCATGACAGTATCCCCTGTTCTGGTAGCTCATCCATTCATCAAAGATTTCACTTCATTCTTTTACTGTAGTCTTTTGCAGTCTTGCACAGTGGGAGTGAAGCACTGCCAGGGTTGACTGAGCAACTTGCTTGGTGTGGGTAGTAACAGTTCCACAGTGGCTGCAGCTTCAGACAGGGGTCTGGCAGCACCCATTCCTCACCTGCTCGTTGCCACTTTCCAGGGAGTGCAAATGGTGGTGGTCCGTGCTCTCCACATTAAGCAGGTGTATATAGTATACGAATGTATCAGTTTTTTGCTAGCTTAGTTATTTTTGCTCAGAAGGGTATTTTTCTTCCCCAGACAACAAATTATGCAAATGGTGCCCTTAACATGGCATGGTAAGGAATGCAGCCCTTAACTATTTCCCTAGCAAATAGGCAAGAACTAATTTTTCCAGATAAGGAATGGGAGCCCCTTCCACTGGCATATTTGATCCGGAATGGGTGTGCGTTTGGGCTTGTGGTTGGCAAGTGATAGGCAAAGCAAGGATCTCAAAGGCAGGTGAGATCCACTATTTTATGGAGTTGGGATCTATAGGATAGCATCTCTGGTGTGTTTTTGCTGATACTAAATTGACAGGACTGGAGAAAATGTGCCACAGGTAGAAGAGACAGAGCCTGCAGGTTTTTTTTTTAACTACAGTGACCATCTTAGTTTGTATGCTCTAGTTTCACTGGGCTCCTTTTGGGAGATGGGAAAGTTTTTGTTCTTCTAAAGAAAGGAAAATTAATAGATACAGAAATGGTTTTTATATTGGGAAGTAAAACTAACAAACTTGGTTCTGAGGCCTGAACAAGGAAGGAAAGAGCAACTTGAGTTTTGTTCACATCAGAGTTTCTTCAGTTCTGGAGTCCATGTAAAATAAATTTAGTATTTAAAGGTTATTCATGAGTAGACAAAACAAAGGTGGAAAGAACACTTTTAGCTTTAGATATATGTAATAAAACAAAACATAGTAACTATGGTCTCTACTGGTGATTTACAAGTTGTGGGTGCTTTATAAACCTTGTGTGGCTGACATGGTGAGAAGTTTCTCTGACAAAGATCATGGTTTATTTTGAGGAGAACTTCTCATAATCAGTTCTTATGTTCCTCAATATACCTTAAAGATTAAGGACATAGTGTAAAATTAAGGATTAAGAGCTGGACTTTATATAAAGAAAATTCGATTTTTTTTCCCCTAGATTATTGTCTGTAATCAATGAATTCTGGGTTAATTGATACTTTAATTGAAAAGGAGATGTCTTCAAGATTTGTTAAAGTACTTGAAAATTTTTCACTGTGTCTTCTGGGTATGAACTTAGTCTTGATTAAGCATGCCAGCTGATTATGAAAAAAAATATGTTTTACTGAACATAAAACACAGGAATTCACCTACAAGACTAGACATTGCTAGTTATATGTGTCTTTTTACCACATCTCTGCTATTTTGCTAACTCTTTGCAAGGGCAACATTTTTTTTCTCCAAGGAAATCAAATTGCTTGCTTCTGTGCAAGGGCATCCCATTAGTTACAAGACCTGTGATTGTGTAAGAGCTCAGCGCAGCCTCTCCTGACTCTTAGTATCCTGAAGAAAGCTAGTAGTGCATTCAGACAGAGTATGCCAGGTTTTCCCTTTCTGAAGTCCAGGGTAGAGAAAGCAGATGTTTTTGATTCTGGGGATGATTTCAGACTGTGCAGTACTTTTACCCTTAAAAAAAGCTGCATTTTATCTCTGATGCAGCAGCTTTGTGTACTTCTAGAAAGCATTACAAAATGTTCAGAATATCTTGCTTATGGCATAGGCCCATCCATGATTACAAAGTTGGTTATGTGTAGATTATGTGTACTAACAAGGTACTGATAAAGTACTCTGTGCTCATTGGTCATAGATGGATATGCAAGCAGGGTTCAGTTTGCTATGGCTTTTACCAGTTCTTCCAACAGCCCTCCGCTCTCTGAAGTGGTTAAGTTTATGTTACTTTTTGAAACTATCAAGGTCAGCTTGAGTTTCAAGGATTGTTGAGTAAGACCATGGAGGTGACAATGTTAATGAGAACAGTACTTGGAATCTGAAGGAATCAAACAAAAGAGCAGTGAAACTGCAACTGGACAATCTAATGTGTTCTTGAAACTACTATAATGAAAAAAATAAGATGGAGATGTTTTCCAGAGTTCATAAAAACTGCTTTCTCTCTGCCTTCTCCACCTAGCAACTTTAGGCTAGCTGTTCAGGGAGAGGAAGAGAAAGAAACTAGAGTTAAGCCTGCCTGCTATCTTTTGAACTGATTTTACTTATTCTGAATTCACCAGGCTGCATAATTTGTCTCTTAACTGTTTTGAAGAGGCGAGACTTGCTGACATCTCAAGTAGATCTGTAAGGATTACTTAGATGTTATTAAATATTTGAAATTTAGTATTTTGTACAGTTTCCAAGATAATTAAAAGTTAAGTCCTATTACAATTGTCTTTGGTAATTTTGGGGGAGAAGAGAGAGGGCTTTTCAGCAGATTTGAGCTTCAACCTAAATTGCTTTAGAAATAAAGTTCCAAAGTGTCCTCTGGCAGTGAAACTTGGAGGTTCTTCTGTCAGTAGCACTGTGCTTTGTACTGCTCACCTATCAGAGTTTAACAAAACTGAAAAACCTGGTGTTCTATGGGTACATATTTCTCATCTCCCTCTCCTCCTTCTGGCACTCCCATTCATGGAATTTGCACTCTTGTATGCCCTTTCCACATCCCCAGTGTTCCAGCTGGGCTTAGCCTGGCTGTCCCAGGATGCCCAGCTCCACTACTGGGTGACTCCTGTACCTCCTAGAGGAGGCTGCATATGCCATGATTGGTTTGAAACTGCTTGTATTGCCTGGCTGGCTGCTAACCTCTAAGGTCTGGAGGGGAATCGATGTTTGTTCTGACAGAACTAACTGAAGTTCCTCTTCTGTAAGGCAGCTGACTTTCATAAAACCCAGAGGAACCATATGTTTGAGAAAGTGCTATCACTTTGACAAATGTCGGTTAGGTAAAATAGTGGGGCCAAAAGTTATTTAGCAGTTTAAAATTCATATGCTGTAGTTTTCCATGCTGTCTTTATATAGGAAGTCAAGGTACTTAAATGCTTTACACTCTTCTTAATTACTTAAAATTGCATAAAACTAGAAATGGTTCCAGGTACACCAGGTTCCTATCCCATCTCTGTGAGAGACAGTAGCCCTGCCTTGTGCTTTGCTGTGAAGATAATGCTGCTGCATTGCAACATAAGAACTGGTTATACATCTGAAGCATCTGGAAGTGTATAAGCAGGAAGGAGCTCTTGTTTTTATAATCTTATCAGCTTAGGATTCTTTAATAAAACTCACCAGAAAACCAAAATCAAACCACCTTCATGCAAGCAGTAGGCTTGTAAAATTTCATCAATTTGGGAAACAACACCTCTTTTGAATGTAATGATTTATTAAAAGTTGAACTTAGTGAATTCTAATAAATTTTTCTTTTGAATGTGTTTATGCCACATGAAAGAATTCTACCTTGTTTCATAAAACATTGCTCCCAGTAATTTGCTTCATTATTTGATGTGTGCTCAGACTATGTAGATAGGATTTTATTTTTCGAGAGGCCCTGAAGGTTGATTTGATTCTGTGGGAGCATCAAATGCTTAGCAGTCTTGAACTGGAGTATATAGTTTTCCTGTTCATCAAAGGCAATGTTTTGTGCTCTACCTGTTTAATATTCACTTGATGTGTTTACTTGTTGCACATAATATGTTGTGTATTTTGGGTTCAGAAGGATGCTGGAAACCAAAAGAGAACAACTTTGAGTAACTGATTGTTGTCTCAATCTGCAGCAGACGTAGCAAGTTCTGAAATGCTGTAGAGGCTAATTTCTGGTTGAAGGATGTGTTTCAGCATTTAAAAGTAATATTCAGGAACTTCATGACTGTAATACAACATCAGTCAAAAGGAAATTTTGCAAGCTGCTGCTCTGTAAAGCAGTATTTGTTTGTATAGTCTTTAAGCTTCCAGAGGAGCAGTAACATCCAGCAGTTATTTTATTTGTGCATGAAGACTTAACTGCAGTAGCAGTTTATTTCACCTCTGTTACTGTCTTCTAAATTTGCTTCTGTTTGATGTTTTTCTGTGTCTCAAGTCTGGACATTAACAGGTGGAAAAGATTGCTCATTAATTTAGAACAAAGTCCCTCAAAGTTAACAAGGCTAAAGTATATTTACATATAGTCCTTAATGCTGAAAACAAGACTCTAGGCTGAAACACTAGCTAAATGTAATATGATTAATTAAAACTCCATGAACTTTTAATACCCCTATTTATAACTCATTCTTAATACAGACTTTCATGTTAATGTTTCTCCAACTATGTCCATCTGACAGCTGTAGAGATGTTCCTTATTTGGTGTCAAGGCTCTGCATTTCTAACAGGGAGGATCATTAAGTCAAGAATAATATTACTTTGATCTTGCTCTGGATCTTACTTGGTTTGTCATGTCTTTCTTCTCTCTGTCTTTGTTCTGTCATTGTAAAACACCAAGTGATCTGGTTTACAGCTGTTGGAAGAGGGTGGGTTTTTTGGTTTTTTTTCTTTGTTTGTTTGTGGGGGGGTTTTTTGTTTGTTTGTTTGTTTGTTTGGGGTTTTTTTGCTTGCTTTGTGTTGGACTTCTGGCAGGTTTCATTTGCATCAAAGTTTCTGGTGACCTCTTCATGGAAAACACAGGGAGTCATATTCTAATCTGTATGTCATATTTGTTGACCATCTTTGCTGAAAAGGAGTTCTATTTTGGGGTAGGATTTTAAGTTGAAGGATAGGACTTTGGGTAGTAATATTTGAATATTACAGAAGGCTTCAAGCATTACTTGGCTCTCTTTTTTTTTTTTTTTTTTTTTCCCAAACTAATTCATGGTTTCTGTNTTTTTTTTTTTTCCCCAAACTAGTACCCTAAGAATGTGTTCACATATCTGCCTGCCTCTGAAAATTGCACTGAGTGAGCAACTCATTTACGTAAAGATTGATGGAAAAATAGACAGCTAAACACCTCTCATTAGCTGTTAAAATACTTACACAATTATGTTCATTCCCCTAAACAATGAGAAATAAGTTTAGCTGCTGACCGTAACCCTTGTGAAATGAGGTATTGTACTTAAAAAAACAAGACTTCAAAATGTGGGTGGGATTTAGGCATTGGTGGTGTTTTCCAAGCATTAGAAAAAACTGCGATACAGCTGAGTATTCACTAAGAGATCATTCCCCCATCCGTGTTGGGATTGCAAGGACAGGGCATGTCTTTGGACCTTCTTACGAAAGACTGAAAGTTCTGTTGAAAAGTTATGTTCTTCAGCCTCAGAAGAACAGCACATCATCGAACTGTGTTTGGATGTTGAATGCTGTTTTGTGGTTTCTTTGACCTTGGAAGAGAATGGCTTGTTGTTTGCAATCTGTAAGTTTTCTTACCACTAAGTATAAACTTTCTTCCAAACTTGCTTCAATGTTTCAAGTTCTGAAACATGCTGACCTTGTACTCTGAACATTTGCAAGGAGTGTTTGCGGCATAGGGTAATTGTTTACCTTGAATTTTATTTCTGATTATTTGTAAAAATTTAAGGCATTGAAAATAATTTCGGTGACTTTCATTTATAATGCTTCTAAAAATGCAGGTATTTCTTTTTTCTTTTTTTTTTTTTCCCCTTTGGGATTGTTTTGTTTGTTAGAAGCAAAGTTATGGCATTGAAGTAAGCAAAAATGTAGATTATATATAGATGGAAATAGGTAAAATATTAAATGCCAAATGATTTAGCTGTCTAGCAGTACAGAAATAACTGGTGGTGTACGTTCCTGGATTGAGAGCTTAAAGCTACATTTCACCATTTTTATCTTGCTTGACCATGTTACTGACAGCTTACCTCAGACCAGTCACCGAAAGTAAGCAGATGTTTAAATTTTGACCCACTTACTGCATCTTAAATTAGTGGGTTATATATGGTAGGTTGGAAAAGTTACATAGTTGTATGTCACCATAGAAGTATTCTTCCATCTTGGGGCTTCCTGCCAAGTTTAACCTTTTTTTTTCTTTCTTCTTTTTCTTTTTCTTTTTTTTGTGTGTGTTTGTGGGGTCATAGCTCCAGTTAAATCAGTCCTAGGCATGCCAGTGTTGGCTATATAATCATGCTTTGTTCTCTTCATAGTAACTGAAATCTGTGTTTTGGCAGGTGTGCTGTTAACTCAGAGCTGATAAGTCGGCCCTCCCTCTCAAAAATGCAGAAGTAAATGCTTCATTGCTGTGGTTCATTATGGGACAAGTTAACCCTTGGAAATGGTTATATTTTAATTCTAAATGTTTAGGCAGTTTTGTGATTTTTCTCTTCTATTAGGATTTGATGCCACTGTTCTTCCTGAAACTAATTGTGTTTATTTCCTTGTGTGTTTTGTAAAAAGGAATAAAAGTGTACTTTCTAACTCGTTGCTGAATGTTGCACTAATTATTGAGACAAACCAGCAGGTTTTCCCTTTCATTTTCTCTTCCCAAGAGAAAGAGCACTGTTGAGTTTGCAGAGTTCTCATTTCAAAACACGTTTTGCCTTTGCTATTGATGAAGATTAGAGTTCTTGAAAATGCACATTCCCAAGAGACTATCCTCAGCTACTGAAGATGAAATGCAGGAATCCTACCCCGCAGAATATAATCTGCTGATTTGTGAAATTTTTTTTATGTTAAAAAAGTCTCAAAAATTGTCTGTTTTTTTTTTTTCTGAATTTTTTAAAAACAGATTGATTGTCAGTTTTTTTGGGTTTTTTTAACAGTAAGACTCTTCCAAATATTCTGTGTAAAAGAAAGTGGCAGCCTAAGTCAGAATTCTTTATAGTCTAACCTATTAAAATTCCTCATAGAAATTATATTAAAGGAGTTTCATGTTAACTGATTAGATATTAGAGGAACTCAGTGACACTAAACTTGACAAAGCATCTACAACCAGAGTTTATTTGGATTCACAGCAGTAGGCATCTTCAAAGGAACTGAGAAAATTTCCTGTGTCTTCAGTTTATTCAGTGGGTTCTTTTCAATAGTAAATTTTGTCAAAGGTGATTTTATAGTGGAAAAAGAGTAGCAAAGCTGGGTTCTACCTTTAAGTCTTGTTAGTAAAACTAGATGTAAAGCCTTGCTTCATTTAGCAGCTGCAGGAGAAGGCTTCCCTGCCCATCTCCAGGCACAGGTCAGTAGACTCTACACATCTCTACCTGTGTGGTCAGTAGGTCTGGGTTAAATCAGCTGAGAGATCCAGCAGGAAAATACTCTAAGCTGCTGTATTTGCAGGTTTCATTTTTTGCTGAACTGTCTGGCTAGTTGTGTCTCCCAAGACTACCCAGTTGCTAGACTCAGTCTGGGGTGAAAAAAAGCTGTGAGGATGAGGGACTATAACTGAAGATGAGATTAAGTAAGTATTTTCGTCTTGGTTGTGAGATCAGCCTATACCCTTCCTTATACTTCAGCTTGGTTAGTAAGTCATCCTTGAAGGTAGAATGAGTTTTTAATTTTTTAGGTATGTATCTCTATTTATAGTAAACTTTCTTTAATTTTTTTTTGTATTAAATATTCTGATTTCAACACATCAAACTTGCCTTGCTGTAGATCACAGAAAATAAAGCAATGAGGAAGTTCATAATTACTGAGTGTAATATGTTATGATCAGGAAAAGTATGCCAACTATGTAAATACTTCCGTGTAGTCAGAAGCTGTGTATTCTTCTGATTAGCTTGAAATATCAAATTGCAGCAAGTCATGTGTTGTTTACTTTAAAAAAGACCACAAACCCCCCCCCCCCACACACACACCTATAAATCCAAGCCAGATTTGAATGAAATACTCAGGATTTAAAACTAAATATTGAAAAAGTGATTAACTAACAACAGAAAAGTTAAGTTTTTAGTTCTGGAGGAAGGTAAACACTGTCAGCTCTTGCCCTGGATGACATTTTTGAGATTGTAAACCTTGTCTACATTGCCATGTATGACACATACTGATTTACTTTGCTTTGAAGGGAATGGCCAGATCTTGAATTTGGGGCTAGGGAGGCAATAATATGTTTTCTGCAAGTTTCTCTAGAAGGAAACTGCACCTGATGTATTATATATTGAGTAAGACTTTTTATGCCGTTTGAACATAATAGCTTTAGTAAGCCTTACATTTTCAGTTTTTTAGGAATAGGATGAAGTTCCTTAAAAAAAAATAAATCACTTTTGTAACAAAGGTGATTTTCTTTAAGGAATGGATACACGGCCACTTTATTTTGTAGTTTGAAACTAGAAGAATATCTTAGAAATGAGTCATTCACCACCTAACTATTAATACTAGTTGTTCTTAGCATTTCCTTCTCATCTGACTGCATTTTGGTCAATTGTTTTTTTGGAGTGTTTTTTTCTGCAGAGCTGCCTTTTAAAAACTAATAACAAGCAAAGAAGAAAGCTTAAAAGAAAGTAGTTGCTATTTCAAATAAGTATGGAAGTTCCTGGTAGATGCTACACAACTGAGTGTTTTGAGTTTTAAAGCTAAGTTTCAGTATTGACTGATTTCCATGTAAGTGTAAAATTATGGAGGAATGGCTTTAATGAGGTTGCTTTTTTTAAATTCAGTATTTAAATAGGACAATTCACTTTAACATTTTAATAGGCAAAGAACTTCAGAATGTTTAGTGTCCAGTTGGCTTTTGACTTTTTGCTGATACAATATCAAGATCCTACATTTTTTAGAATTTACTGATGATCTGCTGTTTAAATTATGATTATTTGAATGTTTAATTATAAATCCTCTGGTACTTCCTCTTACAGCAGCATCTTCAGTCTGTGCCAATAACTTGTTAAAACTGCTTCTTTCTCTCAAGTTCCCATTTGCCCAAAGTTGCTTTAATAATAGTTATTAAAGAAGGGAAGGGGAAGCAAAAATGGTGATGCAGGGTGTGTTCAAGCTGTTGAAATCTCTTGTCCCTCTTCCTCTCTCTCCTTTTCCTTCCATTTCCTGCAGACAGGCAGATGACCCCCGGTCATTCTCATCCTTTGGTGGTATTCTTGTGCCACATGTCCCACTGTGGAGTGTGTTTTTCTTACAGGATTGGAGTGTATCTGTCAAGTCATACTGTCAAGGACTTTTTGTGTCAAGTTGTGTCTTGTTTTGGCTTTCCAATTAGGAACACTTTGTTCAGTATATGTTGGCTCCTCTGAGGTATGGGGTTTTTTTAATTTTTTTTTTAAAGCTAGATGTTTTGAGACAAATACATTTAATCATAAACTGTTCCTTTCAGTTTAGTATGAAAATTAAGAACTGGTTATATGCCTGCTGTAAAGGGATATAGATGTCAGAGGAGCACAGTATCTGTAGAATAAAAAAGTAGAGAAATGCCTCTTGTATATGTAATCAGTGTTGAAAGGGTAAAATTTCCTTGCTGATGGTGAGCTCTAAACTTAATCTAGTGAGAGAATCACGATCTGATGGATTCTAGCTACAGAGATAACAGAACCCATTCTGAGAACCCGCAGGAAAAAAGGAGGATGTTTAAGATGCAGTGCTGTACAGGCAGAATTATCATCTTTTGTACCTACTGAAGATGTTCTGATCTGTTAATATTTTCACCGTGATAATTAATTTGTGGTTCATACACTTAATGCTTTCACTGTGATAGTTAATTTACAGTTTAAAAACTGGACATGGCTTCTATAAGCAGTGTTTAAATTTTAATTTCCAATTACAGTTGGAGCCAAATAACAGCTCCAAATAATGCAGGTGGGTCTCTTAATATTGCAAGGTATTGTGTTTCGCTAACTGAATATGCAACATTTAGTAAGGGCTTTTTCTGCCTGTTAGTTCCCAGGTAAAGATGCAAGGTCACCCTGCTGGTTTTGTTTCATGTTGATTTAGTGAATTAACAGGAACCAGATTCACTTGCAAACAGTTGGAGAGGGAACTGACCGGGTGCAGGGGGAACAGAGACAGTAGCAGCATTGTCTGGACAATCTCTATTTGCTGGTGGAGTTATATAGTATAACATCTTTTTTTTTTTTCTTTCTGGTGTTCTCTAAGAATTACTTTATCAGTGGCGGTAAGTGTAGTGGATGTTTAGGCAGTCTTACCTATAATCATAGTAACATACATAGCTGTGCTATTAAATAGCTTATATTTGCAAACCCCATGATAGTCACCTATTTAGCAAACTTCAGATAAGGTAGCAAGATGCATTTGGTTACAAAGAGCTAACTTGGGAAAATGAGGTTACTTAGTGTTTTATTTTTAGAAGTAATTAAATAGGTAATAGAGTATATCATAGAAGGTATAAAAACCATAGGAGAGATAGAAAGCACAAATATTTCAGGATGACTTTGTTTTTTAAGTTTAAGCATTAGAAGATTAAGTTGAATTCAGTGCATCTAAACTATTAAAAAGTTGCCCAGTGCTTTGTCTTGGTTTTTCTCAGAATAACTTGTTTACTTAATTGTTTTATATGGCTGGTAACTGAAAATGGTCACCTGGAAGTGCTGGAATGTATTATGAATGCAGTAAAACTGGTTTTAACTGCATGAAGTCTTTGGATTTCAATAAATTTGTCAAGTGAAGGATTGTATTAAATGGGAACTTTGAGGTAGATAAGCCTGGAGTAATACAATCTATATGTGCTTAGTAACAAAAAGAAAACAAAGACTGTAGGAAATAACCTGCATTAAAAGAGTAGCATTGAAGAGCTTAGTTCTAGGTGGAGGTTTCCTAGGCATGCTGCCAACTAAAACATCTGTCCAGGCTTCCTTCGGGCTGACTGTAAATACTGTTTCTTAAGCTACATGTCTTTTAAGGACTAAAAAGGAAAGAAGCTGAGGCAAGAATGCAAACCTTTTGTTTAAAGCGTAATTTTAAATAAAATGCTTGCAATTTAAACAAATACTTCTGGTTCTTCTCTAGGATTTCAGCTTCGTCCTGAAAGTAGCACTGGGAGTATAGTTCTGGACATGTCTGAATTCTGGCTTATCTGTCCATATCCAGGCTCTCTTAGTTTTTTGTTTTCCACAGTAAAATTTAAACTTAAGTTTACCAGGAAATAGAATGCAGCAGAGAAGGCAGCTCTTGTTGTACTCTGGCCAGATCTGGCTGCCACTTGATGCATATCTTAACTTTTGCTCACCTTACAGAGAGCTTTTACTGCCAGAGGGGAGAGTTTGGAGATGGGAGTGATGTGAAGGGAATGACACCGGAAAAGTAGCGGGGACTAGGCACATTTGAGTGGGATTTTAATGGAACCTGTGCTTCCTTTTCAAGCTTAAATTTTGTGCCTTTCTTGACAAAGAACAGCTTGTGTGGGAACAGTAGTGGTTTGGCAAACAGAACTTTGCTGGTTCTGTTTTAGTTAGACTTGGGAAGTACTGGCTGGTTCCATTTCAGTCTTGAGCAACTGTGTGTTAGTTTTTAAAAGTGTGCAGAACATCTTATCTGCATACTGTTACATCATGAAATATTTGCATTGTGCCATAAGATTAGTAGAAAAATACTCCAGCTGTAACTATTGATAATGCAGAAAGCAAGAAAGATTAATGGCACTACTGTTTCAGGAACCATTCGGTTGAACAGGATTATATGTTGGATCTTGTGACTTTTTTTGAGGACTAAGCTATGCTTTACACTGCAGAGGAGAGCTGAAAGGGGGATGGGAGAAAAGAGACAATGAAAAAATTGAAAATTGATATGCCTCCTGACCCTGGTAGCTCCAGATCTAGAATTGAGTGTAATCACAAGAATGCCTGTAAGACAGATCAGCCGGGGCACCTGGGTGAATACTTTATTGGTAAGAGCACCTGTGCTGTAGGTCTGCATTCTATTTCTAGGTATGGCTAATTTCTGTTCTCATAAGTTCTGTCAAGCCTTTGTTTAGTCTAGCAAAAAGATTTTATCTGAATAAAAGACATTACAAGATCCTAACTATTCTGTTTTCTGTGTCTGCTTCAGTTTCTGTTGCTGAACATGTATGTGCAGATTTAGTCATCCGGTATTTCTTATGAGGTGTTATGCTTAGCAGAATTCTATTGATACTTCCCTGTTTGTACTAAACAAAGCCTTTTTTAGTACCTTTGAGAATTGCATGAGCTACTTGCACAACTACATGTGGGTGCTAGTTTTCCTTCTGTTAGTCAGAATAGCCAGGATTTTTTTCTTCCTTCACCTCTGCTTTATTGCTGTAGATGTTATGAGAGATCCCTTGCAATTTTGCATAGTTTTAGTATAATGGCTTGTTGTTTCTTGAGTGGGCACTGTCTTCTGACTGTGCTATCAGTTGTTGAAATGCACCTTGTATTTTTACTCTACAAATCAACGTGCAACAAACCAGCTTCCTAGTAAACACTACTGATGACTCCTCCTTATCCTGATAATTTGTCTTCTGAGATATTTTTTTTTATACAACTGCTGTATGGATTATTGATTAACCCTTATTCTGTCTGTATGATTGAACTCCTAAAAGGTACTCCTATCTGCTCAGGTCTGCTACCTTGTTGCTTTCTAAGAAACCATCTGTTGGACAAAATGAGACTAGTGTGATGTGAGTAACTCTGCCATAATTTTTCTGGATTTTTTTCTGTACTTTAATGTCCTGAATTGCTGTCCTTAATTATTTTTTTCAAATCTGTTCTAAGGTGACATTTACATTAATGGTCATACTTGAATGAATATACTTCAGTCATTTTTAATATAGATATCTTTTACCTTTTTCTGTCATAGAGTGCCATAACATTACAGATTAATAAAAATATTTCATAGTAGGTTTAGACTTTTTACAATGTTATCCATGCTCTGAGTGGTGGGTTTTGACATCTTGAGGTCTGTGTCAACCTGAGTTGTTTCATAATTCTGTGAGTTTCTCACTTCAGTGCTCTACAGTAGGTAATATTCAGATTTCTAAGTTCTTCTTAGATATGTTAGACAGCTTAAGAGTGTAAGGTTTTGTTCAACTGTATGGTTAAATAGCAGTACCTTTGTCACAGGTGTTGTTAGAATCCTCACGTCCACTTGCTGCACTGTCAAAAGTGTCTTGATTCCCAGAGTCCTGCAGTTGGGTCACAACAACCCCAGGCAGCACTACAGGCAGGGAGAACAGTGGCTGAAAAGCTGCCCAATGGTAAAGGCTGTGGGGGTGCTGACTGAGAGTGGCTGAACATGAGCCAGCAGTGTGCCCAGGTGGCCAAGAAGGCAAATGGCATCCTGGCCTGTATCAGCAATAGTGTGACCAGCAGGAGCAGGGCAGTGATTGTCCCTCTGTACTCAGCACTGGTGAGACTGAACTCAAATCCTGTGTTCAGTTTTGGGCCCCCAAGTTCAAGCAAGACATTGAGGTGCTGGAGCATGTCCAGAGAGGAGCAACAGAGCTGGTGAAAGGTCTGGGGCACAGGTTGTATGAGGAGCAGCTGAGGGAACTGCAGTTGTTTAGCCTGGGGAAGAGGAGGCTCAGGGGAGACCTTATCGCTCTCTACAGCTGCCTGAAAGGAGGCTGCGGCCAGGTGGGAGTCAGCCTCTTCTCCCAGGCAACAAATATCAGACAAGAGAAAATTACCTCAAGTTGCACCAGAAGAGATTCAGGTTGAACATCAGGAAGAATGTCTTCATGGGAAGGGTTGTCAAGCACTGGAACGAGCTGCCCAGGGAGGTGTGGGAGTCACCGTCCCTGGAAATGTTCAGGAAATGACTGGATGTAGCACTTAGTGGTACGGTTTAGTTGGCATGGTGCTGTTCGGTCAAAGGTTGGACTCAGTGGTCTTGGAGGTCTTTTCCAACTGTTATGATTTTGTGATGTATCTACGGGTTTTAATACCAGTTTACTTCATGGCATTTGTAGGTTTTAATTTTTCTCTCTAACTTAAGGATTTTTTTTTTTTGCTTTTATCTTCAACTTGTTGATATACATTTCAGGAATTATTGAAAATAGCATACAATAACATTGCTTCGTTCCCCAGGTGTAGATGATTTCAGGCATGCACTGTCTCTCTTATTCAAGCAGTGCCTGGTCGATGGCACCCCAGCCTCTGCTCTAGGATGTTATAATAAATTTACTTGCCCCTTGATTACATTGCAGAAAAGTAGACTCATAAAGAGACATGTATTAATTCAGAATTGAGTTGAAAATGTAGAAATCATATTCCTGTCATTTTTTCATTTCTGACTGTAATACATGCAATGTTTGGCTAGCAGTCCAAGGTGAAGTTTTGCTTAGTTTTCTTGCATCAAAATTAGTCTCCTTCTCTTAGATTTCTAATAATTCAGTAACACAGTATCTGTTTTTGCTGATGTAAAGATAAATAAGGTTATATAAATATCCTTATCCCATGTCCTTACTTATATGTAAATAAACAAGGACACAGAACTTTTGTGTATTTCTTCATTCCTAATCTAATTCAGGTTTTTTGGTGGGCATTTTTTCAAATAGTCTTTGTACTTCCAAATATTTTGGGCTGTGTTTGCTAGGAGTAAAGTGCTAATGTAAGTATGAATTTTATTCTTTGTGGAAAATAAAAAGTCTGAAAAATGTTGAAGTAAACCCAAAAGTGCTGAACTGGCTCAACATTGCATGTATACATTGCATGTATGTTGGAGCCAGAAAAGACAGCTTTAAGGATTTGAAAAAGAAAGAAGGTGGGGGCTGAGTCAACAGGTTAAAATGGAGACTGTAAAATGACTTCTTACAGGTTAGCAAGGGCTGGGAAGCTATAGAAGTGGCAGAAGGATGCTACAGTAAAGGTTGCTAGGCTACTGCAAGGTAAATTCTTGCCGAGTGCTACTCTGCTATGCTGAGCATTTTTACTACCCAGCTGCTAAGCAATGTGTGTATAATATTGTTTGCCTGGCTACCGGCCCGAAAGGGAAGTTTGAACTGCTAAGAAACGCTGTCCCTTGGTAGGATGAAACTTGGTCACATGCCAGTTATTACCTTTTGCAAGACTGACTGTTTTTGGTTTCGGTCACATTGACTGACAAGGAATGTCAGGAATTCTGCTGAACATGTTTAAAATGGAATAGCAAACAATAGGTCTTTGATTCAAGTATAAAAGTATAAAAACTATTGCATGAATTTAACTTGTTCTGGTGGTTCTCATTGGTGAGCTCTTGGTTTGTCTGTACCATTTTGGCCTTCATTTCTTCTACTCAGTGTTAAGAAGCTTATTGAAAATGGAATGTGGGTTCTTTTTCTTTTAGCTGGATTTGATGTATTTTTTTAAACAGTTGTAAGTGTGTTATTAATCTCTACCAGTAAAAACAATTTCTTTCAATTGCAAGTGCAAGGTCATCAGTTTTTCTTCTGTAAGGGAGTGTAATTCTTATCTGCTTTTTTGTTGATGGGTTCCCTGTACTGTGTTTTGCCATACATATAGGTAGAAAACACATGTGTTTATGATTCTTCTTACTTGTAATTTAATCTTTCGCCTTTGTCCCAAGAGATCATTTTAACAGAGAGCTAAAACTAACAGTTGCTACCACAAGCAGTGACAGAGGACCTGAACATGTAATTAAAATTATGGTATATTAAAGTGATTGCTTTCCATCTGTTGTCTCCCTCCTTGTGAGGTCTCAATAAGCAAGTTGTCTTAACACTGTTTCATGAAGAGGTACTACAACTCTGCCAATATGAACAAGTCAGACACTGAATATACACTCTAGGATGCAGAAGCAAAAAAGGATAATTTACTCTTTAATGTTCATGAAGGTGCAATGTATATCATCTAACAGGGACTCAATCCAAGTCCAGTGTCCTGTTGCCAGCTGGGGACTCACAAGGCAAACTAACTCTCCCAGCTTGTTCTGATTTGTAGCCCAGGGATTTCTGGAACATAAACTAACTTTCTTGATATAAATTCCCTATATCAAGTCGACTTCTATGATTTTGTGTACATGCTTTCTAAAATAATAATATTCACATACTATGCCAAGAATTCCAAAGTTCACCTGCCTGTGTGTTGTGTTGAATGACTGCCACATATTTGATTCTTATCTGCTAATTTTACCCAATGGGCATCCATTTCTGGTATTGAGGAACTGTGAACAATTATTAACTATAGTTTTCTTCACTACATAGGTGATGTTATATATCTTTTGTTCACAAAAATTTTCTTTTCCTTGTGAAGGCTTCTTGTTTACTAACCATTCCTTGTAGCTGTGGATCTTGTTTTGAGTACCCTCCTTGTGTCCTTTTCTGTGCCTCTTTCTGTTACATACTTTCTGAGATGAGTAGGAACCAGGATTGGGTACAGCATTAAGGATGGATTTTATACAGTGGTGTAATATATCCTACTTTGTTTTCTAAGTCTTCTATACGAAATTTTAACATTTATTTTGTGTTTCAGTGCTGCTATTTTTATTTTTTCAGAATCTTGTTGCAAAGTGAATACTTTTCTCACAGCCTGTCATGATTTGGGATATTAAGATTCTGGGCTTTTTTAAAGTCTTGTAGTTTAATTTACACCTCCCATGGATTTCTTGTGCTAGTTTAATATATGCTCACATAGTTGCATGAAGAGCTCATGACATTATAGATATTTCTTGTTTTTATAGCTTAGAATAATAAAAAAAATTAATGTGTATAAAAATTGCAATAATATTTTCACAACATTTGAAGTATACAATTATCCATGCTGTACAATTTGTATGTGAAATTATTAACAGGAATGGGGGGGTTTTATTGCCATTGCATTAATTTGCAAACTCAATCTTTTGCAGTTTTGTTGCTAGAGAAGATGGAACATGATGACATTTGTAATAAAACTCTGAAGATTACAGACTTTGGTCTGGCTAGAGAGTGGCACAGAACAACCAAAATGAGTGCAGCAGGGACTTACGCATGGATGGCACCAGAAGTTATCAAGTCCTCCATGTTTTCTAAAGGAAGTGATATTTGGAGGTAAGAAGTTTGTCAGCTGAAGACCACATTCACTGGAATTATGTTGAGGTTTTTGAGAGAATTTTGATTTGATTCTTTTGTTTGGTGGTTTGCTAGGTTATTGTCTCAACATATGGCAAGATTAGCTCTTCTAAGAAACCTACACATTTCTCAGTATCTACTTAATCCATTACTTACAAATTGGAGGAGGGAGAGGG
Organism: Scytalopus superciliaris; assembly: GCA_013400415.1. NCBI lineage: Eukaryota > Metazoa > Chordata > Aves > Passeriformes > Rhinocryptidae > Scytalopus > Scytalopus superciliaris. The sequence goes on from VXBX01002099.1 coordinate 40,544, forward strand.
AAAATAACAGAACTTTTTTTTTTTTTTTTTAAAGCAAGGTCTCATTAAGAGAAACCTTTAAAATACCTGTTAGTTAAGGTACCCAAGTATTTACCTGAATGCTAATATAAATAACTGTGCACTTTTGCCATATTCGTGTATGATTGTTCTCTTAATGATACGTTTACCTAATATCAGATGTCTGAAAACTCTGAATCTGCTTAAAGAATGGGACCAACTTTATATGTCTGATAAATAAAAATAAGCTGCAAACCCGAACTTTACCAAATGTTAACTTGAATTAGTGCTGCTTTTAGGAATCCAGAATGTGATTGTGTGTAAAAGGTTTAAGCTTCTACAGTTAGAGAGATTTTTCTTCCAGTAGCTGGAGTGAGGAGAATGTATTCAGCACAAAATTGTTTTAACTTGCTCTCTAATTTTAAAGGTGGGAAACGCCCTATGTTAAATTTGTGAGTTTCTCATTAAAGATGTTATTGTGGATAATATAAATAATATGGCTCTCGCTACTGATGCTATTTTCGAGTGGTGTAGTGTGAGATAGATGTACTTTAGAAAGGTAATTTAAACTTCAGTTTTAATTTAGTTCTGTTTTGTGAGTGCAGAAAAGCAGCGATTGCACAATAGGCTCTATAAGCTGCTGTGCCTCACCTTGAAAAGTCTGTATTTCCTTTCTTTTTGATATGTTTTCTCTGAAGGATCCAAGATAGCTATTTGGGAAAGGAGGGGAGGACTTTAATCTGTTTTCTCATGCCGCCTTATACATGTTCTGTGTTGTATAATTCAAAATAGGGTCCTATTTTGCTTAGATGCATGATATTCTACAGCATGAAGTAATACTTCTGGTATTCTTGGGATGATTCTGTATCTGCACTGCTGTTTTGTGACCCTCATTTGTCTTGTGTCCGAAACCACTTTTATTTACATCGATCTGAGTTGATGTCCAGTTGGGAAACGTCTTTGGCCTCATTCTTTTTTTTCCATTCTTTCTTACCTTTTTCTTTTTTTTTTCTTTTTCTTTCTTTTGCGGGTTGGAGGTTGGGTGTAGGCGTTTCCCTAATCAGCTGTATTCCATGCTTAATTACAGGTCCTGTCCAGTCTTGTTGCTGTGATTTTAGGTATCTGAGGGGGTATGCTTTGGTGCAATTATTTTATATTCTGCTGCAACATTAGTTTACATTTTTGGAACCTACAGTATTTCTCTTCTTCGCCTTCTCTTCTGCACGCCTCTCTTGTAAAAATGTAAGTATTTAGTTCAATGATGGAAGTCTAACAGGAGAGGTTTTTAAGTAGAAAGGCTTTGTTTTACAGTGTAGTTTAGACTTTCCTAGCTTCTAAAGATTTTCTGCTTACTGCACCTTGATCTATTCTGTTGCTTATCTTTACTCTTTCTTTAAAAGAAAAGCAAATAAAGAATACCCTGATTACAGGAGGGGTTTTTGTTTTAAAAAGCATTCAAGTTACCAGTTTAAGTATCGGTCTCTGTAAGAACACAGTATGTTTCAGGAGAATTCTAAACTTCGGTTACACATACTGAGTTCTGAGACTCCAAGTGATATCTGCAGACCTCTTATTACAAAAAAAAGAAGAGCAGTTGAGGCTGCTCAGGTTGAGGCAACTCATGCTCTACAGCTAGTCTTCCAGAATCTGCCAGTGCTCGGAAATGTTGTGGGAGTATTTTCATGCAGAGCCTTCCGGGCTGCATGTTCTCAGGTGTCATCCTAGATAGCAGAACTAGTGCTTTCCAGGCCCTTCACGTGTATCCTTTTGCTTTCCAAACCAGAGCTTTAACTACTGTGTTTATTACGCTTTGGCATATGCTTCCAAATTCCTAAAGAAGGATTCCAGTTTTTCAGCCCTGCCTTTCCATCGACCGTCATACATTTCTAAGTGGTATGTCAGTCTTGGTTTCATGTACGGAGCCTGAAAGTGCAAATATGCCCACAGATTTCCAAGTGCTGACTGGATGCTTGAGCAGTGGTCTTTAGCATAAAGTGTGTCTTGGATGTACAAGCCCTTGGCAAAGCTAAGGAATATTTGCTGTACAGCAGAATCCATTGCTGCTTTTGCCTGGCACATTTGTATAAATTAGAAGTCATTCATGTAGCAGTGCTTAGTAACCTCTGCTCAAGAAGGTGGATTGTAGAGTGAAATAAACTTTGAGAGCTTTACCTTCAGATTTTCAGCTTTTGAAATATGTAAAACCAGCAAGTGTTCACTGGCATGAGATATAGTAAGGCTTAAATCACATTTGACTGCTGGAAAATAATTTTAATAGTGAAAATATTTAACATATTTTTATAAGTGTATTAGTTCTTGTGGTTTAAAAATGTGTATTTCAAGCTTATGCCTGTGTTTTTGGCCTTTTGCTGAAATTGGAAAGGGACATGCCTTTTGCTCTGTAAAAAAAAGCTATTTCTTAGAAGCTCTGACTGTATACATAGAACAATTGTATGTGCACTGGTGAAATTTAATACATGAAATAGCTACTTCTGTAGTTGAGAGAGTTAATAAGTAGTTGTTGTTCTAGATAGAGTAGTACTTCCCAAACACTCCAGTGTGGCAAGACTGTAATGTCTTTAGGCTTCCTCTTCATGGCTTTTCCCCCATAGCACTGGCCCTTGGTACTTGATATTAAGACTGCTGTCATTAAAAGGCTATTACTGTGTTGGTCTGTTTCACACTTTACAGCTGCTTTCTTGGCACTCTTGAAAACTGATAAAGATTAAATTGTAAATATAAGTAAAGCTAATAGTGTAACACAACTTTTTATAAAAGGTGACTTCTTTTTAGTTAAATTTAATATTCTGCTTACCTTCAGATTTCATGCTAGAATATCTATAGAATAGTCAGAAGAAGGGAATTCCTTGAATTTAGAATAGTCTGTGCTTACTGGGAGATTTTCTGCTCTTTCTCTACAGTTGAGCTGTAGTTCAGTAGAATTCCTCCATCAGGCATAAAATATGTAGGTACCACAGGAAGCATTGTATTCATTTTTGTCAGAATACCACTGATTTAAAACAAATTGGAATTAATTATTTTATCCATCTTTGAGTATACAAGCAAGTGCAGGGATTAGACCAGAAAAATCAGGAGAAAATTATTAAGAACACCAAGACTTTCTTTATTCCTTTTTGTTTTGGTGGCAGGTACAGACCATTTTCGTAAGCATTTGATTGTGTTAGCACTGTAAATTCATTAGTTATATGAGATTTTATGAGACACAGAAATTCTCAGACAAGCAGACCATAGATAGCAAAGCACAGCTGATATTACATAGTTTGCTCTTTTATTACTTATTCAAGTGATGTTGTAAGGTTTTGTATAATGCTGACTGACTTTTCCTTGTTAAGCAGAGATTGATAGAAAAACTTAACAAGTGTGTGTTCTTCTCCCTGTCACATCTGCTCTACTTGACGTGGTATTTATAGTACTAAGGGCTGCACAGCCCTTACTGCCCCAGTGCAGTATGCATTTTTCCTTACGTTGGAGAGTTCGGTCCAGTCCTGAAAAACTTGCAGGTGGTTTCTTTGCACACCTGGAGAGAAAGGGGCAAGAGCAATAGNCCTTGTTCTGCTCTTAGTGGTTCCCTGGCAGGAAGAGAAGTGGGGAGTAAGACAGAAGGGGACAGACAAAATACCAAACCCAGTCATAAAGTACACTTTAGGCTTACAGTCTGAAAGGAGTAATTCCTGCTTCCACAAAAATGACTCTGAAATCTATCTATTTCAGCAGTGGTGGGATGGGAGCCGTGGAGCAACAGCAGGGAGGGTGCTGCCCCAGCCCTTTGCAGGGGCTTGGGTCATTTGAACAAGACAACGTTGGGCATACAGACCCAAAGAAGATAAAAGCAACACCCAGCTCTTACTTTAGAATGGAGAGCATGGCACAACTTTTTACAGTTATTGTTGCTGCAATAGGAATGCCTATAATTATTGATTTCTGTATCTGACACTGAAAAAAGATCTCTTCATGCCACCACCTTTCACTGGAAACAGTGTTGTTTTATTTGGGCTTTTTGTTTTTTTCTCTAATTTGGAGAAATTAGTTGTGTGTGAAATAATTTCTCAATCTTGTGGCATCTTCAGTGGGAAGCGACAAGTTAGCTGGCCTTTGTAGACACACAAGGGGATTACAAATCCTGGCTTCCAAATAAAACTGGAGGATTCCTGTAGCTTTTATTACTATTATTTAAAAAACAACAAAAATAAACCCCCAAACATGTACATCTAGGTAAATTGTTGTGAAATGTTTGAAAAGAGGAAAGGCCTGAATGTTCTGCTGAGGATTTCTTTTTATTGTTTGGTTTTTGGTGGGGAGAAGATTGCTTGTTTTCCTGTCATTTAGACTTCTGATTTTAAGTCATATTTATGTGATAATAGCATTTCTGTACAAGTGGCTTCAGGCTTACATTTTGAATAGGAGGGCAAGCCAGTCTTAAAGTTGCATCTAATTTGTTTAATCGCTATTAGAGAAAAGGTGCAGGATGACAAAACTAGAGATGACTCAAAGGCATTCACTTTTGACTGGAAAATCCTCATGAATTTCAGTACATGATTGGACAGATATTTGTTTGTTCTTGAGTAAAGAATGTGTCAGTATTCATAAAATAACTTTTTTTTAAAAATTACCTTTTGTAGTTACGGAGTGTTGCTGTGGGAACTGCTTACAGGAGAAGTTCCTTACCGTGGCATTGATGGCCTTGCCGTGGCTTATGGAGTTGCTGTCAATAAGCTTACTTTGCCCATTCCATCCACCTGCCCTGAACCATTTGCAAAACTAATGAAAGGTATCTTATGTTGTTTCTTCTTATGTATTTAAGTAACTGTGCTTTGGGGGTGTGTATCCTTGCCTGTAATAGTCGTGGGGTTGCAAAATAAACACCTCATTTGATAATGTGCTGTATACTAGGTATTGTGGTTTTTTTACACAGCAGTCTGGTGTTACAGGCAGTTGGGTGTGTTTCTGAGGAAGTCATACAGTATTACTGTGTTTCATATAAGTTCTTTAGTAGTGACAGAGTACAGTTTTTGCTCTGATGGTACAGGTTTTCTTTTACACTGAAATTGCATTAATTTTCACAAAGTAGAGCATATACTACATATTAATACAAGGTCAAATCTTCGTTCGCGAAGCCTAGCCATGACATGATGACAATACAAGGTCAAGTTTAAAATCCCAAGGGAAAGAATTGCAAATGCCAGTTTTCCTCATTGTTTCTTCCTGAGTGTCAAAAATGGAAATACTTTAAAGAGAAATTAACATTCCTTGCAAATGACAAATTCCTTGTGTTTAATGATTTTCTTTACCTTCTATATGTATCACTTCTATGTAATATTGTTAGTTTTGCTATTTCAGATGCTAAAGATAAAGATGAAAAAAATTTTACAATTAATGCAAAACCAGTCCTCTGAGTAAAAGTGGGTAGATGTCAGCTCTGTAAATTGCAGAGGACCTAGGGAAACCTTGCAGGTAAAGGGAACACATTAGAACTTGAAATGCAGTAGTATGTAACTTGAAATTAATGTAGTTCTTCAAAAAGTTCTCTGTACTATTAAAAACTGACAGGATTTTGATAAATTCTAGAATGCTGGGAGCAGGACCCTCATATCCGACCATCGTTTGCCTTAATTCTTGAACAGCTTACTGCCATTGAAGGGGCAGTTATGACTGAAATGCCTCAAGAGTCTTTCCATTCCATGCAAGATGACTGGAAATTGGAAATTCAGCAGATATTTAATGAATTGAGGACCAAGGAGAAAGTAAGTTGATTTTTCTAATTGCATGGTCGTGAAGGAAGTGTGTGTGTGTATATGTGTTTATGTGATACAGCAGTTTTGGACTTTTGAAATTATGGCTTACCAATGTACTCATGTGAGTATACAGGCAGCTGAAAAAGAAACATATCCACACCTGTCTCCCCAAGAAAACAGGCTGTAGGTCTGTAAATGTGATGTTGTAGGCTTTTTAAAAAAAAAATTATTTTTTTCTTGTATGTTTGAAGGTACCACTTCAATTGGATTTATCCCTTAACTAATCTTTATAACCACTGCTAATTTTCAGCTGGTGTTGAACATTCTCCTTAGCTGTGGGAATGAAAAGCCTTTCATCCTGTTACATGACTGCATTCTGTGGTTTCTTTTCCAAAAGTGGAATAGTGCTTTTATCTCTCTTCTTCCTGAACAGACTGATAATATGGATGTCTCTCAGTGTTGCAGTTTGGCACATACTCTTGCCAGATATTTATAAGGTCAAACTCATACTCATGAATCAGCAAATCCAGTTTCATTGTTTATTATTCAGATTTCTGTCACTGATGTTCTTTACATACTTTCATATCATGTTATGTTTGTGTACATGAGTACTCACTGTCAGTTTTCTTTGCCCTCTCTTTTAGTTACTTCATCTTGTTTGTAATCACTCTGAGTTTTATATTTTCCTTTAGACAACTTGATAAAGATAACAGTTGGAATAAGCCAGGTGTCCTCTCGAGTCCCTGCTAGAAATGCTTTTGGCAGACACAGATTCCTTCTTTACATGCTTTTCTTGCAATATAATTGTTGTCCAGTATATATTTGCTGTTAATTTTCATTAAGTGGTAATAGATAAGGAAGACAGTAATTGAGATGTTAGTGATGGGTGTGACATTACCTAACTGCAATATCATACATGGTATTAGAATTTATTGATCACCCATGAGGTGGCAGTATTGTCAATAATAATTTTACATACTTTCTATCTACTGTTTCTTCCACCCTCTGCATTTGCCTCTTCCATTCCAGTTCACAGAACTGGGCAAGTGTTGTCTGTGTAGTCTCTGTCCTGCCTGCACCAGGCATACAGTGTGCTAGAGCTGGGCTGTGTGTCTCAGTAGCTGTCGGATCTCTTCCTTTGCAGATGAGTTACAGTCCCTCTACAGAGAGTAGAGGCTTCCTTTTTGACTTGCTGTGGGGTCACCAGCTACTGTGCCGACTTGCCACGGCCTGCCATAGAGCATAAGTCTCTCTTCCAATCCTCCAGCAACTGCTCAGTCAGCCATTTTCCTCTTTTTACTCTTGGAGCAATTGTAACAGGCATTCCCATTCAGGTTTTTTGTTTGGTTTTTTTGCATTTCTGAAGGCATTAGCCCAGTATGAAATTTCCTATCAAAGAAAAATGTGACTAAATTGAGTTTAGGATTAAATAAGCCAGTGTAAAGATTTGGGAGAAATCTTATTTTGGTGTAGATGTGAGTTAAGCTTAATTAGGGAAGGGAAAAGATAAAATGAAATTTAATGCTTATATGCCAAAGTAAGTGCATCTCCAGAGGCATCTGCCCTAATTAGGTAAACTAGTTTAAGAATGAAAGCATGTAACTTTGACTTACACGAGGTTTTCACATGTGCAGGCTTATTTAATTTGGCACATTATCAAGTTTGCTGTCAGCTACTAGGGAGAAAATAATGTCCATAAAATATTTATATGATAATAATAATAATAATAATACAAACAAAAACCCTCTTCATGGAGTTTTTCCTCCTGTAAAAGGAACCTCTGTAGTTGGAGGAATTTCCTCAAGGGCTTGCTGCAAATGGGAGATGGTAACGCCCACTCCAAGAGAAGATCACAATCTTTTTTTGACAAATGTTCTTGAGCAACTTAAATATAGAATTCTTTCCTGCCTTCCTTATAATGGATGTTTTAATTGTGGAGTGGTGTGAAAACATTGCATAACTAATTGCAGTAAATCAGTTTTTAAATAGTTTATTTGGAAAAGAGTAAATACTTAATCTCTTGGTGAGGAAATGCTGTTAGTTTTTCTAGACTGTCTACTGTTTCAGTATAGGCCCTCAATTTTGGCCTGGTTATTGAGCTTTATGGAACCTGGATTTGAGGACAATGAAAAATGGAAAATCAACAGTGTCTTCTAATGCACCTTTATTACTGTACTAATACAGTAATACTGTGCTAATACAGTAATAAAAATCTTCTCTATTTAAATTTTGAAGTACCTTTATTATAAATTTGAACTCATTTAGCTTCTGCTTTCAACCCTTGTTTTAGGTTGTCCTGTTTTGACTGGACAGGATGAGGAGGAAAGTGAGGATTTGCAGCAGTCTCTAAAATAAATTTTTAAGTATCTTTAGAAAAAACAAACTAAACAGAGGAACACAACCCAAAGCCTTTCTTGCTGGTATGAAGACAGGTCCCTTTCAATTTTCAAGAGGCAGAATTGCTGGTAGCACAGCAGTATATGTTAAGAGGGTCAGTTAAAAAAACAAAACAAAACATTTTTTTTCAAATATTACGTTGAAACTAGCTTACTCAATATTAGTAAACCATATTAAATTCGTCAATTACGCCAGCTAAATTTGAAACCCATGATAAGCATTGTATGTATGCTGTAGTTGTAAATTAAAAAATCAAAACAAGTATCTTTCTGAAGAACAGACACTTCTCAGTGAACCAGTTTGCTTCAGTGCCAACCTGTCCTTTGACACTGATAGTCTTTTTGGCAAGAATGTTTGAACATCCCCTTATTGGAAAGCACTGAAGGAGTATAGTTAGTTCATAAATCAGTTTATTCAAGGCAAAGTAGGAGTTAAAAAGGGAAGAGAGTTTGTTTTTTCACTTTTATTGTATGCTGTAAAGAATTCTCCTGGCATGCAACATTGCTGGACACCAGTGAGCAGAGGTAGGCAGTCTGCTCTGAAATAAAAACAAAACAAAGGCAAACAAAAAAATCCAAGCAACACCACAATTATAGAATTGTATAGTGACAACGTTCTTTTAAATAGAAGTAAGATTCTTAGATATCTTGAACTTTTAGCATAGCTTTATTTCAAATTATGGTTTTCTATTTTTGATTGAATTTTAATTTCAATCCAGTTAGAATTTACCCAAGCATCTGAAAAAATTATGTAGTAAGGAACATACAGTATGAGTCACATCTAGTTCTCCCTTTCCTATACTTTCAGTACGGTATTATTAGCATTCTGGGTAAGTGCTTCTTGCCCCATATTATGAAGGAAGGTCTAAAATTAGGAAGGTCTTAAATTTCAAATATATTTTAACATATTTTGGAATCTGAAGATTAAGGTGATTTCAAGATGGTAGGTTTTCAGCTGTTTAGCCTTGGTTGTTCATATACCCTGAAAAATTAACTACCTTCCGTACTGAAGCTTTTCCTTTTTCAAGATTGGGAAGAAAAAAAAAAAAAATAAAAAGAGAAGAACAACTATTCTGAGAGTGATGGTTGGGGAGTCTGTGTGTTGTAATTCAGTGGTTAGAAGCTGTTTGATGTTACAGATACCTGCTAGATTTTAATTAAGAAACAGCTGTCTTCTGTCTTATGACTTAGTTTATCCTATTGCACTAATCCTCATTCAGTGTAATACTGATTGCTTTTCTAGATAGAAAAGTGCTACTTAATATATGGCTGAAAAACAGGAAAGGTTAGAGAATTTAAGATAAAGGCAATAATTTGTGTATTCATCATTGGCTTTATGTTAATATGTAGGAGTTGTCTGAGAGCAGCCCTCGTGCTGTGTAAGAGTTTCTGATGTGAAGTATTTGGAGCACATTTTCTGCTAGGCTCTAAGCTGATAATCTTTGATTGTGTGTGTTGTCCCCGTTGCCATTGCTTACCTGCGTTATGTAAAGTGACTCAAGTTAAAATAATGCTTGATTCTGAATACAGAATCTTGGCGTATTCAGAATGGAGGGCTGTCAGAAGGTCTTATGTGCATGTTACATGTATATAGTGCATCATGAAAATAGATCAGGAAATACAACCTACTGTGCACTTTTTGTATCTTTTAATATTCTCTCCACATTATTACTTGGTTTCACTTTTGTGGATCTTATCTCCAGGAGCTTCGATCAAGGGAAGAGGAGTTGACAAGAGCAGCTCTTCAGCAAAAATCTCAAGAAGAATTACTCAAGCGCCGTGAGCAACAGTTAGCAGAACGAGAGATCGATGTACTGGAGCGGGAGCTGAATATCATGATATTCCAGTTAAATCAAGAGAAACCAAATGTAAAGAAGAGGAAGGGGAAGTTTAAAAGAAGCCGGTTAAAACTTAAAGATGGACACAGAATTAGTTTGCCTTCAGGTTTGCCTTTTTTCTTAAAGTTCACAGTACATGAAACAAATATGCGGGCTTCAGTTCCATGGTTCATGTTTTCAGTGTTGGCTACTACTTTAATTCATTGCCAGTTCCTTCTGCCATAATATACAAAAGGAGTTGGTAAGAATTGCATGGCTCCCTCCCCCCAAGGAAACAACTTTTACATACCATATTCTCGTGGAGTAGTCATCATTTCAGCTGGAAGAATCTTTAACCTGATTCAGCTATTCATTGAATCTGGAGGGAAAAGTTACTGGTATAGGAGCCACATGATTTAAGATTGTTTCAAATTTCAGATTTTTCTTATCATTGTTTCTCTGCAGACAGAAAAGTACCTTTTAAATACAGGCCAGAACTTTCTAACATGATCAAATACTAGTGCTATTTGCCCTAAACTTGCAAATGCTGAGCAGAAAAACAGCACTTGTTAAGGCAAGGGGGTACTAGTGGAGTAGGTCGAAAATGCATGCTTATTGCAGTTGAAAGTACAACACAGCAGTTACAATCTTCAGTGCCTTATTTCTGGCAAAAAAGCATTCTCATAGCAGCAGCAGATGATTTCAGAATACAAATATGGTATAATTTGAATGTTAGAGCATTTCATTCCACCCATGAATGCATTACAATGCCCCCTTTGCAAAGGACGCGTGTTTGTAGAGAGTTAGGTTCTTTTAGTTGTCAGGGGCTGGTTTAGTGGTGCCATTTTAATGCTGCCACGAGATAGCACTATGCAAGCTCAAGGTTTTGTCAATGATTGGAAAGCCTTCATTAATGGTACCAGCATCCTGGTGTTGACAGGCTCCCTTGCAGTGGCTTCCAGGTCAGGTCTATCAGTTTATTACAAATGCACTAAGAACTTAATGCCCTGCTAACCTGGGATTAAATCATAGCTGACTGGTAGTTGGAAAGAGACAAAGAGGGCAGTAAGTACATTTAGAGTACTATTTCAACACAAGTGAAATAAGCTTATTTTTCCTTACTTTAAAAAGAACAAATAAGATAAAAATCAGTCTACAGTCTCACAGACAAACATGTTAAATTGGTTTATGTTGGATCACAAGCTTAAACTAAATATGGGGTCCTTTGTTTCCATTTCCTATATTTAACTTGTTAAAATTAAGTTTCACTCAGAATACTATTTCGCTCCTTGTTATGAAGGACATCCAGATGAACTCATCCTTGAGACAATTCTATTTTAAGAATAGAATATAATTGCACTGATGATGGGGATTGGAGAGGGACATATTGTCAAATTTAATTTCATCATTGTCTTCCTACTTGTCAGTATTTGCTGTTGTTCTTTTTTTTTTTTTTTTAACTACTTTGCTATAAATATTTGTAATTCTGTTGTTTGCTGTCATGTTTTTCTCACACATGAATGGATGTGACTTCTTTGTTAGTGCTTCTTTTTATGGTGTATATGAATTGCATGTTAAAAAAAAAGACAAATTTGATTGCCATGAATATTGATTGATTTGAGATGAAGTACTGAGATTTTTCTTTCCCCCTGTGACAACCAACAAGATTGAATAACATCTTGTCTCTTGGATGTGTCTCAGATTGGGTGCATTTGGACCTACTTACTTTTGTTGATGTTATTGCAAACCTGTCACATGAAGGTGTGGAATGCTGCCTGTTTGGCTCAATTGTTACATTAGGAGTTAGTTTTTCTGTGGTTTTAAATCAATATTTCTTGTACTATTAAGTCTAATTCACTATACAACTTTGTTTTAAGAAGTACAGCACCATATTCTTCTTAAGAGTTTTTTATTAAGAATATTAAAACTGATTTGTTTTACTCTCTTACAGATTTCCAGCACAAAATAACAGTGCAGGCATCCCCCAATCTGGATAAGAGGAGGAGTTTGAACAGTAACAGCTCTAGTCCATCAAGTAGCCCCACAATAATTCCTCGTCTTCGAGCTATACAACGTAAGTCTCCACTTGTTGGATCAATAGAGAATGTTTCATATACTTATTAAAATGATGGTAGTAGTATCAAATTCCAGGCAGATTTCTGTCTGATTTCCACATCTCTTCATTTGTTCTAACAACTGCAAATTCTTTGAAAGGAGGGATAATCTTACTAAAATGCTAAATAATTTTTAGTACTTCAGAATGACTGTGAATGCTTTAAATCACATATTTAATTACTTTAGAAACCCATTTGTAAACTGACTGGGATAAAACAATGACAAATCAAAATTTATGACAAAAGGCAAATCATATTTAGAACTGAAATAAGATGGGAAAGAAGTTTTTATTATGTATTGGAGATGATAAAGGAAAAAGGTTCAGAGAATAACGGAATAACCAAACTTTATTACATCAAAAGAGAAGCAAGCTTTAAGCAGGGGGAAAAACCGGAAGAAATCCTGCTTTAAGTTTTTTGAATACAAGAAAAAGAAACAAAAATAAATCTGTGGGTACATATGTAGGTCTACATTATTAAGTTTACTGATGACAGAAGGAAAGGTATGTTCGTGCCCACGTAGCATGACTATGAAAGAATACTGATCGTATTGTTTACAGATGCTTTTATATTTGGGAGTGACAGAGGTAGAGACAGAAATACACTGCAGAAACACTGTTTGCATTTGTACTGTCTGATGTCCTGTGAGAGGTAGCTTGTCTAATTATCCATATTCAGCAAGTAATGCCTTAAACTTCTCTCTGTTTATGAAATCAGTGGAACCTGTTCCAGCTGATTGCTTGTGGATGGTGGCTATCCTCTCTTGCAGGCATGGTCAACTGTGAGGGAAATTACTTCAGAATCTGGCTCCATCAGATGCAAATAAGGAGAAGGAGAAATTGAAATGCATGAGGATTTTTTTTCTGCATACTGTTCTGTAGCTACTTTGAAGATTGATTGATTGATTGATTTTTAAATCAACCTGAAACTTTGTTTAAAGTTTGGATAGAAATCAGATCTGTCATCTCCTTTGGAACAACTCTACCTTATGAATTCTTGTAATTATTAATGTCTAAAGGGAAGAAGTGATGTCTTCTCTGGCAGTAACTTTATTATTTGTTTGAACTGTAACAGATACAATTTATTGGGCTAAGACCATTACTTGCCCATATGCTGTGGGTAAACGAGAGAGGTGAACAAACCCTGTCTTGCTTTTCTTAATGAAAATTTGAGATGGAAGGAAAATTAATTAAAGTCAGTTAGCTGACATAATATCTGCTTTGTCAATGGTTTTGTGACTTCAAGCGATGTGATGGATTTTTCTGGTTGCTTGTTTATTTATTGGGGAAAGGTAAGAAAGGCTTTTCCTAGTAAAATGTCATAATTACATATAAACTAGAATGTTTCATTTTATCTTTGATTCTTCTTGCTCTGCAAGGAAATGCTTGGAAGTGAAGAAAGTGTAAGGTATTAGCATGATTCTGAAAACTTGAGTTTTCTGGGGTTTTTTTCCCCATTGCTTTTTGGTTGTTTTTTTTTTAAATCCATAGCCTTGTATAAGCTCTATTGGTGCCACTCCTTGCATTTCTTCTAAGTTCACTGGAGATTTTTATTTTTTTTTTAATTTGGGCAGGCATTTGTATTCATAGGATGTGAACATACAGGACAACATAAAGGNTGTATAAGCTCTATTGGTGCCACTCCTTGCATTTCTTCTAAGTTCACTGGAGATTTTTATTTTTTTTTAATTTGGGCAGGCATTTGTATTCATAGGATGTGAACATACAGGACAACATAAAGGGTCTCCTTTAACAGAAGTTCATGGCTGCTTCTGAGTTTGGATCCCTAGGTTTTACCTAAAAGCTTATCAGATCTCTCAGGAGTATCTAGCTGAAACAATTTAGGTTCCACACCCATCTGCACCTGTGCAAAATAAATTCTCTTTCCCACAATAATGTTTTATCTTGATTTAACTTCAAAGTGTCTTTGTTTCAAGATGACTTACTCAAATACAGGTGAACAGGCATATATAACAACTGGTTACTTGATTGCTTCACTTTGTCATGAGTGAGTCTAGCTTTCAAATCTAGAAGTTCTTTAAGTTAAAAAAAAAAAATCTAGTTAATTTGTTATTAAAACGAGTTCTACTGATTTTGAGAGGAGTTTTGGAGGGAGGAGGAAAATCACTAAGATATATATTCCATAGGTCCTGGAATGTGGTTGAAAATGGGAGTGTAAAGAGGGCAAGTTATAGTGCCATGCTACAGGGTAAGGTGTGCTGGCAAGAGGTGTTTGGTGAGGAAGGAAGAGAATGCTGTGCAGTGAAGGAACAGCAGAACCATGGGCATGTAAATGCCACCTCATTTATCATGCTGTTATAACTGGCTGCATTGTTTTTCTCTTAGGTCTCTCTACCATAGCTGTTAACATGCCACGTTGATAGCAAGCTACTGCTTCCGTTAGTCAGTCCTTTGTGAAAATCAGCCTTCCTAGGTCTGGTCTTAGAAAGAGGATCCTTTAAACCCTACAGTAAAAACCAGAAGATGCATAATGCCTTTATAGATCCAGGCTTTATGACCCAAAGATAAGAATATGAGGGAAAACAGTTCAGTTTCTAAAATCAACTTGACTAAGATCTCTACTACATTCTCTTAATTTTTTTCTCAGTGATTCCCAAAACAGATACACACACAGCTAATGGCCGAAGAAACAGTGTATATGTGTACCAGCAAGATGTAGATATCACAAGTGAATATGAACTTCCCAGTGGGGTTATGAAAAAAGGCAAGATTTCATTGTGTTTTAAAGGTGCTGGTTCTGCTTGATTTATCAGTTGAGACAGTGACAGACTAAGCATTTAATGGAGGCTAGACACTTTAAAAGTATAATTTGTTTTGGTGTAGTGAGAAAGAAAATGTTAATCATGGTCACAATTGGAATATTCTGTTTCATTTGATACCAGTTGTTCCACAGTAATACATTTTCTTCATTGGAATTTAAGTGCTCAGTCTAACTCACTTGTCTGAATTACCTAAATGTAAGGTTCACTGTTAAAGGAAGCATGGAAAATATGATTGCTTTGCTGCTTTATCTTTAATCTGGGTCTCTTGTCAGCTCATAAATTACTTTTTCTTGCTTGCTCATCTTTTTGGATCAGTGAAGTTTGTGTGGTGGTTTTTGTAAAAGAAAAAAAAACCCTCATTTTTTTTCTACTCCTTTGTGGGTTACTGTGTCAAAATGGTTTTGCAGTGGAGAAAATATTCTGTTCTGCCAAAATATTTTGGTTTTAGAAATAATATTTATGTGTGTGGGGTTTGTTGTGTTTTTAAATCAATCTTTAGTGACTTCAGATGAAAGCAACAGAACTTGGGGAAGGAGCACGACTTATCACCAAGAAGAGTTTGAAGATGTGAAGAGAAATTTTAGAAAGAAAGGTTGTACTTGGGGACCAAGTTCAGTTCAAACAAAGGATCGTGCAGATTGTAAGGACAAGTATGTCTACTACATTTTGTTTGTTTGATAATACTGAAGCATTCCTGGTAACTATCACTGACAAAGGTAGTGAGCGTGAGAAGTTCTGTAGTCTCTAGTTACAACAAAACTTTCTACCTTTTAATATAGAAACTACATTAATAATGAATAGCTCCCCCACTTAGACTTGAGGGTAAAATGCCTACTTATCTTAAAGTTTTAGTGGCTTTTATCTCTTACCCTTATCTCTGTTTTTTGAGACTTGGAACACAGTGGGATGCTGAGCTGCTAATGCGTACCAGATGTTCATGGCCTGTCTTTCTTGCCCTTCCTCACATTAACCTGAGGAACTGCAAGCACGGCTCCAGTGAGCACTTTCAGTATGACTAAGACTGACTGACTTGGCACAGAAGAGACACAATTCACACAAGCAACATCATTTACACTGACAGAATGAAAGGGTTCTGCAAATCAATTGGACACCTTTATACTCTCAGATTAATTTTTTTGATGTCTCAAAAGTAGAGATTAACAGCTTTTCTGAAGTAAGAAACCCTTTTTCATATTTCTTCTAGTATATACAATTATTTATAGTGTCAGTTTTTTTCTTGGTGAGGACATCCACTCATTTACCTGTGTCAGGAGTTTGTTCCAGACCATCTGTTGAAACTGGCTTTATAATATTTTTGTTTGCTTTAAAGTCACTATGTTTAATAAACTTCCAATATTCACGTCATTTCTTTGACACAATTCAACTTTTATCCAGGTTTTCACCAACTTGCATTGTTCAATAGGTAGTCAAGGCCCAGTTTTCATTGCCTTTCTTTTAGGCATGAAGTTTTCATCATATAAGGAATACCTGACATAAAGCATATATACATTTATAATAACATTAATCTATGCTATTACATATTTCTTTTTTTATCTTTGGAAAGCTTTACTGTTTTCAGGTGATGTATTACATGTTTACAGTTTGAAAAGAAAGTAATTTTCTCACAAAGTATGTATAAGCATGGTATCCTCTGTAATGTCAAAATAACTTTTGTTATTGCAGAGTAAGACCCCTTTCAGATGGCAGCAACCCTTGGTCAACTGTTTTAATGAAAAATCAGAAGGGTGTTCCCTTAGCTTCACTATTTGTGGACCAAGGTAAGAGCTATCTTTGAAAAAGTGAAAGTTGCCATATAATGGCATTGAGTTTATCTCCAATGTTATAAATTGTAGTGCTTGAATTCCTCTAGAATTATGCAGATTATTAGAAGAGTAGATCTATAAAAAATGCAACTCTTAACATCTTTGTTTCCATCATTGGCAGCTAAGAAATATACATGGTCTGTGAGCAGTACCACAGAGATTCTTTCCACATTTTTGAGTTGCAGGCTGATCTCAATAGAGATCGGCAGTCATTACTTTTTCATTCTTTTAAAGCAGTAATTGTCTTGACATGTTTAAATAATCATTAATGATGTTCTAGTGGGCTCTGCATAATTACTGAAAAACTGCATAGTTGTTTAAAAATCTGTAAGCCCTGATGTATTCCCAGATATTAGTTCCCTGTTTTTTTTGAATGAGACCTGTTCTCTAAATTTTCAAGAAAGAATATATAGATTTCAAATCCTAAAGCTGCCTAGGCAACATTTGGCTATTTACAGGTAAAATCACAAGGAAAACCATACTAAAGCCTCTTAGGATCAGCAACATAATAGCTGCACATTGCTTTTGGTGTCCATTGCTATAATGTGCTGTGGCTCTAAAATATTCTCTTATCTGAGAAAATTAAGTTACCAGTGTCAGGGGAAAAACTTGTGATATAACTTGGTGCCCATACCAGCAGCTGGATTTATGCCAGCTGGAAGAAGAAACGGTAAGCTGCTTGGACACTGCTGGAAAAAGTAATTTTCATCTTCATGTATACTGGTAGAGGGGTATAAATCAAGGTTCCACAGGTAGTAATTTTATCGATTTATTAGCTTACTACGAAACCCCCACATGCAAAGTTTACATATTCAGATTTCAAATATTTGTTTATACATTTTACCCCAGACTACCATAACCTAATGAATTCACTGGAAAAATTTCGAGTAAGTGACTGGATTTTAGAACACAGCTTAATTGAAAGTGTTGTAAAGAACGTGTTCTAGATCTTACCTGGCAGTTTGTGTATAATAAAATACATCTTTGTAATCCATACACAGAAGTATTTTCCACGTTATTGGAAAAGCACCAAAGTGTTGCAAACATAAAGTTTAGGAGTAGGATGTGTTTCTGTATCTCACAGTGTGAGAGTCTGAACTTCTGACATCTAACAGGGTTGCACAGTACCCCTCAAGACTAATACTTGTGCAACTGAAAGGCAATAACGATGTACATATGCAGACGTGCAATAGCAAAACAGTTGAATTGCAATCTTAAAGGATACTGTGATGTTTTACAGGTGTCTGTACTGATAAGAAACATATCCCTGAAGGTTTGGACAGTAAAAGACCAAAGCCAATTAAGTTACCCAATCAGGCTTATATTAATCTACCTCTTTGGAAAGATGATCAGGGAGAGAATGCAGTAGAACATGAGAGCTTTGAAGAAGGAACTTCTGCTAGTTCTACAAATAGTACTCCTCAAATGACACCTACAAACAGTCTGAGCAGGACACTGCACAAAAAGAAGACTGATTCAGTGCTGTATGGGTGTGCTGTCCTCCTTGCATCTGTTGCCCTGGGCTTAGATATTAGAGAGCTGAACAAATCACAGGGTCCAGATGAACTCTTGCCTAAAGATGAGAAGAAGAAGCGTGATGGAATATTTCAGCGTGCTTCGAAATTTCGCAGGAGTGCCAGCCCCACACGACTGCAGTCCAAGAAAGAGGAAGCAAGTATTCCATCCCTAAATCCAGCTGTAAATACTGTGAATCTTCTCTCTATGCCCTCCATTTCCACAAAATGCCTACTTCAGTCTGACAGTGAAGATGCTTTTGTAAGCACTGTGCTTGGTGATTGTGGTCGACGTAGTTCCAGTGATGACTTTTCATCTCAAACTTCTGAATGTAAGAGAGAACAGAGGATACAGCTGGCTCCCAACACAGTTTCTACACGATTGAAAAATCAGCCTTTTAATCCTGATCTGAAACAAGAATCTCAAAATGTGCCAAAAGATTCCTCCACAAAGTTAAGTGTGTTGGGTCACAGACGAACTTTATCAGATGGGAACCATTTTCAGACCACAGGTGCGTAACTAAGAACTTCCATGAATCCTTAAGTCAAGCTGTTGATAAAAGTTTAAGCTCAAAACAAAGTCTCTAAATCTGGATAAGTTCATGATCAATGAGCTTTTGAAAAGAAGTTCTAAATTTCAATGCTGGTGTTCTGTGGTGGCTTAAATGTAATATTCGTTATGGTACTCTACACATGTGTAATTCCTCATAGTAACTGGACAAATTCTTGGGGCTTTATTCCAGTATTAATGTTCATCCTGTTGCTGAGAGGTTAATGCTTTCCCTGGACATCTCTTTTGTAGCAATAAAAAATAAATTGTGATGGCCAGTAGCAGAGAGCATAGATGCAAACATGTTACTTGAGCACTGCTGATCCTTGTTTTAGAAGATTGCCAACAAATGTGCAAACCTCTTTATTTTTCTGGTGGGGAAAAAAAGCCCCTGGTGTTTATGGCAACCCAGTTTTACAAATGGCAAAAGAATTTAAGTAGTCGCGTAGTTTAAATTGGTGGTTTTATTTTTGGACTTTCTTTCCCCTAGCTAATGGAGTTGCTTCAACCAATGATGTCTCCAGACTACCAGTTCTGCCAGTTACTGGAGCTCTGCACTCTCCATCTCTTCACCGAAGAAGCAATCACAGTGCTGCTGCGACTGAAAGGCAGAGCGCTGTCAATATTATATCAAGGCCTCGACCTTCTTCTCTAAGAAGTAAAATTGATGCATGGCAGATTATTCCACGTATTATTAAACCGAACTCTAAAGACTCTGAATGTTTAGAGGGCAAGGTAGATCCAGATGTTAACTTCTTACCAGATACTGAGGAAAGAACTAACTGCCACATGCCCTCATTACTTGATATTGACGTGGAAGGTCAAAACAGAGACTGTACTGTGCCTTTATGTAGAATGAAGAGCAAAACTTGTCGGCCATCTATATATGAACTGGAGAGAGAGTTTCTGTCATGAGTGCCTTTCAATTTAAAAATGTTTGTTTCTTAAAGGGGAACAAATATGAAATTCTTGTCTGTCTAACGCTTTGTGCTGCTGTTTTCTGATGTACTGTGACAAATAGTACCAAAATTATTAAAAAGGGCACCTATTTAATTAAGTGTAATAGGTGCCTTTTTCAAACGTTCCTTGGAATCCCAGGTAGTTATTCTAAAAGCACAATGCTGCAAAAAATCTAGGTGAACTTCGTAAGTATGTTTTGAATAACTAAAATAACATGCCCACCTCCTTCTGCAGTGTCACAGTTTTCTTTAGATCTGAGAGGTTTTGCTAGAAATTTTAACATTTGCACATGGAAAAAACAAATTACATAAAGCAAGGATGTGTTCTGTTGAGAAGAGTTTTACCTAAGACGTGGTTGTCTGCAGCTTGCCTCTGTGGCCTGTAGATTTAGGGAGGGGCAGTGATACAGGAGACTCTATTCACTGCTCATTAAGGAGGTGGTTGCTTGTTGGCATTTGATACTGCAGTTGATTAAGTACCAGCAGCTGAATTTGTAGTCTTTGCCCTTGGTTTTTGTGAGAACTTACAACTGTGTTCATTAGTTTCTCCAGAAAGTTACACTGCTTATATAAACATTTCGGTTTCAGCCACCATATCGATTTGAGAGAGTAAACTTTAGTATTGCGATTGGAGTAAAGGTATTTGACATACTTTGTAATGTGAAACAACATTCCTTGTAGGTAAGGATACACTGGAATGTAAATATTTGTACTCTTAACCTTTTGAAGACTACAGTGTTTGCACTGAAAGCAATTTTCTTGGGTTTGAATTTTTTGTTTGTGGTGGAGGGGTTTTCCCCCCCTCCTGTTTTTTAAACTCTGCTGCACCTTGTATTGAAGGAAGATGGTGGGTTTTAAGGATAATTGATTTTAAGTGAGCCAATGGTGCATTTTATTGCACTTAATTTTAAAACTGCTATAACTTAATATGAAATCTTTCAGTATAATCTCTGTAGCTTTTCTTCCTAAGGTACTACTGAGTGCCTGCTTACTCATTTAGGAATTAAAGGACAAAACCTGATGTGCTTGACTGGTTTTCAGTGATAGAAGGTTCCAGAAAATTCCAAGTAGTTAATTGGGGGGGGCGGGGGGAGAGGAACATTTAGCCTTGATAACACTGGTAGTTTAATTTTTTACAGTGTCACTAGGTGAATGATTAAATAAAACCAAATGTACAGTATACTTTCCCTCATGAAAGCATTTTTAGAATTAAAGGGACATCCTTCATTTCCCAGGATTTGAAGTCTTAATTTTGCAGATCATTTGACATTTAAATAGTTTTCTTAAATAAAATTAGATAACGTTAAACTAAGACTACTATGTTCCCATCAGAAATCTGTTTTGTTAAGACCTTTGTTTAACTGTTTTCTCCTTTGCTCTGGGGTATGGGAGCTCAGTTGTTAAATAGAATACACAATTGCTTAAAGCTTAAAAACCAAGGGATTAAAAAAGAAAGTTTCTGTTCTAAGACTGGTATGCAGTATAGTGTCTACCTTGAGGATGATGTACAATTATACAAACAAAATCATAAAGTCTTAATCACACAGAGCAGAACACAGAAAAGGCAACTTCCCAGCTCTCAAAGTGAATACAGAAAAGAATTTCCTTAAAGTATTAGTTTACTAAAAGTAAAGATAAAACCACTAGTTGTCTGTAAATCTAAATGCTTGCATAGCAGATTATTAAGTTACTACATTTTCTTCAAACCTGCTTCTGTTTCAGTATTCTTAGATTTTTGTCAACATGATTCAAGTCGCATACTATTTGTCTTTCCTTTAAACTCTAATTTTGCCAGAACACTTTAATAGATTGTCTATTCCAGTTTTAATAAAAAATGTTTTTCTAAAATAAAATCATGAATCAAACTTTAAAAGTATAGGCTGATAGCAGTTTTACCTTCAAGGCTTAATTAGAATTTTGGAGCATTATTTGTATTTCAACTCTTTCTTGATCACTTATTCCTGTGTAATAATTACTGAGAGCAAATGAGCTGATTTTATTACATGTTTCTGAAGAAAGTATCTTTGTTTGGCTTTCTACAGGAAAATCTCAGGTGCTGAAGTATTTTGACTTGTAAACTTCTGTTCTGTTCCATATTTTTAAGGTTTATATGTTTTCAAGTGTTGAATTTTGCACCCCATGTTTTGTAATCAGTAATATCAGCATAAAAAGCCCTTTGAGCTATATTATTTTCACTTATTAGTGGCTTATCTCTCTTGCAATTAAATGAAGATTTCTATTCCTGTTCAGTGGATAATTTCCCATAAGATTGGGAAGATTGGGACATATGATATGGCCAGCCCAGTGCATTCTAAGTAATTTAGAAGTTTGTATTCCATCTCTTGTTCTGAGGCAGTTTAAGTAAGCCATCTCAGATATTTCTCTGATGTGATGCAATTTTTTAAGCTATAGTCTGTAGTGCTTTATAATTATTTTTATAGTTTAAAATTATAGGCCAGTCTTCACTGTAAAAGACAAAAAAGAAAAAAATTATTTCAATCATGGTATCACAGTCTATTTCACTTGTCACCAGAGAAACTTTCTGTAAAGTTATGGGAATCTGGTATACATTAAGTGAACTGTGTTGGTTAAAAGAATATTTATTTCAATGTAGGTTAATAGCCTGACCAAATAATAATTTATGTTGATTGTTTTAGCATAAAACTGAAGGTGCTTACACTACAAAGATTAAGATAAACACTTGATATTCTGTTTTACAAAACCTGATGATTTAAATGTTTTTATTTAAAACAAAAATAAATGTTTTGTAGCTACTGTATTGCAAAGTGACCTGATTTTTTTTTTTTTTTTTTTTAGTATTTTTTAATGCTTTCTTAACACATACAAAGAAGTTCTCTGGTGAATAACCAGGAGCTATAAACAATGGCCAGTCTGTTCTGTTCTTGGAACATTATAATGCAATTGTTACTCTAAGATTAATTATCCAGTACAGTAACATGAACATTCCTGTAATTTCTCCCTCTTGATGTGGGCCGAAGCATATGGCATCAACTTGTTTTTTCTTTCATGTGATCATAGTATGTCTTTTGATGCTTTTTACAATGTTGGCTGGGTATCCTAGAGGAGATACAGCAGTGGATATGAACAAACAGCATTTGATTCAGCATCAAGAATACAGGTAAGGAATAACATCATTCTGTTGTGGGGTTTTTGTTGGGAGGATTTCTTGGTTGGGGGATTTGGTACTTTGGAGATTTTTGTTTGGTTTTTTTGATTGTTTGTGTTTTTGTTTTTTTCTTTTTTGTCTGTATGTGTGTTTGGGGGTTTTTGGGGAAATAAACCCAGTATTTTACTTATAATATTTTCTAACACCTCTTCCCCCATCATTTCATTGGTGCATTAGCACATCTTTCATTTAGGAAGAGGAAGTATCCATTTGCCCAGTGGCAATGGGCGAAATACAGCCAAGTCTCTAATGGTGCAGTGAAATTCAAATGGAATTATATTGAATTTATAAGGTTGCAAGCCCAGTCTTATAAAGACATGCCTGTGCAGAGCTTTCAGTGAGGCTGGCTACATAACAAATACCTGCATGGCCTGTGAGTGTCAGTATTGAGCCCAGATTATAAACCAAACTGCAGAGGCAGTTTATTTTTATACACAGTTATAATAGTAATATTAAGATCGGCATACAAACAAGTGTGGAGTAATGGAAAAGATTCCGTTCTCATTAACCATCTTCCTTTTTAATGTAACTAGTCAGATCACTATGGCGTATTTATTTTGAGGAGCTAATGAGACTGTTGTCTAATACATTTTTTATGTAGTTGGTGATGCTTAAGATTGCAGTATTGGATATTCTAAATAAAAGCCAGAGTCCTTGCAAATGTGTAGTGGGTTTCTTCCTGAGCATAAATGAATATGAACAAACCAAATATGAGTCAGTTATCTTAATGCTGTTAAGAACTCAGTATCTTCAGTATAGCTAGTTTGATAAAATAGTTTCTTTAACCAAAAGAAGTGCCTTTTGTTCTAGTAAACTGGAGAATAGAATACAGAGCTACACAAGTAGGATGGTTTTACTTTTCTATTTCACAGAATCACAGGATCATTTAGGTTGAAAGAGACCTCTGGAGATGGAACAATCCAAGCCCCTCTGATAGAACTGGTTGCCCAAGATCATGTCCACTGAAGTTCTGGTCATCTCCACAGATGAAGACTCCACAGTTTATCTGGGCAATCTGTTCCAGTGTTTGACCACCCCCACAGTAAAAACATTTTCTCATGTTGAGATCGAATTTCCTATTGGTTTTGGTTTTTTGGTTGTTGGAAGTTTTTTGGGGGTCTTATTTGGGATTTTTTGGGTGGTTGTGTTCATTTGTGGTTTGTGGGTTTTTTTGTTTCGTGGTTTTGTGATTGTGCCCACTGCCTCTTGTCCTGTCACCCCAGCGTGCTGAGAGGAGCCTGCCTCTCTCTTCACCCCTCCCTTATCAGATATTTATAAAAAGTGATAGTAAGATCCTCCAGGAGCCTTCTCTTCTCCAGTCCCAGCTCTCTCAGCCTTTCTGCATATGAAAGTCCTTTACTAGTCCTTTCTGGCCCTGCACTGGACTTGTTCTACTAAGTCTGTATCTTTCTTGTACTGGCCTCACCAGTGCTGAGTAGCAGAGGATAACCTGACACTGTAACTAATGCAGGGTGCTGTTGGCTGTCTTTCTTTGCTGTAAGGACACATTGCTGGCTTCTGTTCAGCTTGTCCCCCAGGATTCTCTGGTCTTTTTCTGCAAAGCTGCTCCCCATATGATTGGTCTCCAGCATGTACTGGTGCCTGGGCTTGTTCCTCCCTAAATGTATTTCCATTTCATGACATTTCTCTAAGCCCAGCTTTCCAGCCTGCCCAGGTCTCTGTGAATGGCAGCACAGCCTATCTGGTGCATCAGCCACTCGGGCTATTTTAGTTTGTCTGCAAATTTACTGAGAATATACCCCATCCTGACATCCAGGTTGTTAATGGAGGCGTTAAACAGTATCACCCCGTGTATCAACCCCTGGGCTACTCCACTGGTGACTTGGTAACATTTAAGCAAGTTGTAATTAAAAACAGCTCATATTTTATTCATGCAGTGTAGATTATTTTTCTAGGTGATTTGGTACTGACAACTGTTCAATTACTTTCAAAGGCTTCCCCCCCACCCCAAAAAAAAAAAAAAAAAAAAGGCATAATAACCATTTTAAGTCTAGGCCTTAGTGAATTGCTTCAATGGCTGAGATCTGGGATGAGGATGGCCCGAGTTTGGGGCTGCTTAATGTAACAGTTTATATCTGTTCAAGGTATTTACAGTTTGCTTTAAAAGCAAAGTCATCAGTTCACCCTGGATGACTCAACTGGTCAGACTTCAGTCTGATGTCAAATTTGGTGTTACTTCTTTCAGTGATCATTAATATGGAGTCTCATGCTCTGCAATGCAACTAAGCAGACTGTAAAAACATTTGCATTATATCTGAGAGCATCAGTCTTCCCTCCCACCACACAAATCACGCAGGTACGGGGTCTGACAGTGTGAGTCTCTCACAGCTGCTGAAGACATGGATGAATGCTCTCATTTCGGAAGGGTGGGTGAAGAGGGCACAACCTGTGAACCCCTCAGTAGAACATTGTTAACACTTCTCCAAAGAAAGATGTCTGGTGCAGCCACACCTGCCGTAACTGCTGGGTTCTTTCCGTGCCAGAGAATTTGCATGTGTGCTACTGTCTCCCTGCTGAGTTCAAGTATACCTAGCTAAGGTCTTTGATGTAGCACTAATCACTATGAATAGTCATTTGAGGACTTGCCAGTCATTTAGAAAGCAGGTGGAAGTCTGCATATTTGGGCCCAGGACATTCCCCTCACTGTTTTGCAAATCACTTGAATAATTCAAAAGTTTCTAATCTCGGTTTTATGACACATGGGATTAGGCAATAATATTTCACAAATTTTAACTCTGCTACCTTCCAGACCAAAAATTATGTTTGTTCCTTGTGTTAGATGCCACTTCAGTCTGCCTGATAAATGTTATCAGTGGTTGGAGGCATGTAAAATTCAATTTCCCAGCCTGATGGAGAGTAGTAGTTGCGCTAAGAAGCAGGTGGATTGAACATTGGGTGTATCTAGGTTAGTCAAAGATACGTAAAAGATGTGTATTGTCCAATTACTTAGATTATATTGAGTGCATGATTCCTGAGAGTGCTGGATAGTCTCTTACAGGGTATATCCAGGGCCAGGGTATTCACCAGAGGAAATCCACTTCTGTTCCAGAAGTGGCCTGGACCTGGTCATACGCCTCCTTGACTCTGTTGTTAGGAAAATGAGTGTATGTCTCCTTCAATGTACATGCCACCTGAAATGTTTAAGGCAGAAGTAACAGCAATTCAGACACTCTAGTTCTCATCAAAATACTTAGGGTTCTCATGTAGAACCCCTGAATTAGTTCACATTGGTGGCTACACTTGATAGTGGAAATTCTCATCACCAAGGCCCTGATTGTTTATTTGTGATGCAGCTACTTGATGGCTGACTTTGGGGCTGAGATACAAGCATCCAAATTTACCCACAAGAAATACTTGTTGGACAGATACTTGTGAACAAGGGAATAGCCTTGTCTTGTATTTTCATCATACCTTACCGACTTTGGCCCACCAAAAGCGTATCTTTTAATTGCTTTTTCAGGTTTGGGTGGTTTTTACTGTGGGGGTTCTTCTCTGGTTAAGCACATTCTATTGGTTTATAGAACCAGTCTATTAAGAAGAAAACCTGTACTGTCATTATCTGTAGCTAGAAGACACAAAGAACAGATACTATCTAAGGCATATTAAGAGTGTGTAGGACAGAGTCATTACCCTTGATCACTTAGCAAGTTTGGGAAACTCTACAGAATGAATATGTGTGTTCTTTCAGTCCTGCAGAGCTACTGTGGGTGCCATTTCCACAGCTGTACAGTTTATGTAGAAGAAAAGTGTGCCTGTGACTGGGTTTTTTGTTTTTGTTTTTTTTTTTTTAAGCAGGGTTCCAAATCCCTTCCAGTAAGTCAGGGGCACTCACTGTGTTTGCATATTATGTACTTGTAGATACTAAAAGCAAAGAGATACTCCTGTAGATGTAAATATGCTCCTACAGCAGTTTTCTCCACTTTATCTTAAAACCTTTTAACACTTTCAGGGTTTGCAAGGAAGAGGAATGGGCAGCACTCCTGCTTTTTAGTTGGATGTCAGACAAGTAGTTGGGTCTGGCTTGTATGTACTCCAACAGATATTGCCAAAAGTAATTCTATGATAAAAAGCACTGTATAAATGTCTATAATAATATGAATATACATACAGTAAACATTCCAAAAAGAGAAAATTACCTCATCATTTGTGTGAAATGATTGTAGTACTTGTTTTGAAAATTACTGGTTTTTTGTGATACTTGAATTTTTCTGAATACCTGTGGAAGTCAGAAGAGAATGGGTCTGGGTTACAGTTGAAAAGTGGGAAAGTTTTTTCTTTACTGCCTCCTTTTTTATATAGTCCAATTTTAGTTTACCTTGTTGTTAGCAGTGAAAAATCTGGGATATCCTGTAGTCTACAAAAGACTTCATCAAAAAATAAAGTATACTAAAAATAGCAGTTCAGGACTGACCATGTGAAGCAGTGAGATACATGTACTATCAATATTTGGTTCTTGTAATGCAAGACAGTTAGCTTTTTGTCCTTGGAAAGCAAGTCAAAGGATCAAAACTGAAGAGTATTGGTTCACCATGGTGTAACAAGAAAACGAATTAGGTGACACCAAGTTGGTTGGGAGTGTTGATCTGCTGGAAGATAGAATTGTAGAACATGCTGAGTTGGAAGGGACCCATCAGGATCATCATGATCAACTTCTGATCCTGCACAGGAAACCCCAAGAATCGCACCTTCAAGTCTTGTCCAAATGCTTCTTTAACTCAGACGGGCTTAGGGCTGTGACCACTTCCCTGGAGTCACATCCACCCTCTGGATGAAAAACCTTTTCCTGATACGTAACTTAAACCTCCCCTGACTGGACTTCATGCCATTCCCTTGGGTCCTGTCACTAGTCATGAGAGCGAAGAGATCAGTGCCTGCCCCTCCTCCTCAGGAGGAAGTTGTAACTGCAGTGAGGTGTCCCCTCAGTCTCCTTTTCTCCAGGCTGAACAGACCAAGTGCCCCCAGCCACTCCTCATATGGCTTCCCCTCACGGCCCTTCACCATCTTTGTGGCCCTCCTTTGGACACTCTCTAACAGCTTAATATCTTCCTTATATTGTGGTGCCCAAAACTGCACCCAATATTCAAGGTGAGGCCACACCAGTGCAGAGCCCTCTGCTCTCGAGGGAGTCAACAGCTCCTCCCAGAGAAGTGTCTTACATAGTATTCCTTCGAGTCCTGTGTCCAAGGCATTAATGAAGGCTTTTTTCTCTCCTGAATAACTTCCTAGAAATCAGATCACTCTGGATTTTGTATTGCATTCACAGTTGGGAGGGAGACAAAGCAGTGTCCAAAAATCTCCAGCTGAGACCTTACTTGCATCATCTGTGCCAAGTGTTAAAACCTTGTCACAGTCAAAATATAACTGCTGCTTCTCCCATTGACAGAAGACTTGTTATCCTGTCTTAAAAAGAAATTAGGTTAGTTTTTCAAGTCTTGTCCAACTCATAGTAGCTGTCACTTGTCATCTTTGAGGTGCTTTCAAAGGATCCTGATTATCTTTTCAAAAATTTGAAGGAAAATTGAAGATGAGCTGCCTAGTTTGTAATGTACCAACTCCATTAAAAAAAAAAAAAAAAAAACAAAAAAAAAAAAAAAAAAAAAAAAAAAAAAAACCAAAAAAAACAACCAAACAAAACAAACAAAGAAACCAAAAAAACAAAACAAACAAACAAAAAAAAAACCCCAAGTGAAACAGCACTCTGTTGTTTCCACAGTCTCTTGTATTTCCGCTCTAATGGGATCAATTTCAAAACCAAGTTCATCAGGCACAGCTAATTAGTAACAGTTGGGTGGTTTTCCCACTTTCTAAGATTTCTCTAGACTGCTTTTTACCTACTTAGGTTGAAGTCTTACCTTTACTTGTTGGTCTTAATTGCACTCATAACTGTTTAACAGCTCACCCTTTAGCAAAAGATTGTTTCAAATCAGATAATATGACTTCTGGGCATCAGCTAATGAGGTGATGTCTTTGCCTGCCTGCTGGGAATTGTATCACCACTTTCTTATGGGTTTCTGTTTGTATTTAATACTACTCTGTTTATAATGAATTGTTTTGTGTGTTTTCTTCCAATTACATCTCTTTGTCTCCAGGTACTCTTGCCATTTTTTAAACTTCTTTTTTCTGCAGGATTTTGCCTTGTATTTGGTATGAATAAAAAATCCACAGTTTACCCAAGTCAGTGGTCCCTAACTTCGTTTCTCTCACACTGAAAGTGTTTGAAGCCATACTCTTGATCCAAAGTTTCTAACTTCTTTTTCCCTTTCATTTTTCAGCCTATACTCAAGTTCTTCAGGTCCTGAAGTCTGGTTTAGTTGGTTTGGAGACAGGAGACTGAGGAGTGTCCTCTTTTGAAATAAGTTCAGAGATTTTAATTTTTTTTTGAAACCTGTAGTTCTTCCTGTATTTTGGACTACTGAGCAAGCATATGAATGTCTGATAAGTAAAGCTAGATTTCCATCAGTTCCCCATTTTTAATAAGCCTTGTCTTTTATGATATGTATTCTGGTCGTGATACTTCTCATACTGATTGATTTATAATCTTGTTCATTGTATCAAGACTTTAGGCTTTCCCTCATCTTTACTGTGGTTTTGTACAACCACCTAAGACTAGTTTCATTTACTCTTCTCTCTTATTGCTTTATTATTACCATATTTATAAATAAATGCCATTTATTTAAGGACAATATCCAGATTGCCTTATAATTTTCCTGTATGCCTTTCTTGCCTTATTTAAAGTCCTTCTCACTAGGTTAAGAAATCAATGTGCTAGATGGAATCTTTGTCTAATAGCTTGTCTAGGTAGGCTTGTCTTCAGAGGTGTCCAATATCAAAGAGTTAAAAACACTATATCTATGTGTTATCAGTTCAGTGACCTCTCCCATGCTACTTTCAACAATAATTAACAGTGCTGTTCCGGGGAAGATTTTAAAAATGTGTTCATGTAATTACATTTTATTGATGCAACTAGTTGAGTTCACATTTGGGGTTATAAAATTCAAATACTTTAGAAGCTTTACAAATTGCTTAAAAGGCCAGTTGGATGTAAGCTTCTGAAAACTTTTACTTATGCTGTCTTTTTGCTTTATGACATGTTTTAATTTTTTTCATCTTGAAAATGCAACATTGAACAGCATCTTCTAAGATGGCTTTACTTTTCTGCAGTTTTCAGTGCAATGAGCTCAGCAGGAAAGTTGTAGCTACAGCCAGCACAAACTGGAGATCAGACCCTGTTTCCAGGACAAGTTTGGCATTTGATCTTGGGCAAGTCACTTAATTTCTTTGCAGCTTACGCTGTAGCTGTGGTCTGTAAGATGAGCACAAGGACTTCATCCTTTTTTGTGAAGCACTTTCAGAGCTGCGATCAAAGCCACGACATTTCAGTGGTAAACAACAGCTGCAGCAGTTAATGCCTCGACTTCACACACAAAGGGGAGCTCTAGCACTCGGCCTGGGAACTGAATTAGCTGCAGCTGTACATACTTTTCTTTCACAGCACAGGTTTCTGCAAGTTAAAGTTTAACTTTGGTAAGTAGTAATTCCAGTCACAACTGGTTGCAATGATTTAGCCAGTAACTGCCACATTAGGGAAATAATTACATTGAGTTTCGTGGAGTTTTCTTTAAAGATTCTCATGATTGGTCAAAGCTATTACAACTTAGCAGTGATTTCCTGCTTCATACAATAAATGCTGTTACATTGTTCTCTGCCACACTAGATTTATCAGGATACTAGCTGTTTTCTTTTGCCTGAATTAAAGGACTTACTTCAACCTGCTGTTCAATACTACTCTTGTAAAGCTGTATTACCTGGTTGCTCCCCATTTATGGGGGGAACAAATATGCAAATATTCTTTAAAGAAGAATGATGTTACAGCTTATTACCCCAAATGTCAGGATAAGTTCCTCATGCTTTTCTTCACCATAGCTTTATCTCTAGAACTGCTCTATGTTTACCTTGGAGAAGGGATTTAAGAAATTAATGTGAAATAAAAGGGTGAGAGAGAAGAGTTACTCCATCATCTAGATTTAGGCATCTGAGACTATACAGAAATAAGTACCTGCTGTGAATTGAAGAAAAACGAATTCTGAATGGGTCTCTGAAGGCTCAGTTGATGGAATAAAAAGTCTTGGCTCCTAATTGAGCTGCAGAAGTGGAATGCCTAGAGCTCTGCTGTAAATCTCATCTCCCTAGAAGAGAGATCATGCAGTGGTACACTGCAGAGCCAGTGGGAGAAATGGTTTATTACTACCAGTGTTGGCCACCAGTACCTCTGTGCCTTAAGGGTATGAATAGGAGATATGATTAGGCAGTAAGCTTGAAAGCATGTGAGGTTTAAAGCCTCCAACTTCAAATTCCAGAGGTAAGCAGCTGATGGAAGAACTGCACTATGGTACTGTGTCATGCAAAGAGTCAGTTCTTTAAACAAGCCAAAACACAGTTCTCTGCCTTTAAAGCTAACCACCTAGAAAAGTGAGATGTTTTCTACAAAGTCACTACTGATTAATAGTCACCTTTTTGTTCCCTTTACTTTTTGATCATGCAGTGTTCAGTAGCTGTAACCTGCCTGCTGTGTTTGTACACAAACAGCATGACAGTCAGGGACCCACAGGAAACCACAGCCAGTCCCTTTTATTTCATTGATATATCACTTGTAATTATACTTAGAGGTAGCAATTTTTCAATTATACTTTTTTTGACAAAAGAAAAGCAAAAAACTGTCAAAGCCCAAAACTTTTTGTCAAAACATGTGTTTAGACTCCCCATTCCTCCCCTAATCGTGGAATGTGCACAGTGCCAAATTCCTCTTCTGCTCACAGTGATGAAATTGGGAACAGCAACCTCAGCTGAGAAAAAAGTTGGTTTTGCACTTGGAAAAGTAAGGATCATCTTGCAGATTAGCTTCAGGGTAGAACATTGAATCTTTATGCTACAGTTAATTAACTCATGGGGCACTGTCAGGTAAGAATCTTGACAAAAAAAAGCAATCCATTGGAATTACATGCAATAATGTAGCAAAACCACAGCAGATAAATAAAAGCAGAGTTTGTTTACTGAGCATGATTAATAGGCATGACGATGTGTATGCAGCAGGATTATGAAGTAACTCACATTCGCAAGTAGCATAATTAAGGACGCTTTGATTACATTCCAAACACAGTAGAACTAATAAACTCAGAAACATTTTTTTCATTTATTGTTTAAAGCTCACAGGGGTGTCTTCCTGCTTGTGCAATATGGTATCATAGGATTACATGGGGGAAATTTTATTTGAGCTTCCTTCACTGAAATCTCAGCTGACTGCACTAGTGAATTTGTGGTTTGAGGAGAGGTTGTAGGATGACTGTAGAAGAGTAATTCTGCAGTATTAATTCAGGTTTTCTTCCCTGGGATTGTACAGAGTAGGGAGGTATTGCAAACAAATTGGATGGGTAAAGAAACGAAGGTTGACTGGATGCAGTTCCCATACAAAGAGGGTGCAGCAATACAGAGCAGAAGCTGGAAGACCATCTGCTGACTGTACAGAAGAGGATGGCTCACGGGATGATGGTGCTGTAAGGGACTGTCAGGGGCCTGACCCTGGAATGGAGGCAAATAGGAGTCCCGCGTGTGGCTGGTTGAAGAGTCCAGCTTTCCCTGGATCGTGACTAAGGGAACTGTATTGTGCCAGCATTGTGGATGCATAGTACCACCACCTTTTTTTTTGAATAGTATATCTAAGGCTCCAGGAAGGAGGAGAGGCCCAATTTTTCTGCCTTGCTGCTTTAATTCCCTTTTAAGACTTTGTTGAAGTGCCTCTGTACAAATTATTCTCTTGCAAGTTCACTAAAGTGTAAGATACCAGTCCCTTAACACATGTTGCATAAATGCTTATGGGGATGAATTAGTGGGGAAATTCTTATTTCAAAACATCTTTCAGCTTCATCTAAATGAATTAAGAGTTTTACTTCCTAGAATCAAAAAGAATTAATAAAAGAAGCATATAATTGCTACAAACAGCCTTGCAGCTCAAAAAGAAATTCTAAAGTGCCTTTAAGTGACTTTTGTAGCTGCATAAAATCATTAGCTCCTTTGAAGCTTCAGTCCTGTGCTTGAACTCTGTGAGTATGAGACTAATAAACAAGGTTGGAAGGTTGGTGGTCTTGGTAGGGCTCTTTAGATGTAAAAGAAGTTGGGATTTGAATCCTGAGAAGTGATATAAACCATTTACTCTACCAACCTTTCCATTTCTCTTGTGAAAGCAAAGTGAGCCAATATTCCTTGTAGCATCTGGCTATTTGGTTTTAGTCTTCCAGTTTGGTTAGGAAGTCCTCTCCTCTGTGAAAGGAAGTGAGTGGGGAGAAACCCGAATACCAAAGCCTAGCAGAGCAAATAAAATATGCTGACTTCTTTCTCAGCTGTTTTTAAGTCAAAATAATTGCAAACCTACCCCCTCCCCCCCAAAAAAAAAAACCAAAAAAACCAAACCAACCAACCAAACCAAAACCACAAAAAACAACAACAACAAAAAATCCCCTGGGACAAACACCCATCCATTTAAATTATGAGCTTAATAGCTCACAGTTATTATTTCTCACGCACAGAGGCTTGGCCCAGTTGACTCCATTTCTGCAGGCAGAAGGTGGGAGTACCTGCAAGTAACGTAATTCCATGGTTAAAAAAAAAAAAATAATTAAAAATAATGCTTTTGGATAATAGTTGCAAACTGGTTTTCTCCACAAAAAGCTTGTTATTTTAAAAACAATCCTGATAAAATAGATTGCTTGTACTTTTAAAAGTTCATTGGGAGGACTTACCAGCAACAAGCACCGGTATGAAAAAGGAGAGAAAGCAAGGAATGGTAGTCTATCTCAGGAATATTGTTTGATACCTGGAGGAGCTTAACACCATAAGAGGTGATGTTTTACCTCATGCCAATGCAGAAGTTAAGAGAGAATGAGGGCTAACTTTTGTAGGTAGAAAGCCGAGCTCTCAGGAGCGGCAGCGCTCGGGCGGCTCGGCTGTTGTTGCGCGCCTTGTGGCCACCAGGTGTCAGCAGTGCGCGCTGTTCGAGCGCACGGGGGGCTCGGGTTTGGGGCAGGGGGGGTAAAATTTGTGGGGTTTACTGACGAACAGGCGGGCAGAGTAAAAGCACGGAGTAAAAGCTGAGTGTTATTGCTCTGGGCGTTGTTCTCCGGTAAGACTCTGCCATGCGCTTTGTAAACTCTTCCATCTATTCCTTAATTCTTCTCCAGGACGTTCACCAATTGATGCAAGGAAAAGTGCGGTTTCCTGCACGCTCCTGATCATCCAGAATCGGCTGGGGGAGTCTATGCGCGGGTTTGAAAAGCGCTTCGTTGTTGCTGTTTTTTACCGCTGCCATGTGCATGACGGGGTAATGATGGTAACTAGCAGCAGCAATGACAGGGAACAAGCTCCAAAGTTGAAAGAGAGAAGTATGCAGTACAGGGTGGGTCTCCTAAACAGTGTATCTCCAGTCTTGGCCAAGTTCCTTTAGCCTTAGGTCCAGAGATTAAGAATGGCTTGAGGAGATGCCATGAGATTTAGTTATCTCAGTTTTTCAATTTGCTTCCCTTTGATTTAAAGAGAATAAGTATTAGGCTTAAGGGTAGTAGAGGGCTTTTAAATATGGACAGGGATATTTTTACTTAAAGTATTTTTATTTAAAGGACAAAAAAAGAAAGATGACATTACGAAAATACCCCCTTTTATAAATTACTTAGTTTTCATAAATTTATTTTGGTGAAGGTTTTCTTTTACTTTAATCAAGGAGAAAGAAGTCCTTTTGCTGAAGCTCCCATCTAGAACATGAAAGATATGGGTTTACTTCAACTTCTTTTGTGTGATGTTGTGAATAAGGTTCAAGGAGGAGACTTAAGTAAGGAAAAAAGAAACTTAGCAAGGGTCTGTTTGAGGAAGCCAAGTGGTCAACACCCTTTTTTTCTTTCCATGCCTTCATCTCTTGGCCTAAGACATTTGGATCATATCTGTCTCCTAATATTTAGCTCCGCTTGAAGCAACAGTTGCTATTCTACCAAAAGAAAGTTATCTGATGCTACTGTTGTGTTGCAAAATTCACTGGGCTATGTGGGCTGCTTATCAGTGCTTGTTATGCCTTGCAGATAAGCTGTATGTCCTGACTACTCTTAAAGAGGCATTTTTACCCTCTTTTGATTGTTGTTGCTTTCCACTCCCTTAGGCTTCTTTAAGGCTTTCAGATTTCCTTCTTTTTGCGGAGATATTGAAAAAAATGCACTCTTTTTCTGTATCCTCATTTCTAGAAAGAAGGTGACAGGTACTTCTCTTAGACCATGATCCTAGCCTGCCTTCTATTGTTTCCAATGCTGAAGTTTCCCATGGGTTGACAGAGGAAAGAGTATTACCCAGTACAGTAGACCACATGATTTTTCCTTTTGTGTTTTGCCTACCACTGTGACCTTCACGTGTCCTTAAAAGCAGCTCAGACTAGTGCCTCTGGCAATACTTTTCTCTCACCCATAAATAGCAAGCCAGCAATTACAGAAAGCCATGGTGATTAGAATTGGTAATATAGCCTTGGTATATAATTCCACAACCACCCCAGAAAATAAGCTTTAATGACTTTCTGCAACTATCTCATCTTTTATTATTGCTTCTGTACATACATTCTATGTAATTTCTATGAATAGTTAATTCTCAGACATGAACATTGCATACTTTGTGTCATTTTTTCTTGTGGTTCTCAGGAGCAGATTGACCAAGCGCTCTTAGGAGAAAGTCTGCCATCAGCAGCTAATGTTGCAGTTTGTACAGTGCTGACAAACCCTACAACAGCAGCTGGGAAAGGCCAGGTTTCTCAAGGTGTTATTCTTCTCCATGCAGCAGTGTTGTCACTGCCAATTTATGCCTGAAGTGGTCTCCAATGAATATGCTTCTGTGCCTGTGTGCAGTAACACCCTATTTCAGTAAGTATTCTGGGGGCATATGTTGCTCACACCCGAAGTTCATCATTTTCTTGCACATGTACTGTGCCTTATGTTGCCTTTTGAGGTGTTTGTAGAAAATTTGCTCTGTCATTTGGTGTAAAAGCACAATGATAGCTTCATTTTAAGCCTTTTAAAACAGGGAAGTCCCTTCCCAGGTGGATATTCTAGGTCCTTTCCTCTGTGCTTGGACATGGAGATGAGCACAGACTGACAAGGCTGATATGGGCGTTTCTCCAGAGTTCACTATGCCTGCATTCCTCTGCATTGGTTGTGTTGCATTCAGTCTTTCTCGTAGTGGTATCATTTAGATGACCTTCAAGTTATCTCTCAAGTTTCAGTTCTGTTCCTGGAGCCCTGTTGAATGCTTTCTGTAGCCTTTCATTCTGATCTGCTCTTGTCCTTTCAGGATGCCGTCAATACTTTGCCCTCTATTCCTTCAGGAAGCTCTGATACTTTCTTCTAGGGAAAAACAAAAAGGTACCAGGAACAGATTTTAAACCACAGAGTATTCTGCAACAGTATTTGCTCCCATATGGCATATTGGAAGTGCATACTTAACTCTTCTTATCCAGGGGAATGTGTCAGAACCATCAAAAACTATTTGAAAATACTGACCTTCAACCATAAAGATAAGAATGTCTTGCTGGTTGGATGTAATTGTATTTATCAAACATTCCATGTCCTAAATAATTGGTTCAATTACTCCTTTTCTCTGCTGCAGCTGGTAAATTCAGTTTGTCATTAAATTCGGTTACTAACTTTTAAAAAAACATTTGTAGAGTTATTGACAAAGGGTATTCCTGGTAGCATGAATTACTGGGCAGTAGAGCACTAAAAATCTACCTGTCACATCAAAGATATCTGAGAATTAATTTTGTGTACTTTTTGGTTTTATTATTTCTTCATTGTATGCATCCTCTAAATCAAATCCAGAACCAATCACCCTTAGAAAAATAAATATTTCTGATATTAGCTCTTTGTTCCCAGCTCTAACAGACTGTTCTTTTAGCTGTGATTTTGTTTCTGTGTTTCCTCAATTTAAAATCAAATCATTCCCATGGAAGAAATTGGATCCTTCATACCCATTCTTAGTTTTTCTGGTTTTGCATCTAAATTCTATTTTTCTTAGCACATGGGCCTTACATCTGTATGTAATTTGTTTCTTGTGAGGGAGTTAATTGGTGTGTTTCAGCTCTTGCAGACAGGATCCCCTGCCACCTGTGCTGCCTCGTTCTATGCAGCATTACACCATTTGCTCACTGCCCGTGGTTCCAAAAAAGTGCAAAGTTATTAATTGTCTTCAATTCTTTTCCAAATGCTGACGATACTCATGCTCTTGTGTCTCCCATACCTTTTAATTTCCCAATTCCTAGCACCTGGCTTTGTGAGGTATTTTCTGAAGCTCTTTGCTCTGTGGTAACTGATTTTCAGTGTCCTTTATCACAGGTGCTTCTTATTGAGTGTTTCTCTGCTGAAGGAACCAACAGCTTGACAACCTTTCCTGTGATAAAGCCTATCCCTTTAGCCATCTGCTCACACTCTGAATCTCTGATACCTGATTAGGGAATCTGTCACATCTGACCTAGTTTAGTCACAAACACATAGCTGTAAAACATTAAAATATCTTTCCTGTTACTGAACTTCCAGCAATTTCTTTTCTTTCGGAAGACAGTATCTCTGAACCTTGTTCGTGCAGGAGTCTCGGTGCTGCTGGCACCGACTCCCTAAGCCTGTTGCCGGGAGGGATGGGTCACTCCCTCTCTGTGAGTCCCCCGTCCCTGCAGCCCCCACAGCCCTTCAGCTCCATGTGGGGCTGTGGGTGCCGCTGTGGGGAAGCAGCGGGACAAACCACACGCGGCCTTTTCACGGTCACGGTGTGCAGATGCGGATAACCTTCCCTGACCCGAGACTGACTGCATTTTTTTAAGTGGTTCACTGAGTGTAAAAATAATTCTTGTATTGTTTAGTTGAAGTCAGTAGCATGTAGAATAGTTATGAGTGCAGTGCGTGTGCATGAGAGGGAAATGTTTTAATAAGTTACCGAGCTGTACAATGGGGAGGGTGAGTTCAGCAGCATGTAATTAACTGTGCAAGATGAAGCCCAGAAAAAGAAATACAGCTTGTCTACAAGGCTTCTTTGTAAATTACAGCACTTTCGGTGTTGTAATAGAGAAGTCTTTTAGAAAGATAATTAAAAATTTATCTGTAACAGTATTTTATGGAAGGGCTTGGAAATGTTTGAGTGGTAAGATTATTGAAGATGTGTTCGAAGAAGAAAATCATGTCTTGAGGAAGTGATTTCTTTTAGGCATTCCTCAGGGACTCCCTTTTTGAAGTGTTGAAGCCCTGTAGTCTGATTTTCCTGAGCATGGTGTAATAGCTTTACATGGCACCACAGCACAGTCTTAATCTGAGAAATTAAAATTTATCTTTCCACAATTAAAAAGTGGAAAATATTGATTGTGTCACTTTTACATGGTTATGCTGATGTTACCCTTTGCTATTTTTTTTTTTCTCTGAGGACATTGTTCTCCCCACTTCCATGACTATTGATATTCTCCTTGAATACAGTGAGATGCACAGAGCTGGAGTCGGCAGACACACACAGAGGAATAGCAGCACATCCTTTTCCCTATTTGCAGAGAAACGTACAGTCCCTGATAAGAACTCTGTGCTGGAGTGAGATAATTAGCTGCAGCGAAGGTGAAGGTTTGATGGAGCACTTGCTGGGGATTTGCAGAGGAGTCTGGCTCTCCCTGTCCTTGACAAAAGACAAAACATTTCTCAAGGAGAGCAAAGTAAGGAAAAAGGTTAGTAGGTTTTTATCTACCAGAAACTTGCCAGTCTGTTTTCTGAACCCAGTTATTCTTTTGGTCTCACAATATCCTGGGAATCTCAGGTTACAGAAACATATATCCCTGGCTAATAATTTAAAACCTGAAGTCTGATACCATTACCAGGTTTTCCATAGTTTGGTATTCAGATTATAACAAAGCAGTCCTTCCTCACTTTCCCTGACCATCAAGAAGTTGAGGCTGCTCTACAGTCCCCCTCTGTCATTCATTTTCAAAATTAAGAGCTCTGTATCAGCCAAAGCAATGCTGCAGAAGCTGCAAGATGCAAAGCCAAATGCAGCTTTTTGGTATTTGTCAGGTTATGTGGCCAAAAAAGCAGCCACTGGAAGATGACCTTTCCACCTCTGCCTTCCACCAAGGGGGGGGTGTATCGTGGAGGCAGCCCTGAGGCAGGAGCCACAGTGGGAATTGTCTGTGCCATGCAGCAGCTGTACAACTGTCTTCTCCTGCATCTACATCTGATGCAGAGTGGCAGACAACTGGAAATGTACTGCAAACCACCAGCTATGACCGGTCAGTGGGCAGTGCCAGGCTGGAGTGCCCTTAATGGGGACCTTTGGAGGGCAGCAGGCAGATAATGTGGGAAGATGTGGAAAGATGAGCTGTCAACCACAGATATGACAGGAGAAAAAATTGACATGAAGGAGGAACACTCATTACCCAAAGGCTGACTGAAGTGCTGAAATCTGAGAAACAGTTTGCTTGTCAACTGAACAAAATCAATACTGTGGGGGTTTTATTAAGTTTGGTTTTGACAAGAACCTTTATTCAGATGGAACTGGCACTCCTACTGGCTGCTTCATAATAGTATTCATGACTGCTTCAAAAGCCTGTGTCTTCTGACAGATCCATGGAATCTAAATATTAGTAGTGCATTTTCACAATGGTTAATCATTAGATCTTAATGGAATTTGTTTAAGGACTTAGGGATGGCAGCTGTCACTGTGATCAACATTTGATTGTCATCTCTTTGGGAAAAATGCAGTTTATCCATCTTGGAGCAAGGGAGAAAAATAAAGAATTGGATTTTCTTCAGATGCAAATAAATAAATGAGATCAAATTAAACTCTATGGCTGACAGAAACATTACAGAGTCCTGTAGCACATTCTGCCTCCCTTTATCTCTGTGCTCATCAGCATGATGGGCAACCTCTTATTTAAATGATCATGAGATTTGGATTATCTTTACAGCGAGTTTACAATATATTTATGGCAATCTTCTACAATGTTGTCCTTTTCCTGTAGAAAGATTTCAGACATGGTGCTTTTTGACTGACTACCCAACATCTTCAAAGACT
The DNA here is from genome assembly GCA_013400415.1 of Scytalopus superciliaris. Taxonomy (NCBI): domain Eukaryota; kingdom Metazoa; phylum Chordata; class Aves; order Passeriformes; family Rhinocryptidae; genus Scytalopus; species Scytalopus superciliaris. Next base: position 80,572 of record VXBX01002099.1, read on the forward strand.
CACTACTTCTTACTAACAGGGTTTAAAGGTGAAGATTCCCAAGACAGATTAGGCTACCTGTACTCAATAGATCTCTCTTCTGTCCTTTTTGTAAAAGACCTGACACTAAACAAACCAAGAAAAGTTCTCCCCAAGCCTCCTCTGCCAGAGTACTCCACAGGCAAAATGGAATAGGCTGACCAGCTGAAGCAAATAAAGTGCTTAATATATTAATGGTTTTACTTTGTTAAAGTGGGAATCTTTCTAATGATATAAAGTGTGCCTTCTGCCACCCAAAGCTGGTTGAAATGATGGCAAGAAGCAAAATTAGACTCTTCCCTGCTCAGAGTAAAACTCTGGCCTGGAAAAGTGTTCTAAGAAGCAGCAGTTATTTCACTGATTTGCATGGTGCATGATGAAGGCTGATGTAAGCAACCACCTGGGGTGTTTTTGTATTGAAAAAAAAAAGGCATATTGTTTTCTAAACAATCTGTTAGTATTATTTCAACGTGATGAAGCAGAAGAATGTTAATGGAATACCCCTTTATTTTAAGGAAAATGATTTTGAGGACTCAATTAGCCAGAGGTGAGAGGTATTGCTAGAAATGCTGCAGTCAAGCTTGAGGAGTAGGAGAGACTGACTTCATTCTTTTTTATAGTCCTTGTATTAAACAAACCTCTGGACTCAGGGGCTTCTGCCACATGGAGCCTGCAGGAGACTGTGCTGGTCACAGAGAAAGCAGGTGGTGGCTTTGCTGCCAATACTGACCACTGTGCTGAGCTTGCCATCCACAGAGCAACAGATGGGGAAATTGAAAACGGGACTTACAATGGGGTTGTCCTTCCAGGTAGTGAGTGGAGAGCTGAGCTGGTGCCACAGCTTCCCCTGACAGGTTTGTGGCAGTTTGCAGAGAAGAGGAAAGAGATTTGGGGGCTCAGATGTCTGGATGCCTGCCCCTGTTTCACCCCTTGCAAACCCACCCATACTCCTACAACACCAAACCTGTCACAGAACCTTGCCATGGCCACAGTGGGCTGAGGCCTGTGCTGATGGAGATCGTTTTTGTGCCAGACACCCCCTGTGGTTTGCAAAACAGCTGTTGCCACTGTGCCACAGCCCATCTAAGCTAATAAAGATGAGTTTTACAAGCCTCAGATTCCATCACTAGCTGAAGTTTGAAAGGTCTTGTTGAATATGGCAGAAACTCCTATAAGCATTAGCTGTGGAGTACATTTGTGCTCTCTGAAACAAGCTGGTGTTTTTCTCCTGTGCTTCCAGCTGAGCCAAATGGTAAAACAGCACACTTGTAAAGTGCTGTGCAGTTCTTCAGGTGGCAGAGAGGTGATTTGTATGTTTGTTTTAGTATTGCTAGTCTGTGCAAATACAAATGCTTTCTAGCAGATTCCTTTGCAGCACAATTTTTCTTTCTAGTCAGTATGAAGTAATCCGGCAACAGTAGGAGCCAGCTGAGAGGAAGGTGCTGCAAAGTAGAAATTAATTAGTCTAATTGAAACAAGGTTGGTCTTAATGACCTGTGGATCTGATGGTGGTGAGCAAGGTTGACACAGCTGATGGTTATGTTGCTTGAGAGTCAAGGTACTTATGCCAATCTTGCTGGACTGTGGTTCAGGTTGCTTATTTTTACCACCCTTTGAGTCCTTAGGACTGGATATTCAGAGCTTGCTGTCTTTCCTATGCTTTACTGAACTGCAAAAGCCTCCCATGTATCCCTGGAGAAGGTATGAAAGTATCTGGGCAACTCCCCCACTTTACCCTTGCTGAGGGTTTTTGCGACTGTTTTTCTGCTCCATGTTTTAGGCTGTCCAAGCCTGAATCCAATTCTCTGGCTATAAAGGTCCTCTGGGGTGGGTGTGTGTTTGTGTTTGTGTGCACACAAAGTCAGGTATCCATCCCTGCAGGTGAAGCTGTGTGTTGGTTTGTGTAAATGCACAAAGTGTCCACAGCTATTTAATCACTTTAAATTCTCAAAGACTGTTACAACACTATAATGAATGAAAAATACTACATTTGCCCGTGAACTGTAAAGCCAGCCTATTTTCCTGAGCTGGATGCCTCATGAAAGGATAAGGTAATTTATTTATTCTTCTGTAAGAGCAAATAATTTCCTCTGGTATGGAATTATAGAATGGTTTGGTGTTTTTCCTCTTTAAAAATGTTATAAACTTAGATTTTAAGAAGGTGAAATTTCAAAATAGAGGATGGTAGGACAAAAGACAGGAGAGTAAAAGAAGAATTAGTAATTGCTGGTTCACTTGTGAGTGCAGAGGCAGATGGTGTGCTCTAGCCAAAATAATGATGCTTGTACCCTCTTGAATGGGCTTTGGGAACAGGCCTGGATCAACATGTGCTCCATACTGAACCATACTGATTTCAGCTGATGGCTGAAGGGACTGAACGGCAGAGTCTGTGTGTGAGAACAATAGAAAAACACAGAATAAAGCTTTTGTTTCAGCTCATTTCACCTTTCCTAGCTCAGGACCTTATGCTAGTGGCAGAGGTACAAGTCTTGTCAAAAATGTTGTTGTAGATTTAGCCTTTAAATCATGTATGTGCCTGTGAGATGGGACTGGCAGCCATCCAGCCCTTTTGGGGTACATTTCAACATGTTTGTACGTTGTGTAGGAGACTGAATCTCAGTTGGATTGCTTAGGCGTTATTGCAATGAAAATATTGAATTATAATTACACTAACAAGCAGAAAAATGCAAGAGATGCTCTTCTCTTGAAATTAGAGCTCAACAGAGCTCCTGTCTTCAGTATGCTCATCACGTAACTTCTACAGCAGTACCAGTGTTTCTTTGGAGAGAAGAGGCAAAATGAATATTCAACAATTGTTTTAGTTAAGCTGATGTTACTGTGGACTCTGTTTTTTCTCTCTGGCTTTTTCTTTGAAATGCAAATTTTTTAAAAACAGAGAAATCAAGCGATGATAATCAATCTTTTCTCCAGGGTAGGAAAGTTTCTAAAACAATAATTTCTTGAGCCTCTGTTCTCCTTTATTATTTTTTTCTTATGGAAACATTGATAACATTTGTGGGGGAAGGGTGTGCAGAAGTGTGCATCTGGAAACAAAGCAATTGAACTAAGATCAGAGTAACACTTGCTAGCTGCAGAAAGACATCTACCTGTTGCCTTACTGAATGCTCAAAGTTACTTTTTCTCTGAGGAATTCCAACCTGCCACCCAAACCACTTCCCCTTGTTGTCAGAACTTACAGAATTGAGTTTAGTCTCTACTATTTTCCCCCTATGTGTTGCTGACCCTACTGGGGGGTCAAATCCCTAGTAACCAATGGTGGCTTCTGCTCAGTGACACCTTTCCCTGTTGGGCTATGAGCAGTTGAGGGGAAGTTCAGCTAAAAGGGAAAGCAGTAAGTGTCTAAAAAAGAATGTTTGCTGAACTCTTGTCCTTCATAATCCTGGAGTGCTTTACTAAGAACAAATAGATAGAAAACTTTGGTCCTTTGTATCTTTCTGTCTGATTAGTTTACTCTTATAAGTGAATGTTATCTGAAACTGCATTATACTTGTTCTTACCTATAAACTTGCACTACAGAGGACAAATTCTATTTTTTTTTCTCACCCCAGAGATGCAAGGAAATGTATACAGATTATATAAATGTAACAATGGCAGTTATGAATATTGAGCCAATCAGTATTAGGACTAATCAATCAACTTTAAGTAATGTATTGCACAAAGGGGCCCCAATTTGCCACAATCTGTCTTCCTGAAAGACAAGAAATGTGCAAGACTTTTCTTCTGCAGTGTATAGAAAATATGGTCTAAAATGGGAGTTAAAAGGGTTCATTTTGTCATCATCTTGACTATCATTGCCTATAGTATTGTCACACAGAATAAAGATTCATTAGTCACTAATAATGTCTTGAGACCCTCTGTCTTGAGAAGAGAGTCTGTGGGGAAAAATGGCCAAGTTTGATGTGCAGGTGTGAAGGTTGTGTTTGTAAGAGTTGTTACTAGTTTTAGACTCTGGGTAACAAGTTACCCTTTTATCCAAGGCCAGTCTGATGTGAAGTAAAATGTTTCTTGAAAAGAAGTATTTCACAGCATGATAACATTGGTACTGGAAAACAGATATATAAGTGTTGCATAGCCTGCTGTCAGTGTGGAGGAAAGGCCAGGCATGTGAGGACAGATGGGTGTCTTTAGGTTTTGTTGTTGTGGTTTAGCCCCAGCTGGCAACTAAGCACCACCAGGACAATTATGACCGACACTACAGCAATGTTCTCTGAATTGCTGTAGAACCAAGGGAATATCATGAATGGTGTTAGCAACTTGGAGAACAAGCTTCTTCAGACAAGATACCAAACTTCACTGCAGGAGAATACAAATCCAATGGGCTTTAAATCTTCTCACTAAAAATGTGTTTGTGAGGGGGAAGAAAGGGGAAGGTAGGAAATTAGATGGCTATTTTATGGTGTGCACATAAGCCATAAATTATGTTTGTCCAATGTGAACTGGTTTGCTAGAACAGAAGGCCTTGTGACCTTGGTCGGGTTTTATACTGCTCACTGTTCCTCTAAGACACAGCTTTATAGAAAGGAAAGGATTTAGAAAGACAAATGGAGACTTTGCTCTGATGAAGAAGTTTCTGAAGTGTTCCATTCCATGGCATCCAGAAGAAAACCTAAAACAGAGAGCTGGAGGGTCCATCCATCTGCTGTGTTTGCAGACACGAGAAGTCGGGGCAAAGTACTGAGGTGATTTAGCTGAGAGTACTATGTTGGCCATAGCTGCAATCATCCACCCACTCAGCAAACAAAAGGACATTTCTGCTTCTGGTTTTGATAGAGCTGTATCTGTCTCTTGCTCCCCAGAAGCAGGGGACTGAAGGCTTTGTCCCTGCTTCTCCTGTCATTTTCTCCCTCCACTTCCACTGGGCAGGACGATTTTCTGGATCATGATGAAAACGTCATGGAGTCGCTTTCTTCTCTATGTGTTTTTGTTGTGTTTGAGACTTCTCCACCTTTCCTTTCCTAATGGCAGGTGTATTCACCTGAAAGTATTGCACCACAGAAACCAAACCAAGAGCCATCTCCAATACCTGTAATCAAAAGCCAACACGTAACTGGTGAACCAATAATGAGAGAGCAGAACGCTTGCTTCTGTCATTAAAACTGTGATTAAAGACCTAGGTCCAAATCTCTTTGGGCAATTACACAGAATTTTGTTTCATTTGGTCTATTGCCCCAGACCTCCAGGCACACACCAGCAGCCTATTTGTACCCTGTGACAAGTTTATCCTGTTAGAGATGCAGCCTGCCACCAGAGGCACATTATGCCTCTCCAAATCTGTTTAACAGTGACACAAATATTGGGTTCATTTGCCATCCATCACTTGTCTTAAATTGCTTGACAGATGAATATGTTTTATTGCCCATGTTGGGGGAAGCTGTAGGAACCTAAGCCTCTTAAAGGTACATTTAAAAAAGAAGAGATAACACCAGCAATGCTGTTGGGAAGTAGCAGAAAAAAACTATCTCCATATAAAGGTAAAGAGGTGTAGCACTGAGTTTTAAGCCAGGATTGTTTGATCTATTAGTCTCCCATGGATTAAGGGTTGTTGCAGCTATGGGTTCTGTATTGCTGCCCTCCTGCTTGTGACTGCTGGGGCTTGCAGCAGAGGGGGCCGTCTCTGGGCCTCCACACTGTAAGCATCTATTTTGTATCTAAACACAGGGAAATTAAAGACATGGCTGAACTTAATTAAACCTACTCATTTAAATTACTGGAGCTCTGAGATGAGGTCTTTATTTTGCACTGTCTTCTGGTTTTACACTGGAAGACTGTGACTTGCCCTATAGCCAGTATCTTTCTGTCAGTGTTTGGGAGGGTGGGGACTCACATAAGAAAACTCTATTGTTCTTTGCATAGTAGTAAACTAGAAGAAAGAGACTTTTCCTAAAATTAATTTCCACCTTGACACACAGATCAGGTGGGAGCATTTTTTCCCCAGGAACTGTGTTCTGTCTTGAGCAAAACAGGTCTGCATTCTGGCAAGCTTTGAAGGCTGTTACAGTCCTGTACCACTGTGACTACAGTAACAGCTGTATTTAATGCCCAATTATCTACTGTATAACTAAATGTTTCAAACTCCTGTGAAGTTCCTGCAGGGCTTCTAAATGCTTCATAATATACAACTGTTCTTAAAATTTTTAAGAAGTAGTATTCTGGAATTTGTAGTGTGATGGTTTTTTGGTTGGTGGTTTTTATTGCGTGTTTTTTTAATGGGCTATAGAATGGCTGCAACTAGTTTAATGGGAGTTAGTCTCTTGTGAATTTCTATTCATGTAACCAGAGAGAAGGAATCCTACGTTTCTTGCTAGTACTTTGAAACACCATTTAGTTTCTCTTTCAGACTTCAGGGAGCCATTTAAAGCCTACAGGCATTCTAACACAGTTGTACAACGCTGGTAGCAAAAGTCACCTAATAGTTAGGTACATGGTGAGCAGCATCTAGAAAAATGTTATTCTTTTTATTTGTGTTGATAAGCCTGCAAACGTGTCCTGAATTATTTTGCTGTTCTTACTTATCATCTGTTTGCCATGACTCTTTCCTTGGTGCGAGACAGAGAAGCTTCTGAGCCTTTCAAATTCAGCTGTGCAGAGAATAAAGACTTGTCTAGGGTTTGACCCAGAATTCAGATTCAGCTCAGTGCTTGGCCATTCTTTCAAGGTGCTTTGGCTGAAAAATTAAGATTCAAGCAAAAAAACCAACAACCTGCACTGAGTGGCTTCTCATGGAAATTGGCTGAATCTCCCTAGACGTTTGGACAGTTCTGATTTCTAAAATTCTGTATCAAAACTAAAACTATGTAAGTGCTTGAGTAGTCTTTTTAATAACATTGGCGCAAAGTTATTTCTTCTTGTGAAAATTTCTAAGATATTTTCTTTTTTAGTATGCGTTTGGAATGAAAACACACTTTGAAGTCCACATGTTTCCTCAGGGAGAAGGAAACTCCTTTTCAATCAGTTCTACAGAGAATGATCCTCTTGGAGCCTTGGAATCAGCTCCCTCTTGTCACAGATGCAGACATAAAAGCAAAATTGGTAGAGATAAACTCATTATTTCACAGTGCTCTAAGTCTTAGAGGAAATCTCCTCTGTCCCTTCCAGCCACTTCCCCAAACTTACTAAAATTAAAGCTCTGTGTAAAGTCAAGTCTTAGACTTTAAGTCTTCAGCTTGCTGACCTTTTCCCTCTGTGCTGGAGAAGGTGAAGACACATAATGTATCAAGACACCTTTAGGCTGCCGGTCTGGACTCTGCTCCCCATTTTCTCTCTGGAAATCTTTCTGCAGGATGGTAAATGACCAGCCATGAGCCAAAAGCACAAATCTCCTTGGCCAAAATAGAGAGGGTCTTGAAAATAATGTTCTTAAAAAATGATTCACTGCAATCCTAACACCCATGATATTGCAAGTAGTAGTGTGGCATCATGACTTTCCCTTCTTAACATCCATTAAGGAGAATCCCTGGCTAATCCTTCAGAGATAAGGAGCAGAATGTTGGTAGTCATAGAAACCACTGCTTAAATATCTGTGTTTTGCACAGACTCCAGAGTATGGCTAATTACACAAGTGATGGAAATCTGTTTCAGTGCTCTACAAAGCTCTACCATTTTATTAGCTTTAAGCAAGTTTGTTGCTCAAAAAAATAGTATAGGTACATCTGTTCTTTAGCTGGGCTAGTTGGTAGTGAAGCTGAGGGGACATTCTTAACACAGTGCCTGCCATCTGTTGTTAACGGGCCCCTTGAATAAATCTTCAAGTACAAAACATAGAAATAGGTGCCTCATACGTGTACCCACTGTATCATAAACAGGTTCTGTAAGCAGGTCCTGAATCCAATGCAGCAGTTTAAAGTTGCTTTTTCCAGTGAGAGTTCAGATCTGTTGCTCTGAGAGCTGTAGATCTGCTGTGTCCTTGTAGCTTCAGGCTGGGAGAATGGGCTGATTTTCAACAGATGAACAAATCATGCAAATTTTAGAGAATGCCACTTGGAGTAAACAAATATGGGGATTGTGCATGTTTAATGAGCCTTTTGTCTATAAGGGCTTCAGACTTCCTGGGCTCTTGCTCAGCTTGTCTAGTTTAAATTCTCTTGCCTATCTCAGAACAGTTTTATACCAGTATTCCCATACCAGCACAGGGGAGAGCCCAGCAGAGTGCAGCTAATGTGGCCAGTGCCCCTTGCATGGAATATACAGGGAGAGGCTGAAGGAAATGGTCTAGTTCAGCCTGAAGAAGAGAAGTTAGGGAAGGGCTGCTTGATGTCTCCCAGTGCGTGATAGGATAACTGCAAAGGAGATGCAGCCAGGCTCTTCTCAAGGTGCAGAACAAAAGGGCAAGAAGCAATTGTCACAGACTGCAGAAGGGAAAAATTTGTTTGGAGGTAACCCCTTCTTTCTTTATGAACTTCTTGAGCACAGGAACAGATACACCAAGCCCTGTACAACCTGGTCCAACTTTGAAACAAGCCTTGCTTTGAGTAGGAGGTTGAATTGCAAGCTATCCAAAGAACATGTATTTTTCTGTGATTCTCTAAAAATGAAGCAAGGCACAAGTCACTTCAGGTCATGCAACAAACCTGTGTTCAAGATAGAAACATGCATTCCCTAATTTCAAACCATTGTTGCACTGAGTAGTCCAATTACTCTTCTGGCAAAACAATATTTCCCTGATGAGTCTTATTTAAGAGCATTCAGGATCTAATAAGAAACAACTGTTCATTCTTTCTTGCAAAAATACATATGGGGATGGAGAAGAATATTTTAATGCTTCCAGAGTATCCAAAAAAAGTGATGCTTTTAAGCTCTGTGCTTTGCCTTGTGGCTTTTGTTATGAAACTGTGTCCATGTTAAGTAGGAGCCTCCTCACCCGCACTGTGTTCTAAAAGGGTCTTCCTTCAAAGAAAATTTTCTTCAGAAATAGTAGTGGTTAAAGTGCATCTGCATGCCTGGAAATTCTATTTCAAAATGAAAATAGTAATTATATTCAAATGTTAATATTTGCTGTTATGATCCATATCTTGGTTACCACTAATGATGCTGTGGAAGTTTTTATTAGCAGACAGGAAATCTTTCTTTTTCCCGCAGTTCATGAGGTAACTGGTGTTAAGTCTACTGTTGTTGCTGAATTTTGGTCTGAATGTGTTCTTCTAGTTGTCAGTGTAAATTGCTATGAAGTGCTGGGTGTGTGTGTGAGGGGTTTTTTTCTGTATTAAAATATTTCATGGAATACAGCTCCATGAATCTGGCTTAGTAATTATGAATATTATTAAAATTTATGAAGACATCTGGTAGTAAAGCTGCAACATCTCCAAGTCTTGGCAGGGTGGAGAAGAACCCAACAAAACACCACCTGTATAGACTTTATTAATAAATTCTTATTATCAGGTTCCAGCAGATGTTTCTCATAAACTACATTTGCTGATTTCCTCTTCACCTATAGTACAAAATGTGTGTGTTTACTGCTGCCCAACCCCTTGTAGCTGGCATAATAATTCTTACCCAACCATCTGTGCTGTGCTGATCAGACTCAGGAAATATAACACAGGTTTGCTTTTTTCACCTTGGCAGAGCTTTTGGCTGCACTACAGCGTACCCTAAAATAAAATAAAAGTAATTTCAGGGATTAAAAGACACTAAAGGAAGAAATAGGTAATTTGCTTATTGTCTATGGCTCTGTGATCAGGCTGCAATTCTTGCAGAATTTCCTTGCCTCTAGTAAAAGTCTTAGTCCTGGAAAGAGAGGGCTTCCATGCACAGCTGTAAGCTTGGGGGTGGTGGCAAATCTGGCTCTCAACTCCTGTGCAAAACCAGGAACAGGCCAGACCTCAGTGTACCCTCTGCACTCCAGCTCTGGAGATGCCAACACACATGCTCTGCTACAGGGCTTCGAGCTCTCTGCTGCATTTGTAAATCTGACAGCTTGCTTTAGGCTCTCTGAAGGGACCCATTGCATCTTCAGCTCCATCCTCCTGCAAGCGCTTTTACACCTGCTTAGCTCTTTAATTAAAAATACCCATTCCTTAAAATCTTGGAACAGTTGTAGCTTGCAAGAATGCTAAATTTCCCCCAGGGCCACCATAGCAGCACCTGGAAGGCACTCTGAAATGCTTTCATGTAGGAATGGTATATTCTGCACAGAGCATAAGCTTTTGGGCTGAGACTGAGGCAGCTAGCTTGGATAAAGTCACTGAGTACTATCAATCTAAAAGTTATTCAAGATTCACACCCCTCCCCCCTTTTTTTTTTATTTTCAATTTCTTTGTCTTGTCTGAACCTGTTTAGGTTAATGTCTCTCCTTGTGTTGATCTAAGCACTATGAAGTGACCTGGACTTTACTGACTTCACAATTTTACTGTAGGATAAATACTAGAGAAATGGCAGGTATAAGCTGTGAAGCTGAAAAAACCAGACACAGCTGCATAGTGTCTAAAGTGAGCCTTAATCTTGGCTAAAGATGAACATCAAGGCTGGAGGTTTTGGTGTTGGTTTGTTTGGGGTTTTTTAATCCCCCACAGCCAACTTCAAAATAATTTAACCCAGAAAGGGGAAGTGGAAAGGGGGGAAGTGGTGGGGGAGAGGAGGATGATGAGTTTTTTTAATTTTATTTTTTCTTTTTATTTCTGAAGAGGTGATGTGGATGTATTTTCAATTATCCCAGTTTACTGGGAAGTGCTGAACTGCTTCCATGGCATCTATGAAATCCTGATGTTGAGTTGTTTTAATGACATTTCTAAGCATTGAAGTGATTATGCAAATATGAGTTAGGGGGACCACTTTTAAGCCTGCACTTTCATGGGGAATATCCCTTCATTAAGGAGCAAATTCCTTCAGGATAAACTTGGTAAAACCTGGTTAAGTTACGTGGGAACAGCATTAATGGAAAAATAACTTTCTAATGGAATTTATTTGCTGCTAAGAAGTCCTCATTAAGCTACAGCCCATTTATTCTGAGAAGGAAGGGAATGGGAGAGAAAACCACAGCATCGCTCCACTGGGCATATGGACTCTTAGCACAGTATGGGCACTGACTCTTGCATCTTCTGCAAAGCTGGGGGCTGAAGCAGCTGTTGAGATTTGGCCTGAAAATGTCTCCAAAATAAGCTTGTCTGCTTGGTTGATGTCAGTATCCCCATTTGCCACAGCCCATCTCTGCTGGTGACAGTGATCTCTGATCACTTAAGTTTCAGACAGCTGAAGGGTGAGCAGCTCTGAGCTGAGGCTATGGAGAGGTGTCCTTCTCTGGAGTTACCTAAATTGGTACCTTGCTCCAAATGTCAGCCACACTGCCTGTTTCTACCTATCTTCTGCTGCTAGAGGTTACTGACCACTTCGCTTTCCTGCACTGGATGATAATGTAGACTTCCATCCGGCAAAATCATTTGGGTTAGTCTCAGCTCTCATGAGATGCTTAGATGCCCTGGATGTTCAAGTTTCTCATAATGCATTTGCCATCCAGCAATGAGCTACCCAGCTGCCACCCACTCTGTTGCTTCTGAGTGCTGATAGAGCCACCTATGCTGTGGTTATCAGCAGTTTTAGCAATAGCACAGTCTTTGAAGACCTCAGATGGGCTTTTAAAACCACCCCACTGCCACTGACCAGATGATCACACTGGTGTCCCCAGAGAAAATGGAAACAAAAATGGTCAGCCAAACCCTTAGCTTCTCTTGGGGGGCTTATAGGAAAGATTATGTCCAAACTATAGTGATGACTAGAATGAGATGCTTCTGCTATATCCCCCCATGCAAGTGGGTGCCCTAATCCAATGTGCACCATTCACCTCCCTTTACTCTGACTGCACAAAACACATCTGACTGGCACTGAAACCCCTCTCTCTGTTCATTAGAGGAAACAAAGTTAGAGTTTAGGCTGTTTACTATACACTGAGGTGTCCCTAGTGAAGGAAATCACCAAAATAATGTTGCTGTCTTATCTGTAGAGCCTGAAAATTTTCATCATCCTACGTGTGACAACTTAACAATGGAATAACCCCCAATTACACAGAACTTTTTTAGAATTAAACTCAGTGGTTGGTAGGGTTTTTTGTTCAGGTTTTGTATATTTTTTAATCAATAATAGAGGCACAACACCAAACCTTAATTTTCTTATTAAAAAAAAAAAAAAGGTAGGATATTGGACTGAAGGAATTCACTTTAATGATGATATATTCCCTTCAGAAACTTAATACTTCATAGTATCTGAAATATAATATTTAGCATTTGCTGTTAACACTGACCTGTCTGATGATGTAGCAGTAGTTCTGCAACTTTTACGCAGATTGCAGAGTGCCCGGTGTGTCAGACATTCTATACTGGGGATTAATCTAAACAATAGGCACAGCTTAGAGGAAATTGGAAATCCAGATCTTGAGCCTTGAGCTGACTTTTGCTGAGGATTGTCATCTTGTGTAGCTAGGGAATACTCATGATTGCAATGTTTGTTAAAAAAAAAAAAAAAAAAAAAAAGGCTGACTGTAAGTAACACTGTCTATGCTATAAAAAAGGAGAAAAAAATCCCTTTCTCACAACTCAACAATGAGGGCAGACCTCTGCATCAAGGAATGGGAAGGAACGGGAGGTGCCCAAAGTAAAAGATGGTTCAAACATCTTAGTGTTCCCTTTTCATCTTGGCTTCACTGCAAGATTTACACAGGACTGTAGGCCTTTGCTATATTTAATGAGTTTTGGAAAAGCAGGCAGTGTGTAAGAGCAACCTTGAAAGGTTAGGCATCTGACATTTCGGGAGGCAGCAAATAACACAAGTTGATAATGTCAAGAGTCTGGTGCAAACAGTCTTTTGAGAGCTACAGGTGGGTCCCAGATAAATGCTTCAATAACTGGCAACTTCGATTTAAAAATTATGTTTTGGGTAGCAGTATTATTTCCTGTTTGCCTGTGAGACTCACCTCAAATGTCAGACAGGGATGGTGATATTTTATATAAGACATTTTTCTTCCTGGTTCTTTTCAGGGGTTGTACAGATCTTCCTCAAGGACAGCCTGTATGCCCTTCCTTCCTGTGTTTGTGAGCAGGAGTTGCTTGGAGGATACAGACAGAATCTTTTGGCTCCTAACCAACCTCCTATACTTGTGCTTACCTGACACAGATACTCACTAGCACTGTGAAATGAGCAAGGTGTGATGGCTTCTGAAATACACCATCTCACTGGATGTTGGTGCTGCAGAGCAGAGCAGCCTGCACGTATAATTAAATGTGGTCAACATAAAGTACGTAAAGCTGGCTTGAGAAGACAGCCTTGATAAGGATCCAGGGCTTGAAAATTCTGACAGACGCCATGTTCTTAAGCTATACCATAGAATTCTGTATTGTACTTTTGCTCTTGGAAAGTGGTAGCTGAAAGCTTGCAGCACTTGATGTAACTGAACTCAAATATTTGATGATAATTCTGTTAGTGAGTAGTGAATTCCTGTCTGCCCATCCTAATGTATTTCCTAGCAGCTGCTAGAGGCAGGGTGGGGCAGGAGACTTAGGAGACTTGGTCAAACAACATTAAGTGATGGATGGAAGACAGAACCAAAAAAGGTGTTCTCACTATAGTGGGTCAGATTCACTTCCCTCAGAGCCAGACAAGAGTACCTGTGAATGTCCATAGCAAGGAGGTGGTACTGCTGCACCTCACAGAGCACCTACTGAGGGCTGGTTTTGGTTACAGACCTCCAAGACCTGCAGACAATGATTTCTTATGGCAAATATCATGTGAGTTTTCATCAGAAAAGACCCTCATACTTTCATGCTGATTTTCCCAGCGCTGCTATTGATACTGGCCTATCTGACTAGTACTTTGCTTGTGTCTGCTTGTGTCCTGGGGTAAAAGTTGTGGTCAAGTTTTAAAGATTATGACTCGGTAACTGAAGCCACCAGTTTTTGTAAGCGACATCAAGTGCAACAGACAATAGAGACTACTTTTTATGTATGTTGATGGTTGTAATTGCAAAGCTTGACAGTGACTGTATTCAAATGGCTACAGCCAACTGCACTTCCATGGCAAAGACAAATTGCTGGGCTTGCACTTGTAAACCACCTTGTCAGTAAAGCTCACTGGATAAAATGGACTGCATGCCTATCTGAATGCCAGAAATGTGGACACAGTATATTTTTGTCTTGGGGAAACAATATATGAATTTATTTTTAGTATACTTATAAACAACATAGATGCATGTGCAACCATGTATCTACCATGTAAATGTTTTTCCCAGACTTACTCTTTTTCCTTTCTTGGTGTATAGTCAGTCTCTTTCATTTCAACCATGCTGATACATCACCTTAGTGGTGATTTTGAGAACTCCTTTTGCACTACAAGGTTTTAGGTACATAGGCAATGTATATCAAGGTATATACAATATGAGCTATGTGAGTTACTTTTCATTTGCTGAAGTTCAAAACCTTTTTCCCAATGAAAGGAGAGTCTGTTGTGGAAGAACTCTTTTGCTACTTTAGAGAGAAAAAAGACCCTCATTCCTGCTCATACAAGGATATACTTTGATGCTGTTGAGAACAACCTTATTTTATATCAATGGCAAGCCATGGTGGTGACTCACATAGCACATCAGTCAGAATATGGAACAGTAATGAGTAAAACAGATTGTAAAAAAAAAAAAATTCATTTCTGTGACAGTGCGAAGGTGGATTTCTTTGTTTGCTTGTTTGGTTTTGCTATCCTAAGTGCCTAGAATACTCAGAAATCATGTCTTCGCAGCATCTTTATTCACTCTGGAATTGAAGGTAAGTTGATGGCTAACACTCCAAATATGATGCTCTGCAATTCCTTAGCAAAGGTCACATTACCTTCTCTTGAAGGTCAGCTTGTTTATTTGGCCTCTCTGGACCCTCTGAGGCCCCTGGTGTTGTGCCACCTTTTGCAGGAGACTTGCAGGGCTCTGATGGCTGAAGTTGTGTAGCAGCCAGAGACAGGAGAATTTTCACTCAGAGAGGTGGTGAGCAAGATGGTAACCATGCACCTGTATATATTATGGACTGATACAGTCAAAGATGCTCAGTTTGTTTTCACTAAACAGTACTGAGCCTGTGGGGAGAAATTAGTCCTGTTACCCTTGACAGCTGTATTTTTGCCAGCAGTTACCTAAGTATGTTACATCCCAGCACAATCTTTAACATTCTTCTGGAAGCACAGGTCTGTGCTCAGAAAGATAAGTATAGCTACTGTATTTTCAGCCCTTGCTTCTTGCACAGCCAGCATCTAAACATAGAAGAGTCTCCATTACCCTTATCTGGACACAGCTGCTGCACTCTGCTGCCCCAAGTTTGGCAGGGTGCACAGCTAAACATCTGGAAGTTAGGTTTTGGGAAGCAGCTGACACCAACAGGATTGCTCTTTGGCAGTGAGACAGGAGGGTGTGGGGAAAGTGCTCGTGTCCTGTCAAGCTGGAGTGCCAGAGGCAGCAGGTATTAGAGCTGGAACGGTACATTGGCAGTCCATGCAGGATTTTGACTCCTGTTACCAGCACTGGGAGAGGCTGGGTGATGAGGCACCTGGGATGGGGCAAACCAGGATGTTTGTACAGACTGGAGAATGAGAGGCTGGAAATGCTCCTGGGCGTCCTGGCTGATGGCCAGTTGAATGAGTGAGCAGTGTCCTGGCAGTCAGGAGAGCCAGCCATGTCCTGCCTGCCGGTCGAGGGAGGGGATTGTCCTGCTCTGCCCTGCACGGGGGCGGCCTCACCTTGAATATTGGGGGCAGTTTTGGGCACTGCAATGTAAGAATGATATTAAGTTATTAGAGAGTGTCCAAAAGAAGGCAATGAAGATGGTGAAGAGCCTTGAGAGGAAGCTGTATGAGGAGCACCTGAGGTCACTTGGTCTGTTCATTTTGGAGAAGAGGAGACTGAGGGGAGGCCTCATTGCAGTTACAACTTCCTCCTGAGGGGAAGAGAAGAGGCAGGCACTGATCTCTTCTCTGTGGTGACCAGTGACAGGTCCTGAGGGAATGGCCTGAAGTTGTGCCAGGGCGGGGTTTAGGTTGGATATTAGGTTTTTCACCAGAGGGTGTTTGGGCACTGGAACAGGCTCCCCAGGGCAGTGGTCACAGCACCAAGCTTGGCAGAGTTCAAGAAGCATTTGGACAGTGCTCTCAGGCACATGGTGTGACTCTTGGGGATGGTCCTGTACCAGGCTGGAAGCTGGACTTGATCCTGATGGGTCCCTTCCAACTTGACATATTCTGTGATTCTGCAATGCTGACTTCTGTGCAGTGGAATACATGAGATGTAGTAAGCCATCAGAAATGGCACGTTTGATGTGCTCTTGGCTGTGTTGCCTAAGGACACTCTGCTGAGCAATAGCTGAGCTTGTGCTTTGGCATGGTTCCTCCCATATTCTTCCAAGACCTTTCCAGGTGTTGACAGAGACAACTGATCTCTCTCCAAGAAGGAAATGACTTCACGCAGAGGTTTGCTGCTGATGTAGCTGCACAGATCTTAGCTAGTTGCAGTGCCTTTCTATTTAATGTCCACTCCAGTCCTCCCTATTGTATGTCTCTGGTCTGCTGTTTGATGTCTTTATTGCTATGGGTGTGTGGGAGGTGGTATTTGGGGTTTTGGGGGTAGGGTTTGTCTTGCTTTGATTTTGTTTTTTTGTTTTTTTTTTTTTTTTTCGTTGGAGGCAATGTTTCAAGAACCACATTTGATTTAAATCACAGACCACTTTTAAATCACAGAATATTCTGAGTTGGAAGGGACCCAGAAGGATCATCAAGTCCAGCTCTTAAATGAATGGCCCTTACAGGGATCAAACAATTTCTCAGCTTGGGACTTAGTTGAGGAAGCAAGAACCTAGAGGTGCTTGTTGCTGCCTTTCTATCCAGTTAACAAATATGCTTTCTTTCCGCCCCCCCAAGGTTTGTTTGTGAAGATTCTGTGTTGTTGCTGTGAAACTTTTCAGTCTTATTGTCTGAAGAGTTCTCCATGAATGACATGATGATAACACTGGAAATGCTGCCTCATCCTGAAATAGTGTAGTTGAGTCAGAACTTAGTTTGCAGGCAAACAACCAGAAGATATTTAGGTGCTTTGCCAAAAGGTATGATTTCATCATTAAAAATGAAGCAAGTGAAACTAATTGTCTTCTAGCAGAAGAAAAATGCACAGACAGGCCACCCTACACAACTACTCCTCTTAATGTTTACTGTAACCAGTGTGCATTACTCATTTATGTTTGATTTAAAAGCTTGCCACTTCTGGAGCTATTTATACCTCAAAGTCCTTCTCAATCATCACACAGGACACCTTCAAAGTTCCTTAATACACCCCTGTTTAAAGAAAACTGTTGCTTGTTGGCCGCTTGGGTCTGGAACATGGCAATGATATCCTCACTCTGTCTATCAAGAAAAGTAGGATGCTTGTAGGGGGATAAACTGAGACAGCCTGCTACCCATCTGTAATGCCCTAGTTCTTTGGTACATGGCATGTCTCGGTCCTGCTAACCTACTCTGTTCTCATTTGGCTCACCATCACACTACTAGCTCCCTTCCTCCTTCCAACCCATCTTTCTCTCTTCAAAGTTCCTTAACTGAATCCTTTCAGAACTTTTTCCAAACCTTGGCCAAACCACTCTGGGCTCAACAATATCCTGCATGTTTTTTTGCTTCAGTAGCAGAGCATCACTGTGCCTGTTCCTTCACAGCTCAGAACAGCCTAGGTTTTGTGGTTGACTGCTTTAGTCCCAAGTGCAAGAGGTTTCTTCTATTTAATGGAGAAAGCTAACAAATTTTTGAAGGGGAGGAAGAGATCTCATGTTTAAAGTGCATCCATTGCTGAGGGTGGAGAAAGAGAATCTTGCACAATTTTTCCACTGAGCAGTAGGAAGTGGTGAAGGACTATTTAGTGTTATACTCACCATAACTTTTCATTAGGTTAAATAGTTTTGACATATGTCCATAAATGCCTCAATTATAAGAGGAATCCAGAAAATCTAAGTTGTGTATTTAATGTGAAGAATCTAAAATAACTAACCATTAAGCATGGATAGACGGTGTCATGAATCTCAGTGAAACTAATATCTCTCCTGGTGAGCTACTGTATATCTCTGTAGTGGTTCTCACTCTGGGTTGCTAAGGAACTTTGGTTATCTACATTTCTGCCTTTAACATTTGCTTTTATCCTCACACTTCATGTGGAGCGTTTTCCTTCTGTATTGATGCTGACCTTTTTCTTCCCCCTCATTAGCAGAAGCAACAGCTATGCTACATTTATCCTCGCTAATTCTGTTGCTCTAATGCTTGGGAACTAAAATACAGAAAACCTTTACTCCTGCTGACACTTAATGATATGGTCATTATGCACAATAATACGGTGGAGAAAAGTGGTTTCAAAGGGAAGGGAGTTCTGCTGTTGTTATTAGCAATTGCAGTGTGGGCACTTAAAATAAATAACTGAGAAGCGATAAAATAATGTAATCAAAAGAAATCTGTCTCCAAAAGAGATGTCAAGAGGCCTGTTCCCCTATTTTGAGATGCCATTAGCTTTACCTGTGTAATTCCTGACAGATGTCCATCATTTTTACAGAAATAGTGGTGTTTTGTAAGAAGAAGGTGAACTAAATGCCTTTCTTTCCCATGTGGACATGGAGTATAATTTATTGATTGTTGTTTCTCTTTTCATGTTTGGAGACTGTTGGTTCTGTTCTCTTCTTCTTTTCATCTGGACATTAAACAAATCCAGCTCTTTCATGCTTTCCTTACAAATAATATTTCTGAGCCTTTGATCATTTATTTTGCTCCAGTTTGGACTCTTCTACTTATCCCCACATTTTATAAAGTGCAGTTTCTCCAAGAGCAGACACATTATTGATTGTGACCCTTCAATGCTGAGTAGTGGAATAATTAGCTCCTTTATTTTGTAAATTACTTTTTTTGTCTCATGTACCTAAAATGAATCTACCTTTTTCTCTTCCAACAACAGCGTTTTTGTTGATGCCTTTTCAGTTGGTTTGCCTGGTATACCTGTTCACTGTAACACTGCAGACCAGAGGAGCCCTCCCCTTCCATTTGAGCACAGTTCATCCCCTTTCTTTCCCATTCTGGTGTGCTATTTTGCACTTCTCAAAATCCGTTCTGGTTTGTTGATTTGAGATTGTGCTTGATAAATGGGAGAAGCACTCTGAATTTTAATCCTGCCCTTAAGCAGGTTTAAGCTTTGGTTTGCCCTCTTTGGAAGCTTATTTGTTAGTTCATCACTCAAGTTAGTAACATATAGTAGTTTCAATAGATCTACAATTGGTCTTTCTCCTGTCACAAGTAGGTGATTAATGTGTAATTTTACAAGAGCTTCTATTTTTGCATTTGTTTACTATATCTTGATGGGAAGGGCAAGCATCATAACATTGCTCTGGGACCTTTCCCATCCTCCAAAGTTCTTTAAGACTGTTCAGAGTGTGTCAGCTGTCTTCACTCCTGGGTGCCATCCAGCCCCTCAGGTAATTAGAGGAGAGAACACAGGCCAGACGGAAAAAGATGTTAAACAATTAATAGGTATGTAGCTACTATTCCACTTTCTTGTAAAGAATGAAACAAAGAGCAAATTACAAATTCAGCCATTTCTGAACATAATTCCTCCCTTTCTCAAACTTACAATGTTACTGAATTTTAGTTATTCTCGCTTTGCTCCCTAATGCAGTCAACTTCTCTTGTGAATTTTAATGATTTGTCTCCACATACCTGTGCCTGTGTGAATATTTTAGAGCTGTCATTGATATGTCATGTGTTTTATATTTTCTGCTTAATTCTGTTTAACTTTTTAGAAATCCCACTTAAAGCATTCTTTGTGCAGCTAGATAGAGTGTGTGGTTATGCTTTCCTCTTTATTGGTTAAATTGTTGACAGATTTCTTGAGGGTCAATAAAATGAGTTAAATAGGAGCAGATCAACCAAGCTGCCTCCCTCATTTCTATAAAATTTGCCAGTTTGACACTTATTTTCACTGAAGCAACTTTTCCAGTGCAGTTTCCTACAGACCTTTCCTGTTTGTCACAGTCAAATCCAGAACAGTTGCCGTTTAGGGAACTTCTTAACACTTGTGGCCAGACAACTTCTGAGTTTTGGAAAGGACCTGGCAGTCTGCCAACTGTCAAACAACACCTTTTCTCTCCTCAAATCCCAGTGCTACAGAAAAACCCATATTGTGCTCAGGATCAGATGGAGGCTGCAGATTTTTCCCTCCAACTTGGAAATTGCCTCATGCTCCATAACTTCACTTTTATCTCTTCTTCCTCCTTCCACTCACTAGCCGTGGTGGTAGCCCTTAACAGAAAACCTCTCCATAAACAGAGATGCTTAAGTCTCTCCTACTGTAGCAAAAAGCAGTGATTTCATATTACCTACATTTTCTTTTCTGAATCGGTATAAACAAAACAAGGTGGTAAAACTGGAAGAAAGAAAATTCACTACTAAATCTGGCTGAAGGAAAGAACTTGTTCTGATACCTCCCAAGTAAAAAAATCCCAATAATTTGTGTCAGGTGCTTCTTCCTGGAACACTTGTGAAAAATCCCTACGGAATGGACGAGTAAAGCAGCCCAAGAAAATACCAGGTTCATTGAGATGTAAGTGTACATCTGTTTCTCATTAAGCACTCAGGGATGCTTGAAAACCCTCAGCAGAGACTTCACTTCACCTGTGCTTCACCAGGCTGGAGCTGGACACAGTGCCTGAAAGTCCTGCTACAGAGCTGAAGGTGTTGCTGATTTTATGACTTTATTGGTCCCAACTCTGCCTTAAGAAGCTTTGGCATAACGTTTTGCTTCCAAATCCTTCACAAATCTAACATTCTCTTGCAAAGGACTCAGGTACCTTATATCTCTCCTGATGCATCTGTCCCAGCTCTGAAGCCTGGGAACCTGAGTGATCCGCAGCCTTTGGGGAGCATTGAAGTACCAGCTTTATGTGCAGAGGTTAAAGTCACTTTTAAAGCTGCTGTTTTGCCATGAAAAATAGATCATGCCACTGGAGCTGTCAAAAATGTATTTTGGAAATATGTTGTTAGTGCTAATTTGCTCCTCCTGGAATTAGTTCTACTCACTCTGGAGCATTTTTCAGAAAATATGTTCCTGTGGCTTGTAATGTTTGATACTCTTTAACTGGCTCCTTGGAAACCTCTTCCCTCAGAGACACAAGGAAAATCTGAAAGAGTATATGAAAGTGGTACAGTAGCATCTGTTTCAAGGGCTCTGGCTGGGATGGCTCAGTTGTATACCATTTTAATCTTTTTAAAATGTTGTGTCTCTCTTACTCAATAGAAATCCTAATTCTTCATGTGTCTTCAAGCTCAAATCATGATTTCCAAGTTGAATGGACCTATGGACTGAAATCTGGAAATTTTCATTGACTTCAAAGGTGTGATGTTTGGTATGCAGATGAAAGCAGAGGTCCTCCTAAACATTTGCAAGCAATATGCTCTGAATATGCTGGTGTCCATCTCACATGCACAGCAGCAGTCAGATGCCCACTGAGAATTGATGGAGCATGAGGCAATCTCCAGGGTGGAGGGAAAGGGCAATGGTTCTGCTGCAGGCTCTGTCTTATCCTAGGCACAACATGGATTTTTCTGTAGCATTGGACTTTGGGGAGAGAAGAATGCATGATTTCTTGTTCCAGGTCAGTCTTAAGGAGAGCTTGGCTCTGTCACTTCCATGTCAATCTTCACACCTCTTCTCTCAGCTGTCTGGTTATTGTCAGAGTTGGTCAGGGTTGAAGCTGCTGTGCGTCTCTGCTGCCCTTGGCACTCACATCGCACCTGTGCCTTTGCCCTTTGCTAACTCTTGATTAGAGCTGTCTGCTTGGTCCCCTGGCAGGAAGGCCCTGTCAGTAACTGGCCATGCCACAGCATGGCTGACTTTACAAAAAGGGGCATTTTTCAAGATATCTTTCATTGAAGTTGTTCTCATGGTAGGTTAGAACATTTCCTTCAATGACATAAAAGCTCTTTCCTAAACAAGGCAAGTAGTTGTTGAAGATTTTAACCATACTGCATGCTTTATGCCCCCTGCCTAGTCCCCTTGTCCTTTACACTTATAACAAGCTTCTCCAAATGTATCTTCAATAAATAAATCAACCCAGACTTGCTTTTCATGGAAAGTGGAAGTTTCTGAGAAGTTGCTTAAACCAGTGAGAAACTGAAATAACAGCAGGATGGAAACAGATTTAGTTTAAACTCCAGGAGCTCCTGTATCTAATGGAAGCTGAATGCTAAGTGAATCATCGTGACTCAGTAAATAGGATAATGCTCTCCCCCTCTGGGATTTCTATGCCTGCCTGAGCAAATAGAAGCCTCACTAAGCCTGCAGACAAGTGAAATCCAGCCTGCTCAAGCCTGCCTTGGAGAAAGGCAGAGCCTACACCTTTTTACCTGCTGCCATGTACAGTAAGTCTGTCCTGATCTAATACCATTCCAGTTTGACCTGAATGGGTCAAATATATACTGCACATGCAGCCCACCTACAGCATTCTTTGTCTTGAATGTAGGAAGAGGCTATAGTAGCAGGAACACCACGTGTCATGTGCGTGATGTGGTAATGATCCTGTGGTATTGAGGTTTCCTCAGCACAAACAAGTTTGGTTATTCCTGGTGAAAACTGCAGAAAATACCAACCTGCTTCTGTACAAATTTGTGTTGTAATTTTTTTAAGCACAAAGAATCACAGATTTGGAAGAGAGAGAAAAAATGGGGTTGACAATAAAGGGGGGGGGGCTAATTTAAGAGACTGAGAGACAGAGCAGGAATTTATGCAGTGGGGAGAAAGCAAAAAGCCATTTTGGACAGCCAGAACTGCAAAAAGACAACTCACATCATGCAGAGCATTGCACACAAAAGAGCAGGTGATGTTCACCTGGAGCAATGGTAGCAAATCTGCACTGATAGCACTGCTACAGCTCCCTTGAGTCCTTTCAGAAGGCTGGAACTACTCCACAATTGATGCAGTTTGTGTGGTGCTGCATCTCATGTGCACTCCTGTTCATTTGTTGTAGGAAGATATACCTTCATTTGCCCTGCAAAAGGGGGGATATGTTAGTCCTTTGTGTGTCTGAGAAGTGTTCCCTATACCTTGCTTCTTATGGGTGGTCAGGTACATGGATAAAGCAGCACCTGTGGGAGGTGAGAAACCTACCATTAAGTGGGCTTGAAACGCCCCCCCCAGTGATTTATTATTTTTAGCACCCTCCCCTTCCCCCCACCCCCTATCTGTATTTGGCAAAATTCTGCTTGCTGGTCTCTGCCCTCTGGATGTCACTGTTGTGCTCACTTAGATTCCTTTTCTTCACAGGCCTGGGTTATCTTCCCCTAAGTATGTGATTAAAAAAGCTTGGAAGAAGTTAGTTTCCCTTCTCCGTTAGCTTCTCAGGGTGCCTTGGCTAGAAAATGGAAAAAGTATCTCTCCAGACCATATTGTGCAAATCATTTGAAAGGTTGATTGCCCTCGGAGGATCAGCTAAAACACACCAAAGGCAAGCACAGCGCCATCTGCTCCTGTCAGAACCTCCTTGGGTTGTCAGAGACAGAGTTATCTTGCAAATGCTTCTGCAAGACTTCCTGCTCTTGGTCCTCTCTGCATAACTCCTTGCTCCTTCCAGGCAAAGAGATGATACTGTGAGATAGATCAGCAGTTGCAATGTCTCTGCGTGGCTTTGATTTTACTTTATTTTTGTCTCCTCTTCAGAAATGTCCAAGTTGTAGAGGTACAGAATTGTCTGCAGTGCCAAAACCTTGGACTGCAGTGGTTTCTACAGTGGGCAGTAGAAAAAGACGTAATAGGAAAAGTGGTAAAAATCCTGGTCCTCCAAGAGAGTTAAGCTCATTGCAGCAGAGCCCTTCACATTTTGCCTTTCTGCTGAAGAAGCCAAGCAACAGGGACAGGTATGATATTGCTGGTGGAGAGCCAAATTAAAGATCAGGCAAAGTGGAAGACAGTGATGGTTGACACTCTGATGGGGCAGTGGTCAATACAAAGGGAGATTTAGTGTCTAGAAAATTGGACAGTAAGGGAGCAGAAAATAGATTTCAAATCTACGATTCAGAGTCAAGACCTGTCAGGGCAGGGGCCTCATTCAATTCCTTTTTCCTTTCTCTCTCTTCATAATGCACTTAACAACTGAAATGCTCTCCTTGGCCAGATTTTCTGCACTGTGGGAGGCAGCTGCATTTGGAGGAGCCTTTAGTTTGATTACTGCTTTTCTGTTTATGATTTACCATTTTATCCACAGACCACAGTGGTTTCTTTAAATTTTTCTTATTGATCCACAGTGGAAAATCTCTTCTCTTTCTCACTCTCCCTGCTAAACATTATGGGACTTATGTTCACAGGAAGAGGCATTCAGCCCTGCCTCTGGTCTGCAATATGTATAAATGGGCAAGATATTTTGGGGTGGTGAAACAGGACAGTGAAGACTTTGAGGAAAGTAGAAAGTTCTCCCAGAAAGTGCACAGTCTCACCACTTCTCTAAAGTGTGTGAAATGCAGTGGTGTGAAAGGAACCTACAATCAAGTGCTCTAAAGGTCTGCTTTATAGGAAAGGTGGCTCTTTCCCTAGGCAGCTGCTTTGGGTGACAGCCTAAAAGGGATGTCAGCCTGCATCTTGCAGCCTGAAGGAAGACATGCCAAGGAACTGTCCCAAGCTCCATAG
This sequence comes from Scytalopus superciliaris, assembly GCA_013400415.1. NCBI lineage: Eukaryota > Metazoa > Chordata > Aves > Passeriformes > Rhinocryptidae > Scytalopus > Scytalopus superciliaris. Next base: position 105,248 of record VXBX01002099.1, read on the forward strand.
GCTCCTGCCAGGGCAGATGTGCATGGTTTGGTGACTCCATGGGGGCTATGAGGAACAGTTATCAAGATGACAGAAATAGCAGAAACCACTGTTTTTCCCATGTTTCCTGTCCAGCTTTGTCCTAGCTTTGGGTTTTCTCTCAGTGGAGGATGAAGCCATGGTTTTAGTTCTGGTGGTGGGAGCAGCCTCAGATACAGGTGGGGTGCTTATGGCAGCTGCATAAATGTTGCCTTGCAAGGAGAAGCAATAAGGAGGCTCAGTCAACCTCAGACCCAAGGTTATTCTTACATTGAAACTTTCACTATCAGGCTCTGTACAATACAATTTCTTATTTTTTGTTTTTGTGTATCTGGTAGAAGCACTCTGTGAAATGTGTGCTTCTTAACTTGCCAGTGCAGAGCTGCTGCCTGCCCACAGACAGTCTCAGCAGTGGCAGTGTGGAAGTAATATCATGTTCCCAGACAGACCCTGCTGGTCTCTCCTGGTGTAGTCTTTGCAGCTGACTCTAAAAATATGCTACTGGAATTCAAGGCATCATACTACTTTGAAAAAAAAAAAATGTCTGGGAAGTATGACAGATAATCAAACAAGGCTATTTAAGGGCTATTATAATTTAGAGTAGACGCCTATGAATAAATCCTTTGTGTTGTTACATTGTCCCATGTGCAGAGATGTTTAGAATTGTAAGTAGTCCATGAGTTGGAGTTTGCTTGTTCTCTCTTGATTATTTAGCATACTTGCAGTTATCTTAGATTTACATTATTTCTACGTCTTGTACGAGGTAAGATTTCATTGCTCTCTAGTGTATCATTGTATTGTCTTTTTGCTTTACTGACCTTTAAACCTCTGTTTTCCTCAGAGTTTATATCTCAAATCTCTTCTGCTCTGCCATGTTGTCCTTGACCTGTTGCCTCCTTTTTCTTAATATATGTGAAACACTTTAATTTTGCATTCTCCAAATCTTCACTACTAAGCCAGAAAGAAGTACCAGCCAATTAGCCCTCCTCACTGGCTAACTACCCAATCCATAAATGTATGAGGCTGTCTTTGAGACATGTTTGTTCCATTGAGGTCCTTTTACATTGAGATCAAGAGGTCTGTTTTTTTTGTTTTGTTTTGCATTCTCATCTTCTCTCTTGCTTGACTCAATGTCAGTGTGACATGTACTTTTTCTTTTGTCCCTATTTAAAGATTATTTAAAGGCTCAAACTAAGACAGGCAACAGAAAGAGAACATATGGCAAATAAAGGCCATATTTCTCCCCTTTGCAAACACATATTCATTTTATGCAGGGGGTGAGTTCTTCCCATTTCACCAACTGCAGTTGTCCACAGAAACAATGATGGGTTCTCTGACCATTTTTCACTTTGTATCAAAGTGGGTTCTCATTAAAAGTTTTCTGAGCCCTGGAACTTGGTTTTTTTGTCCAGCCTCTAACATAGGTATTATTATAGGATTAGAAATCTTATAAAGGTCAGAAATTCTCTTTTTCAAATGACTAGCTGGTGCTGATACAGTTATTAATTACATTGTATGATATTCTGGCCATTAGCCGCAATGATCAATGATTTCCTCAGAGACAGTTGCTCTATTAAAAATACACCAGTAATAAATGACCTTTCCTGAGGTTCCTGCTGTAAGAGGTGCCTAGCAGCTCTGAGAAGTACCATTTTAATAAAAAATGTGAGCTGTCACAGTTGAACTTTGAGAACAGGACTTTACCTTCATGTGAATACCAGGGCTGCTGATGAGCTGCTGCCACTGAGTTTGAGAGTGCACCTTGAGTCCTGTGCTCTTTGCTTCAGGACCACCACCTGTTCACAAGCACATCCTCCTTGACAAGGACCAATTGCCATTCTCCATCTCTGTGAATCTTCTCTCTGGAGTTCAAGCATAATCCAAGCAGCAATGCAGATCCTACAGTCAGGTGGTCAATGTGCACACAAAAAAGGCTGTACTCTTCATCTGCCTGTCCAAAAATAATAATGTGATACTGGGGGTTTGACTAGCATAAAACACCATTGTCTGCAGCATCATTCAACCTTCCTTCCCTTCTCTCTGACTACTTATTTGTGACAGACTCTACCCACCAAGGGAAAAAAGGAAGCTCTGTGGCTGGATGATACATAAAGTGTTGACAACTTTGGCATTCTTCAGTTTTGCTCAGGCAGGTGGACAATTGTACAAATATTTCCAATGTCTTATTAGCTTAATAAAAAAGGGAAGGCCTGGTATATTTTTTTCTTGGAAATTTTTTCAGATATTTGGTGGTTGCATGAAAGGCCCCAAAAGGGAGAGGAGTGAAAAAGTTGGGATAAACAAACTGCCAGTGCAGATATTTACAAAACACCTCTATTATCTGGTTAGCAGTATAAGATTACTTCTCACTCCTGTAACTTCAATACAATGGAAAATTAACATCTTTTAAAGTATTTCTTTCATGAGGAATTAGAAACAAAAATTATAAATATTTTGATCTGTTGGTACATGTATGGAGAGAAGGATAGAGAAGAGGATGATTGTACTTTGAGATATTTAATGGTTTCTAAAGGCTAATTTAGCAGTGGGAGATGTGGTTCTCCATGGTTAATCAGCACTTAGAACTAAGAATTAGTGAACAGCACACAGAAAACATGGAAAACTAGTGTTCAAAGATGGTGCTTTGCTAAGCATACATATAGTGAAGCAGAGAGAGATTCTTATGTTTGTTCTATGATTGAAGTGATTTTTTCATCAGGGAGAATGCCTACATGATGAGGTTACTGGCTTAAGAGTGCAGGGGAGAGTTTGTACATTACTTTCACGTTATTGCAATCATTACATTTCACTGTTTACCCTTGGTGCACTAAATACCAGTCCATTCTTATAATAAACATTATAACAAATCCATTCTTACAATAAGCACCTTGGACCTGTATTTTTTCCCAGCAATGTGTAGTGAGATCAAGTCATACTTTAGAAACATGACTTTTCTAAAGGCATAACTGGCCTCCTGATCTAATTTTTTAAGCAATAGTTGATTGGTCCTAAGTGGGTGAATAGGGGCAAGACATGCAAACTTTTTGCAGAATACTCACCTCTGTTGCATTGCTATGGCCATGATAGGTGTGAAAAGAGCAGACTGTGCATTAAAATCCTAAATTACATTGTTTATTGTGGAAAAAAAGGGAAGAGTTTGAACTAAAATAATAATATTTGAGGAGCAAGAGACAAGATCTCTTCGATGGATATTGGGTTCCTTATTCATATGCTCACCCACTAAAATGCAATCAGCAATAAAAAGCTGTTCCTTAAAAAGGTACTCCAGTACAGTTGTTGCAACATAAAAATTTGTTCACTTATTCCAACAGTTACTGAAGAAGCAATTAGTTAGGGTTAAGCCTGAAAAAAGTGAATCTTCACAGATGAGAGTTTATTTATTTATTGCTAAGTCCTTCATAATTAATGGAGTTTCATTTAGTTGATCTAGTGACTCAGTCACCAAGGAGAGCAAGAGCCATCATTCCTGCTGTGTTCTCAGCCTCTGGAAAGCACAAAGCCAAGATGAGAAAACTCATGCTGGCTAATGCTGAGGTCGGTGCAGCATTGTAAATGAGAATGCTTAAGTATATGAATATTTGTGAGCAAAGCAGCCTCTCTAAGGAGGAAGGAAAACCTATTTAAAATGTGAAATTGAAAAACCCAGTGGCAATCAATCAGAATAGGTAATCAGAAGCAGAGACTTTGTGACCAGGTTCAAATGAGGAAAAAGGAGGTGTAATTCTCTCACCTAATTAAACCTTAGGACATACTTGTTCAGCAAACAACTGCCACTGCATTAGGTTTTGTAAAGAGTCACACCTTTCCCTTGAAATGAGATAATGATTCATCTATCATGGGGAGAGGAAAAGGATGTTACACATAATCCATTGCTTGGCAATTAATGTGGAGCAGTTGATACTTTTGTAAAGGCTAATTTGGTCATTCATCCTAAATGTTCCAACCTACAAATATTAATCATAGAATAATTTAGTCTGAAAGGGACATTTGGAGGTCATCTGGTCAAACTGCCTGCTCAAAGCAGGCTTTGACATTAGAGCAGGTTCCTTGAGGTCTTGTCCAGTCAAATTCTTACCATCTCTGTGGCTGGAGATCCTGTTGTCCCTACAATGATTCGGTTTCGTGAACACAAAGCTCAGGGGTGCAAGGAAAGAAAGAAACAAACAAAAGGGATTAAGCTAATTGCATGCACCAACATAAGGACAGAACAAAATTATGACTGATGTACTTCAGAGAGAGTGGGGATAGAAAGCTTGTTGTCTTTCCCAGAACAGCACAGCAGTCAGAACATGTCTTAGACCAGTAAGTGGAATGTGAGATGCATGGAAATGACTGCCAAACACTTAGATGATGGAAATGCAAGAACCCACACCTTTCTGTGGGTTCACTATGGATGTAACACACCGGTATGTGAGGAATATGTTGACTTTGAGGACAATTGTTCTGATAGTACAGACAGTGAAACCGGAGTTCTGTCTTAGTGCAGGCTCTCCATCATGGGAAGTTTCAAGTAAAATGCCAATCTGTCAGGAATGTCTTACACAAATGTAATCTGACCTTGCACTAGGAGGACAGATACAGTGATTTCCTATTTCACCTCCATGTTCCCCAAGTCTGTGGTGGAAGAACAAGAACATTGAACCTCTTATAAGGTAGTCTTGGGAGCCGTGATTCAAGGATTCGGAAGCAGTAGACCAGTTCAACACTGTATGTGTAAATGCATAACCTGAGTGCTTGTAAACTAAGCCCTATAGGCATGATCGACATTAGTTTAATTGACTATTTTAAGAGTAAAAGCAACTCCATTTACATACTTAGCAATGGCTGGCATATCAAAAAAAGAATGTTTTGAAATAACATTCCCTTAAAGAAGGGTGTATTCAATGATACAGGATAACTTTTGAGGGTTAGAAAGCTCTGACTGCTACCCTGCCCTTGTTTCCAAAAACTTTATGTCTTAGATCTTATTTATAAAGCTAATATTCTTCAGTGAATGATAAAACATCCCAGGACTGCACAGTAGCAACCAAGTGAAAGAACCGGTAAAGCAATATGGAACATCCTTATTCGAATCACTGCACCAAATCCTGCCTTTCTAGTGTGTTGTAGCCACTTTATTGGTATCTGTTAAATATGATGTTATTTGCAGTCCTAGTGAAGAAGCACCCAGGTCACAAAACAGCTTTGGCTGCAATTAGTGCCTTTGGCAGTTCCAAGAAAGAGACCATGGACTAAATGGGCATGTAGACTGAATTATGTGCTGCAATTTTCATATGGATGCATCTGATGCAGCTGTATTCTCTTGCTACCAGAGGATCCAATGCACAGTATTCTGCAGGAATGGGATTATGAGAGTTCATAATTGCACTGTGGGTTCCCTGGAGACACATCTAAATGCTTAGGTCCTTAACAACTATTTTTTCTGAAACTACCGTGATAAAAGTAAATATACTGCAATCATAATATTATGAAAGTTACAGCAATTACTCTAGAGAAGTGCAAATTGTAGTCCAAAGACTTATTCCTGTAATTAATGAAGCAGGTTCTTGAAAACCATGACATTCATTGCAGGTTGAAAAGTTTGCTTGAGTACCTTCACTGTCTGACTAAGCATTAAAAAACACTTTTATAGAAAAGTGAGTATGTGTGGAAGCCAAATTCGTACCCTGGGCTCATGAAAAAGATATCCACACCAGAACCTGCACATTGTTCAGCAATATTTCTGTCCTTCATCTTCACTTAGAAATTAAATCTCATCCATAGGTTCAAGTATTCACAAAATAGCATAATTCAGAATTATTTAAATTGCCATGATTATAGGAAATAATACATTCTTTGGGAGGTCTCTATTTTGAGCTGCAGTGACAAAAACTGAGCAAAACCAAGGATTTTTTTTTCAATGTAAGTTGTGTGTTCTTCTTCACCAGAGTGCAAACGTGTAAATCAAGTTTGTAAAGACTGGAAAGGTGTTGATGAGTACATGAAAGAATGAAACATATTAGTCTTGAAATAAAATTTAAGTATTCAGAGATAGGATTGTCTTCAAAAATTTTTATTTTGGTACATTTTGCATTAAACCCCAACTTGTGGTGATATACAGAACAAGGAGAAGGTATTGTGAAGGTAGGTCAGAACTGGATGAACTGTTTGCTTGGTAGGTTTGTTTATTTTTTCAATTGAAGTGCTTTCAGTGATGATATACTAGAATATCTGTAATTGTTAAGAAATTCATTGCAGCCAGCCAGGATGGATACTGCAGGATCACACTTCTATCTGCTAGCATAGTTTTGGTCACAGTAATATAATCTTTGGAAAGTGCTGTAAATATGCAGAAGATATGGTATTTCTTAAATTTGAAAAATAAGAGGCAGGGAATTGCTAGTTGTAACAACACTTATAGTATTTGTAACCTGTTACAAGAGAGGGTGTTTTGTTATAGAAGTAGACTTTGTGGTGGCACCCTGAAAGAGAGAATGCACTGAACATGTTTCTGTTGGTTTTCCTGGTCTTTGCTCCTCAGCATAAAAACTTTCCCAGGAATGGAGAGTTCCTTGTTTTGTTAGGTTTGACAAATTTCACTCATTTATAGAAAGAGGAGATTGGGAGAGATGAAAGAGGGGTATGTATGTATCTTTTGGGAGACTCTTGAATAATAATTTTCCTTATAATGAAATGTATGTTGAAGCTAAATCACAGACTGATATTGTTGCCCTGTTAGCAAATAAAGCACAAGAGAGATTAGTGTTCCTGCTGAGTCTCCCATCTCAAAGGAAAAGGATGGATGGAATTTTTTCCAATCTTCTATTTTTGCCTGTTTTGGGCTCCTGACAATGTTTTACTGTTGCTGTACTGTGGCTTAGTGACAGCTCAATAAGAGTTGCAGGACACTTTATTAGCAGAAAGACAGAAAAAAAAAAAAAGTGATTCCATTCCCAAAAAGCAGAAATATAAAGGCAGACGGAAGATAGCAGACAGATGCAGACAGACGAGAGGCTAAAATGAAACAGTAAGAAGATATTGGCTGCTGTGACAGCCAGCAATTCCCTGCAGACCTGCATCTTAATTGTGGTCAAATTTCTTAGCTGTTGCTGTTAAACTAGAGAAATAGCAAAGGAAGGCTTTAGAGATGGTAATCAATAGGCCTTGTTTGAATCTGTTCCCTCTAAGCATAGCAGGGGAACACAAGGGTCCTTAGAATGTGACTCCGTCGAAATGTTGCACGGGGGATGAACATGTGGGGTGGAAATCAGTGTCTTTTCATGCTGTTTATCAATAAGTCTGCATGTAAGTGACTAGAAATGGTGCTTCTTCTTAGCTTTCTCTTGCAATTTTGTAGTTCATGCTACCCAGTACCCCTCCTCCTGTGCCTGGGAAAAGTTTTGGATTCAGCTGTAGAATACTTCATCAGCTCTAAGGAGAATGTTACACCAGCTGCGTTTTAAAAGTTAATCACAGTGTTACATGTATTTTGGAGATGGCTATAGCTATTTTTTCTAAGAGTTAAAGAAGTTTAAAGCACTTAACCTCAAAGTCTTCCTTCATAAATTCATCTGGATCTGCAAATTCTTTTCCACTGGCGCTCCTAGTGAATGTGGAATGTTTCTACCACACAATTCTTCAACTATTTCTGCAATGTTGCTGTTATCAGTGTCCTAAGGGGATTCAATTGGGTTGTTTGTTTTGAAAGAATCCTATTTTTCTAGCCTCCCTTACACCTCCAGCAACTTTCAGAATTTCTTATCTACCTTTGCAGTTTTCCCTCTGCTGGTGACAGTAATCTTATTATAATCTATTCCAGCATGTAGAGAATTCTAATGAAATCTCTTCAGTGTGCCTCAGCACACTTGTTAGAAAGGCAGGATGACTCACACGCTGATATTTTAAAGCAGTATTTGAGGAAGGAGAGAACTGGATAACCCAGAGAACCGGCAAGGTTATCATGACAACTGTGGCAGTTTTGAACCTGTGGAGAAAGGAATCAATTGCTGTGGGTTGCTGACTCTTTTGCTGGCCAATGTGAGATACAATCCTTGCATCTGTTAAGTATCCTTCATCCAGGAATTTCAAAACATTGCATGGGTGTTCAGCCACAGGGAACAGAAAGAAACATATAGAACTGAGAGGAAAACATATGGAGAAAACCTTGTAATAGACTTAAATCAAGGACCATGATGAAGTGTTGTGTCAAGCCTGCAACAAATTTGCTTACACTTTTTGATCCTACACTGTTGACTAATTAGACTTAATGTGTTCAATGCACTCTGAATGAGGTATTAAATGCACTGCAGAATATGTTTCAGCTCTTATATCCAACAGAAATAATCTTGTTAAGGTGATCTGACCCGGGTGTCATGCATAATGCTGTCACAAAGTCCAGTATGCTGAATTATGTTTCCCTCATACACAGGCATGGCCATATTGTTGTAAACCTAATGTGCAACAAAATGAGCAAGGCATCACCTAGAAAAAGATCTTGCTTGCTTTCTTCATAGTATTACTGCATTTTCATAATTGAAATCCTATCTACTAAACTATATTAATAAATTGAATCAAGCTTAACAATGTTCCTAAGGGGAAAAAACATCTAGATAATATTCACTAGACATTTACGTAGTCAATTTATTGGCTTATATCCATGTGTCTTCTAACATTCATAGTATTAGTAATTTCTTTTACTGTTTAAATTTGATTAGCTCATGCTAATTTAAAATTTCTATAATAAAATAAAATACCTGTAGCTCAAAATTTTGAGGCTACAGAAAATGCTTATTACTTTCTCAAGGCTCATCAGTGCTAAATGGGGAACATTTGTCCTAACTAATTAAGTGCTGAGAAATTTAAATATAGTGATTATATTTTCTAAGAGAGAAATAAAATCAGATCTATCTATCCATCTTCTCTTGTTTAATGTAAATTTATAATCACAGAGAACTTCCATAGCAGAACAAACCATGCTCCCCACTCCCCACCCCAGTGAGGACAGTGCAATATACAAAGCAGAAAGGAGATCTTCAATAGACATGACACCAAGCAGGTTTTTAGTAAGCTAATGAAAATTCCTTCATGAAATGTTGGAAAGAAATGAGCCCATTTATCTTCAATAAAACACCTATTTTAGCCTTCTTTTCCCATTTCCTGGTCCAATTGCTGCTTTGATGATACTGATTCCATGCCAACACCTTGCTGGTCATCCTCTGGTCTCAATCACTATCCTTTCATTGGCATTCAGGTAGCTTTAAGATCACCCATTGACCCAGGACTGGCTCCAGCACACTTTATCTCTGAAACAGCAAGGTTGCATAAATTGAGATATGGACAATGGAAGTTTTTTGGGGGTGAGGACACAGTAGTGTAGATGAGAGGCAGCCTTTAATTTTTCTAAAGAGAAGAAGCAACTTGAATGAGCCTGAAAGCAAGTACATTCTTGGTATCTCAGGATAATTGTAATGGTTAATCCACACCCATAGAACTTTTAAAAATGTAAATAAAGCGTAGGCACTTCTTTCTCCAGCACTTCATTTCCTCTGCTTAAATCTGTGTGGCATAAGTTTTACATTTAAAGAGCCTCTTAAGCCCAGTGGGAATCTGTTTGTAACTTTAGGAGTGACTGAGGCACATTCATGCCCCAGGTTCCCATTAAATATTATTAAACCAGGGAGTTTTTCAAGCAAGCCCTTCTATCCTCACACCACATCTGATTTAATCCCAGGGCAATCAAGTTACCAGATCAATGTCACTAGTGGAGACTTCTAGCACCTCTCTCACTTTCTCTTCATTTACTTTTGTTCTGTTCTACTTTTACTCATTACTCATCTAAAACAGGTCTCACGTTTTACTAATCTGATTTCACAGTTGTGAAATGAAGGTTTCATCATCACCATAAAAGAGTGGAACAGATTTAGCTGGAGATAGTAAGATCAGTCTTAGGGGCCTGATTTGAAGCTTGCTTAGATTTAGAACTATTGTAAATAGTTTCACTGTGGCAAAACATCCTTTTATCCTAAAATACACCTTGTGCTGATGGAGTTCATGGTTGCATAACATGCTGCACTCTTTTGCCAGTGACATAAGCAATTAATTTATAGACTGAAATCCATAACAGTTTCACCTTTAGATACAGAATTTGAGGTTTCACCCTTAGACTAAAAGCTATTGAGATTATGAGGCAGCTATACCAGTTAAAGAAAATCCTAAGAGCTGCCATGTACAAATAATTCAGGCTGAACGAGACATAAGGCATGAAGAATACAAACAGGAAGCTAGAAAGCATAATCCATGCAATTCTTCCAGATGCCACCATTTGCCTCTGCAGTAAATGGCAGAGTTGCAATAGAGTTATAAAACAAGAGAGATAACTTTAGAATCCCACTTGCAGTGCAGAGAATGGGCTCCAAAATGTTCTTGATAGCTCAGTGAGCAACCTTGTTTTGCTTACAGTTGTGCTCTGCATTCAACCATTCTCACAGATAACTATATTTTGCCTTTTAACTCTGGATTGTGATGTGGCTAAGTCCTGTACAAGGCAGGGACTTTATTAAACACATGTATTTTTCATTCCAGTCAGCTTACTAGAGGACCTTATACCTTATGTTCTCTCAAGAAAAGTTCACACTACTGGTGACCAGCATTTGAAATTCAGTAACTAATTTTGCTGTATTTTTTCAGTATGTCTTTTTTTTCCTCTTTCTTTTTAACAATTGTTTCATTTCATTATAATCTCAGTGGGAAAATTCGCTGTGCAGCATTAAGCACCAAACCATGCAGTTCAGATCACAGAATTAGTCAATATTCCCTGTTTTTGCAAGTAGAAGGGATTGAATTTTGATTGTCCTCACAGCTTTTTTTCTCTGCTGTTCTGTTCATGCTGTCATAAATTTTCTCCTTGGAAGTGTTTCACTATGTATTGTAACAGTTGTGCTTTTAGAAATGTTTTCAGTTGTCTGTGCATCTCTTCTTCAAACCAGATAAATTGTTGCCCTTAGCTTTTGTTGCATCTTTTCTTCTACCTTTCAAAAAATTAAAAATGTTTTCTTGCCCTTACTCATTTAGAGATCTCCTTGGTTACTGTCTTCTTTATTTAATAAACCCTTTCTTCTTCTCTGGTCTATTTTTAGTTTAGTTTAGTTTAGTTAGTCCTATTTTTAGTTGTCCTTTATAAAGCATGGATCAATCTCTCTGGTTTACTATTGAGACTTGTCTGATTATATTTAAAAATTAAATACCTGTTCTTTTAGATTTTACTTCCACTGCTGTCATTATCTCTCTTTTTTTATTACATTCTTTTAGATTATGAGTCAAATCTGAGTCTGGATTCGAACTATCTTTTCCTTTCAGAGCAATGCACTGTTTGAAGCTAAAGGCCCCACACAGGAGTGCCTGGGCTTTAATGGAGCACAGCCATGTTTCCTTCCTTTTCTTCTTCATTATTGTTTCAAATGCGGTCACTTTAGTTTAAATCTCTGCCAGGTTTCGGATGGGAAGATGAGGGCAAGTGAAGTACTTTCTATGATAATCTATTCCTTGAAATTTTTAAAATGCAACCTACCTAAATCTTGAATAGCAAAAGGCATCATTGTGGATCACAGTTTCAGTAACTGATCATACAGAGGTCCTTAACAAAAAAAGGGAAACATCTCTACATCATATTTTTCCTTTAAGTGGTATCTGGCAGTGTCTGCATCACAAATCATATGCATAACATTTTTCATACCTGTGGCATTAGATGTAACATTACAGCCTTGCAAACATACCAGCTCCTTAGTGTGAATTTTTCCTCCATGCTGTTCAGATCATATACTGTGATTTTTTTTTTTTTTTTGAATGAGTCCCTTGTGAGAGATGGTAATTGCAGCAATTTCAGAGGCTTTTGATATAGGGTTCATTACAAAGCTAGGTGTAGAATTATACATGATTTTACATTGTCTTGTAATTGTTTCAAATTCCTCTGTCAAAAAGGAAGCAAAAGATGTTCAAGTCTTATTTTCTGTAGGCTCTCCTGTACAGAGCATGTCAGATCTACATTTGGTTTAATGTCAAGAAAATAAAAGTGGAAAATAAAAAGCTCAACAAATAATGGAAAAAAGCCAGACTATAATACGTAACATTAGTTGAGAAGATGTGTTTGAATATCAGTGGTAATCATCCTTCATTAGATGCTGTTTCTCAAACTGTACAGTGTATTTTCTGAGGTATTTCTACCAATTCAAGTGCACATAAATAACCTTTTGTGTTATTTCTTCTTCCAAACATGTGCTGATTAATCATTTACCCAATGGCCAAGCATTATAAACCATCTCAATCAAGCCCTACCAGCCTTTTTGTAATAGCTACCAAAGGATGAAGAAGTCACAGTCACAGGCTTCTTCAAGTGCACTTTAAATAATGTGTGGCAGGCACCAATGAAGCTACTCTCAAAAGTGTAAACATGGCATGACTATGCCAGCAAACAGACCATTATTTTAGACTGACTAAGCACCACTGGCCTTCATGCTTCGCCCTTGACTGCCAGAAGTTTCTGTGTGGTTATCAAAGGTTATAAAGAGAAAGTATTAGAGAAGCAGCATATGCTCACACAAAGAAAGTATCTTCTAAAATGTGAAATGCTCTCACAACCCCAGTAAAAATTTTTGTTTATGGAAAGTCTTCTTTTTATTTGATCCTTCCTTTCTTTTTATGCTTATCAAGGTCTTGATATGCTTACTATTTATCAATAAATACTGGTGTTGGCTGAAGTGATTCTTTCCTAGTGTTTGGCCACAAAGCACTAGATTGTGCTGTCCTTGACCTTTTGGTTCCCTGAGCTGCACCACCAGCAGGCAGATACTGCCAGGGACTGAACTAAGGCATTGTTTAAGTTTCCATTATAAGAGATAAAGGATGAGAGGGATAGGCATTCTCCCAAATACCTAGTTGTTACTGCATTCAACAACACTATTTCATGCCATTGAGATGTTGTTCAAGACAGTTGTCCTACAGTGTCTCTCTTATTACTGTACTATCTACTAGTACAATTACAACAACAATTCTGACTGAAACTGAAGGATGGGGATCTGATTAAAGCAAGCTAAGTGTTTTCTTGGCTCATAAAGGTTTGATCTTAAATGCACAAAGGCATGTGTTACCAAATGGCACCGTTTCCTTCACTGATTAACTTAGCAGGTGCAGGGAGTCATGAACTCTGTTGCATCTGCTCTGAGGCCACAGCAGTTTGCTTTCTTCAAGCTGGTCCTTTTAATCCCCAAGTTTTTGAAAAGAAAAGGGTTTCAGATGCTCCCCTAGAGTCAGGGAAGTCCTATTTCTTCCACAGACCTGAAACCTGACCCTTGACTGTCAATGAAGAAGCAAAGAGAGACTCTTGTTTAGATGTCGCTGTCAGCACTGGGGTCGGCAGAGAGTGTCCTTTTGGAGGGAGAGTGGAGGGAGTGACCAGTTCATGATGGTTGCTGTCCCCTTATCCTAGGTTTGCTAAGTGGTCTAGGCACTACCCTGAACTCCTCCAGCATCTGCTCATGAGAGTTTAGAGGTGTTGGGGTCATCCATCCCATCTGATTTGAGCACCAACAAAGATCCAGGGCCTCTCCTCATCACAGCAAAATGAGAGATCCTGTGTTTCATGACTCTTGCTATGTTCCCTCAGCAGGAAGCCCTTCACCTCTAAAAAAAAGGACTTTTTCCTGGGTGAGGCAGCAGCTCCAAAGCCTCCAGTTCCTGCTAAGCTCACTGTTCAAGTGATTCTTCAGTGCTGCTACTTCTGAGTTCAAAACCATATTAAGAGTTGTACAAGAAAACATCTTTTTACGAGAAAAAGCTTTTTTCCCCCCTCTTTGTTAATGTTGAAAGCATTCAACTAATTTTTAAATTTCTTAGGCAATTTATTTAACTACAACAAAAAAGATTTAATATTTGATGACTCATTACAGGACTTTGAGATATATTCAGAACTCATTCAGCTTTCACTCTCGAATGTCTTTCAGTGCAAGGTGCATTAATCTTTTAGTTCTGGAGCTGCCTGTACTCCTCAGAATTTATTTTTGTGTTCATCTCTAATCTTCAAAATTATCTAGATGAGAATAAAGATAAAAACTGAGTGGATAGCAAGAGTCATGTACTATAGTCCAGGGATTCTCTTTGATGAAAGAAGCTTTCTCTCTGCAAGATCTTTTCTGGCTAAAGATCTGTTGATTGCGACCTTGATGTCTGATCTGTACTAGAAAAATGAACTTTCTATATCATGTTTTCTGCATAATTTTTTAGAACTAGTTTTGTATACTGTGTACCAAACCATTCACCCTGGATTCTTTCTCAGAAGGGAGACTTTTTTGAGATCTTCAGAAGTTTCATTTCAGTTTGAAAATGCACAAAAATTTGTTATTTAAAATGAAAAAACACCAAGTATTTGTAGAGCTCCAAATGATGTCTCAGGGGAACTTCCTCCTTTGATACTGAGATTCAAAAAGAGGGCACCACCATATGCTCCCAAAAACACATTAGTTCATAGAAGCTGATCTCTGATTTCTATGGGGCTTAAGTTCCCAAGCGTGTGTAAGTATGTTCTAAAAACTTGATTTCAGACTAGCAGATACAAAGAGGCAAGCAGGGATTGTTACAGCTTCAAGACATGAGACACAGGGTACAAGGGGAAAGAAAGATAGGTATGCTTTCAGTTTAAGTGAATGCAAATAGTACGTGCTGATATTCTAGCAGCAGATGAACATGTAGTGCCAGGTGCTGCCAGGAACCCAAGAGGGGATGGGATGGAACCAACCTGCTCTTCTCAGCACTGTGTGCCTGGGACACTCCTGCATCCGGACAGGAGAGAGCAGTAAAGGATGCTACTGTGGGATAGCACAGGGCTTGGTGAGGGACAGGTGTGTAACGACAGTTGTACTATTGCTGAGTGTGTCCCTTGAGCCTCCCAGGGTGCCACCATAGGAACATCTCAGTGACTCAGACTCCTTTTTCTGTGCTGAGAAACCTGATCAAAAGCTTCGTAAATCTTGTCACCAAGGATAGGACATAAGACACAGCATTCCTGCTCTCTGATTTTGGACAAGAAAGACCAAGAATTAATTCCAAAAGTAGGGCTGAAGTTATTTACTCTCCAATGACAGTTTACTCTTCTGTCCTCATTTGCCCTAGATCTCTATTCCCCAACAGATACATAGAAATAAGAGGGAAAATATGCCAACAATGTGCCCAGTGAAATTTTTCCTTTAAAGCACAGTTTCATTAGGAGTATTGGTTCACTGAGCTGCCCAGTCTTTGTTCAAAACGTCTCAGGCTCTTAATGACTAATGACCAAGGATGTTTATATTTGTACTTCAAAGAGACACAAGAGAAGCAGATCCAGCATACAAAGCAGCCTTCAACCCACACTGTGGCGCTAGGACATCACTTTGCTGGCTTGCAACCCTGCACATATATAAGTGGACAAATGCCAGACAACTAAGACTTTTTTTTTCTTTTCTCGAATGAGCTAATGGCTAGAAAGGGACATAGATGAAAAGAAACGGGAAAGACAAAGAGGATAGATCATAGAATCATAGAATCATCAAGGTTGGGAGTGACCTCCAAGATCATCAAGTCCAGCCTTTGCTGGAACACCACCATGCCAACTAAAACATAGCGCTAAGTGCCTCATCCAGTTGTTTCTTGAACACTTTCAGGAACAGTGACTCCTCCACCTCCCTGGGCAGGCCTGAGCACACTTTCAGTAAAAAAATTCTTCCTGATGTCCAAACTGAACCTTCCCTGGCACATCTTGAGGCTATGTTCTCTTGTCCTTTTACTTACTGCCTGGGAGAAGAAGCCAATCCCCACCTTGTTACAACCTCCTTTCGGGGAGTTGTTCAGACTTATACTCTCCCCTGAGCCTCTTCTCCAGGTCAAACCACCCCAGCCTCCTCAGCTGTTCCTCATGACTTATTCTCTAGACCCTTTACTCTGTTGCCCTTCAGTGCCTTTCTTGAAGTGAGGGGCCCAGAACTAGATACAGTACTCAAGATGAGGCCTCACCAGTGCAAGCACAGAGGAACAATCATTGTGACTGATGATCAAAACACTCTGATTTCTCCTTCTGCCCCTGTGTTTTCCCACCACCTGTGTGTTTCACATGTGGCTCAGTGGGGATGGACCTGTGTTTGCATCCTAATGACTCAGGGCCAATTAGACACACACTTCTGGAAGTGTATCTGGAAGTGTATCACCAATTATATCACCAAAAAAGAGTCTTGGCCAAGCACAAACTCAGGTTTAAAAATGGCACTGTCCCACTGCCTGTTTCTAATGTACTGGAGGTGTAAACAGCTCTGCTCTCTCACCACTCCCTCTTTGCAGATGCCCTCACCCACAAAACCTCTTGATTTTGGCTCCCAGCTGGTTCCCAGGCTTTTACAGTAGAGGCTCCAAAGGTCACCAGCTGCCCTTAATAAATGAATGTGTTTAGTAAACTCCCACCAAAGCTACACAGGCAGTGTCTCTTGACTTCACATTATTTGATTGTATTTATTATTCTGTTATTTGCCAGATGCTTTCTTCAGGGTTTTGACAGTGCTTCTGCTGCATTAAAAATCAGCACTGCTCCTTGGAGCTGATTGCCTGTTTTGGTGCTGTCCTGTGGAAAACTATCTCACATCATTAAACAGTTTAATTTGCTGAAAACCTTGTAAAAAATTCATTTAACAAGCACTCAAGGGCACTGAATATATATATTTTAAAGCTTTCGAATAAAAATGCCTGAGAGAAAGGCCAGGCAAACAGATGTACAAAGGCTACAAGTGAATAAGCAATAAGGGACTATATTAAAGGTTTGGAAGTTGGAAAGATGGGTGAGATTTCAGTAAAGAACAGGAAGGCTGGAGAGAGATGGAGGTTCAGCTGGGAAGCTGTTGCTTTCTCTTACTGAATCCTGGACTAGTGTCATTTAAGTGCCAGCAGAATTATGTGGCTCCAGACTACATGATTTCTTTCTTACTTGCTCAAGACCTTAGCCAAGGGCTGGTTTCAGCAATGTGTAATTCATCATGCCTCCTGCGTGACCTGCAGTCTTTTAACCTTATCTCCTTTAGTTTTCTGTATCTGTTTTGACATCAGCTACCACTGTACAATTGAAACTTTACTGAAGCAAGAGCTCTTTAGACTACTGTAAAAATCCTCAAAATCCATCAAAGAAATTTTATTCAAACATAAAAAGAACCAGTTTAGGTTCAGTGAGACCTGACACTGGATTTCTGTAATAGAGTTTGCAGCCACAGCTTCTGTCTTTGAGTTTCTGTTTCTCAATTTTTACTGTCCTTTGTCCATTCTTCAAGTACATTCTCTCTTAGATTGATTTCTCAGTTTCTTTATTCTATTCCTCCCTTTTCCATGTGTAAGAACCCTTCTTTTTGCTGTTTCTCTTATGCCTTACACTTTCCCTTTCCTTTTCCCCCTACCTGCTCTCTACCTTTTATAATTTTTTTTGACACCTTTTTCTTTCCTCACCTCCTTCTTTCCTTCACTCACCACTCCTGGGGCTCAGCTGTGGCAATCTGGTCACTCTACAGCAAATCCACAAATGACTTACATGTTCCTGTGCTCCGCCCAGCTCAGCCTGAGGGCAGGAAACCCACATGTTCCCATCTCTGTATCACTTCTCCTTGGGAAAAACTGAGCAGATGCTGGACTAGGTGGCCCTGGGATCACCTTCCAGCCTGAGTAACACTCATGTTGAAGAAAGCCTCACTGCTTTTTCCTTGGATTCAGGGCACAGCAGTAACTTGCTTAATGTGAAGCTGCATCTAGGGCACATGGGCAATCAGAGCTCATGCTGATACTAAGGCCTGTAGTGAATTCATTTGGGTGCTGTTCACGGGTATACTGTTGTGTCTTTGGGGAGAGGATCCGTACTGGGAGAGCTGATTTAAAACTTTTGTTCTCCTGCACTGAAGACCAAATATTTTGTAACAAGGAACATTTCTTGCCTAAGGGGCTTGACGGTGTCCTGCTACTAACAATATTCCCTGAGTAGATTTTAACATATTTGTTTTCTTGTTAATTTAAAATTGTTATTTGAAAGTCTCCTTTAAATGCATTTAGACACTTCCCTGGATGATCAATTATCTCAATTCATGTAAAGTTCTCATGCGTAAGCATTCCCTATGATGGCAATAAATGAAATTCAGTAATAAACTCTCATAAATTTATTAAGGTCCCACAGCCACAGATTGCCATTGTCAGTTCATACAATGCTTCCCTAGTTACTTAAAAGCTATATTACATGTCAGTATATTTATAATCTCACTTAATATTAGGCCACTTAACAGCCTCTCAAACATTTGGAACTGAATTTACAGCCTCTTGTCAGTGCCTCTCTGAGGTTTATTGCAATATTTCCTCTCTAAATGTTTTTGTGGTCTGAGAAAGGATTATTCTCATTTAAGTGTCACAAGCTTTGCTCAGCAACTCTCTTATTTCTCCCCTTTTTATTCTTTATGCCTCTCTGTTTTTTCCTCCCAGCTCAGACCCTCCTAATTTATTCTGTATTTCACTCAAGCTAACCCCTCTCTATGCAGATGATAGCCTTGTAAATCTTCAGTGCAAATAGCCCCAGAACCTGCATGTTAGCTGCTGCAGCAGCAGGAAATGGTAACTCCTGGGAATGTCATTGCCTTTGTAGTATTAGCTGCTGTTATCTAGTAGAATAAGCTTTACATCTCTGCTTTCCACCTTTTGCTTTCCACTGACTATTCCTAAAAACACAGTCTGAATCTGTACCATCAATTCCCACCTTTTTTATGAAACCATTTCCCCCTTTTATTCCCTGATTAATGATCCCAGGTCAGGTGGGTCAGGTATGTTGATAGAGCAGGGCCAGTATTCAGCTTGAAATATATAACCAGTTCTCATCTAGTGTTGTAAAGTTCAGATAGGCTTTGCTATTAGAAAAGCCCCTGGAGCGTGCAAGCCACAGTGAACTGGAACTCCTGGTTTGCGCTGTCACCCTCGTACTTAGATCAGAGAGCTTTTGAATTTGCCAGGTGAGGCGTGACACAGGTTTTACCCTTTTGTCGTGCTTTCTGCAGGCAGCTTATGCAGGAAATGTCTAACAAAGTTCCCCCTGTCTGAACAGTTTCCTGGGCAAGTACATAACTTCTCACATTCATGGTGATTTTTCTCTCTGTAATGAAGTACATTAGTATTATATTGTAACATCAGCCATCCATTAACACTACAACATCCTGCTTTTGCAAGGACTTTTGTAGAAAATTCTCAGGAAACTCGCGTTTGCCAAAAACCTGAATGCAGATTGAGGATCTGCTTGCCAGAGCCAAGAAAGATGGACCAAACTAACTTCTGATCCTCTCTATATTCTGCTCATCCTGCCCCCAGCTTTTTGCCTGGTGACACTGCACTGGACTGCAGGTTGCAAGCTTCTTGTCTTTCACATCCCTTGCTGCTGGATCAGCCTGGTGGCTGGGTAGGCTCAGCCTCTAATGGGCTACTACCCTCTGAGACCTGGCTGTGCTTGTCATGTAGCTGGCTTTGTTATGAGACAAGTATTTACTGACAAAATGCTCCAGCTTTCGTGGAAACACAGGAGGACAATGTACGTGATGTACGGTTTGGAAAACAACTCCCGCCTGGCAGGCTGGCAGAGAACGTGAGCGCTGCTGTGTGATCGATACCGGCCTGAGCTTTTTGAAGCTCTGCTTGGCAAGGGGCAGCCAGAAAGCCTCAAAAATCACCAGGATAAAGCCTTTTCCAGTAACACTACTGAGACGAAAACATGCCTTTCTATTCCTGTAGCTGAGTAGAGTTTTAATTAGGACTTTGTGGCCAGGGGTGGTTTTCCTCCCTCACATGATGCCATAGGCTCCAAGATAGTTTTTTTTCATATTCCTTGACAAAATGAAATGGTGCCTCAACAAGACAGAACAAAAGTGAAAGGACATATTTTTCAGCAGAAGAAAAGCAACCTGATGATTAATCTCTGCCACCAGTACGGCAGCTCAGGCGCAGACACAGCCAGCCACCTGTGGGTCCTGGTACATGGCCACCCAGCAGCTCGCTGCCAGGCTTTCTATCTGGGATTGCCCCTCCACCCCCCCAAGATTGCTGCCTGCTACTGGGGGATAGACACGGGGAATTAAGGGCATTATCCTCTCAGTTGCTTCCATGCAAAATACGTGTCTTTAGCTAAGAATTACAACAAAAGAAGGTTCGTTTAGGACCTCTAAGAGGTTTGGGAATATGCCTTGCTCTCCTAGCCCCACTGCAAGGGCAATACTCTCTGGCAAAGAGGCTGGAATCATGCCAAACCCTCTGCAGCCTGCTCCAGAGAGAGGTCCTGTGGCCTCGCCTGCCACGTCGGCTCCTGTGGAGATGCTTCCGTTCCCATCTGGCTTGGGCCATCTCCACAAGCAGCAAGCTGGGCTGGAGCTTCTCCAGCAAAGCAAATGGCAGAAGGTGGGCAGAGATAGCACAGTCTGGCTCTCTGATTGCCTTTTTTGAGGGGGTAGGAAGTTGGGCAGAAGGTAGGTGTGTATGTGTAATCTGGGTTGCCACATGGTTGTATCACATGCAACCTATCTATTGATAGAACTATGTTGGATTGAAACATAAACTTTTTCTGTGTGTTTAAGCTGTAGCATTAGTGATTTTGAAATTTCCTGAATCCCCCTTGCATGCTTTCTTCACCTCAGTTTAAATTAGGTGGATGATGATATAATTATCTCTTTGTTTTGTCTTTATGGATGCTACAGAAGGAATTATTTTCTTTCTTGCACATGTTTTTTTGGCCTTGACGTTATTATGCTGAGGCTTCAAACAGCTGAGTTGCCTGGAAATTCATATTTCCCCAAAAGAACCATTTGGCTCGTCTGCTGATGGCAGAGAGCACAAGTTGGCACAATTTCAAAAAAGAAAGCTTATTTTACCAGCAGCAACTGTGTCTTTCATTCAACCTGGAACAGCAGATAGGAAGCCAAGGGACTGTTCAAGAAGCAGTTCCAGGCAAATTGCAGTCTGAAATCAGCTTTGAAAGAACTGTGAAGAAAAGCAACTATATTATTTCTTTGAGTTTTTATATTGCCATTTTCCACTCTTTTGGTTTTTTTATTTTGTTTCTGTTTTTAAGAGAAAACTAGAATGAAACCAACCTTCATTCAGGAAGAAAGTATATTGATTCAACTTTGTGTTTATCAGATTATTCTCCTCTCTGATTTGTGAGCTCCTAAAAGGGCCCTTTCCATCACTTCAGTGAGGTGGTGTGTCCTGTATTTGAAATTTGTGCTTTTTTGGTTTCTCAGTGATTTCTTTGGCTTAGAAGATTATTTTTTTCTTATAGTATTATATCTGAAATAGGCTTTTGTTTTGCCTAGAGAGATTCTTTCATTCCTGTAATGAAATTTTTATTTTAATGCAAAACCATCACTTTGATTGTCTCACAATTTTAATTCTACTGAAGGGAGGACTGTGCCCTGTAGCTAGACTTCTCAACGTGACAAACAGCAAAAGGTACAAGAGATTATAACTTACCTTTATGGTCTTCTATTGTAATAGAAGTCCTGAAGAGGGTGTTTGGGCATGTGGTTCTCCACATGATGGTGCTGGCTGGGTCTGCAAAGCACATCCTGCTCATGGCAGGACGTTGCTCTTGTGGTGACTCTTCTTGCGTGGTTCCCTTCCTGTTATGGTGGAATACGTGTTCTAGTGCAGTGACTTTGCTGTGCAAAAGTGGGGCAGGACTCAGATGGACTGTCCTAGAGCCACGGACCAGGCACCCTGGTCCCCATCTCAGGGTAGCTGCAATGGTGAGCACATGATGGACTCACCCACTTACTCCTCATCATCCCAGGAAGCTCAGCATCTCTCACAGCTCTTCTATTACTGTATTTCTCATGATAGGGATGCCTGAAATAATCCTATGGCAGCATAATAAGAACTGTAATTAAAATATAAAAGCAACTATAGTGTGTGAGTCGGAAGATCCACCCAGCATCTTGCCTCCAGCTGTGGCCAGCAACAGGTCTTTATGAGAGAGCACAAAAAGAAGGGCGAACACAAAACAGTACCTTGCCAGCTACTGGTTTTTTTTAAGGGGCTTTCTGAGCCAAAGGTTGCATCCAGACAGTCCCATTCCCTCACCACTGGCGAATATTCCTGGTTACATGAATTTATCTGATCTCTTTTAAAATTAATTTAGAAGTTTAGTCTCTGCAACTTCCATGAGCAGTCAGTTTCACAGTTTAATTAGACTTTAGGGGAAAGGATATTCCTTTCTCTTTGTTTTAAACCTGCTGCCTGATAATTGGGGTGCCTTCTAATTCTCATAGTGGGTGGGAGATTGAGTAATTGTTCCCTGTTTACTTCAGTTATCATTATAAATCTCTGTTATCTCCTCTCTCAGCTGTCTCTTCTTTTCAGCTGAAAAGTCCAAGTCTAATTAGTCTGCCCTCATTTCAGCAATGCTGAAATCCAGCTCAAAACAGTTGCCAAGTGTGATCCTAGCACTCTTGTCCAAATCATACCTACAATGCTCTGGAGGTTATTGTGCTACTTATAAAACCAATGGACATCTTTGTAAGACCTGCTATGAATGCAAAGGGCATGTACAGGGTACTTGGAGCAGAGACATAACACAATAAATATGTAACACTTTTTCACATAGTGTCACTTTTGATCAGCTATAATGTGTAACTGAATGTTCTGGTAAAGATTGTGTGCTTTTATATATACAGGAAACTTGCACCTGGGGCAGAAATTCCCAAGAAAATGCCAAGTAAACTGTGCTTCAATTCTGATTTCTGCAGAAGGGGAAAAAATAGGAGAGACAGACCTTTAATTAGTGAAGTTCGACAATGGGAGTTCTGTGGTGGTCTGTTGTTTTCTGACATGGTTAAATCCAGCTATCAAACCTGGGTCACCCAGCTTCTTAATAAATCCCTTGGGGTGGATTAAAGTGAAATGACACTGAATAATAGGTGTTTGTAGATATGTATAGGTCGGGTTTATTTTAGGACAATTTTGGTCCAAAGGTGAACAGGTATGTTGCTGTGTTTGGTATTATCATCTGTCGTAATACAGCAATATTAAAGAATAAAAATAACACTTAAGGAAATGTATAAAGGAGAGAAAGAGAAAGAAAGATAAGGGACCTGAGATATATATAGGTACCAGCCACTGGATCCAGGGATGAAACTCGGTAGTTGCAGCTTCCATGTCTGTTGATTGAAGTGGTGGTCACAGTCCTGTGTGAAAGTGATGGTCTTGGGGCTTGGGGAATACCCCCACACAGCTGCTGAGATCTTGTGAGTAATTATACACTGCAAGCTCAGGTGGGAACACTTTGTGTGGGGTGGGGAATTTTACAATGGATAATGTCAATGGGCATGTCCTGGGACATGTCAAGAGTCTCTGATACCTCCTTGGACTGAGCATTGATCATGGTCTATCATGGTCCAACATTTGAGATGAATAGCCCAGGCCAAATGTGAAATGTCTTTGAGGTTTTACAGCAAAGTAATCATGTAAGGGAGGACATTGGTATGCTAAGAAGGATTATCCCACAGGATTTTTCTCTTATCAGACTCTTCCTTTATCTGGAAGTCCCATTTGTAGCTTCAGGCATCCATGCCCTTCTGCATCTGGTATAGCTGGACAGTGGCACCCACTTATCTGACCTGAAGGTCCTTTCCCAATAGGCATATTCAAGGAGGGTTATGCTTTGCTAGGTGAGCAGCTGTTTCTTTTCTGTTTGCTACAGTGGACAAAGGTCTTTTGGTGACCTTAGAATATTTAAGCCAGTAACTATTTCAGCCTCTGACACAAGCAATGGATTGGGTCATCATACAGCAAGAGCTAAAATGTTTTGAAAGGCATTTATAAATACCTGAATATTATTTAAAACTGTCAAGGTTATATAAAATCATATTAGTAAATGAACCAGAGGTACCAGAATGAATGACTTAGATATGCTTCACTTGAACTAGATGAATATCAAAATCCAGTCTGCTTGGCTAAATCACAGGGAAAAGGGTTTCATAATTTTATTATATTTTTCTCCATGTTAAAATATAATCTTTGCAAACTAATATTTATGGCAGTACATAAAAATGAGACAGGCATAATTTACTGTATATGCTCTTTAAAATCAATCTATGATTTCATAAGCCAAATCAAGAGTTAGATTGTACTGAGTACAAATGGATTCTGCAATCATGAAATTCCAAAACTGCTGAAATATTTTGTACAGATTTCAAGTGAAGTGAGGTTTGTTTTTTTTTTTTTTAGATTTCACATGTAGCCATGGCACTTAAATTTGCTATATATTCAAAATAATCTTGGCTTCTATAACATTTTCTCAATTAATATCATGTACAAAATTCTTTGCAAAACCTGATCAGTGTCTGAATTTCTGTTTAAAAGCCACTTTTCCATCTGACAGTAGTTGTCTCCTGCCCCACACACAAACTGTGTTTTCAATTCCCAGAGAGCCATGAGTTTGTGTTCCTCCAGGCACTCACAAGGCAATGTCACTTTGGCTTCCCAGGCTCCTGGTCCACCTTACTGTAGGCAGTACCCTTCCAGTTTGTAGAAACTTTAAAAGTATTAGGGGACTGTTAGGAACTAGAGGAAACCAGACTTTGAAACATCTAAATCTTCTATGAATTAAAACTGTCTTTACTCAGCTCTAATGCTGAGTCATATTCCAACCAAGCATTTTATCATGTGCAGAAATGTAATAACCTTTATAAAGCAGATCTTTAAGTTCTGTGATGAGTTCCAAAGTTTCAGATGGCATTTCAACTTAGAATATGAGCATTGTCTTGGAGATGGAGGGAAGCTCCTGAATGGACATATGATATCTTAAAAATAAAGAAAATACTAACTGAATGCTCAGCTATGTTAAGAAAAAAAGCAGGCAAAGATAGGCAAAATAAGCAAAAGTTGAAGTGCTGATTATAAACCCTGATAACTAATGGACGCTCAGATCTTTCAGCTTTATGTCTGGGTAAATAGGATGTGAAAACACAGACAGGGACCTGAAGAGTGATGCTCTGCTGGCCCATGTGTGAGTGCCCTGACTGCTGCCAGCAATACTCAGCCCTGGCTACCCGGAGCAGGAGGCATCTTTCAGGCAGTTTCTCCACTGTGAAGATCACACTTGCTGGATGTAACCTTGGCACTTCTGAGTCATTCTGCTTTGCCTTATTTCCCCTTCATCTTCTTGCGCAAATCAAGTGTGGCTTCATCCACGCGAATGTGAATTATCTCCCTGCTAGTCAGCAGCGCTTGGAAGTCTTGCTACAGCCAGCATCTTTTAAATTGCTTATTATTTTTCACGTTATGAAGGTTATTGGTCCAGTGACTGCTACCTGCATCCTCCTTATCCTTCTTCTAGACTAATATAAAACATGCCTATTAATATATTCAAGGAACTGTATATACTATACATAGTATAGTACTTTTTAGATCTTTAAGAGATATGCTACTGGGTTATGGAAAATCAATTTTCAGACTTTTGAAACAGAAAGAAAATTCCTCAGAGCAGCAAAATCAAACATCCAAATGTTCATTCAGCAACAAACTAAAATTTTTTTTCAGACTTTGGGACACAGTCCTGTATCACAGTTTTCATCTTTGCTTTTCTAAAAGTGATACAATGTTTTCATTTATCTTCACGTAACTATAGGAACCTTCTTATTCTGGATTCGGGATGTATTTCAAGGTACAATTTAAGGAAACATAAATCCTAATTTATCATTGGTGGTGGGCTCTTTCAGTTGCCATTAGGATTCAAAAGGCTAGTGCAGAGGGCACCAGTCCTCCATTAGGCTAGTCTCTTCAGTAACCTACAACTGAACACAAAAGCTGCTTTTGGAGGTAGCTGAAATGAAAACTCCTGAGTTTTCTGAAATGTGGGGCTACTTGAGAATGACACAAGGAGGCAGGCAGAAATGCATTGGTCCTGAGCTTTCATCTGGTTGCTCCTTATGAGTACAAAATGAATTTGAAGTGCAACTCAGGAGAAATGAGTTTTACAAACACCGAACATGGGTCTAAGCAATTATCTGAGTATTAGTAGCAAACAGACACTGACATGGCAGCAATTGTTTAACTCCTCCCTTCCTTTTCTGCTCACTTGGGTGTCAAGAAACAAATTGGGATACATCTGTGGCTCATCCAAGCCCCATGGAAGTATCTTCTGTTTTGTACATGTGATGCTAAGTTATGAGGCTGGTGACTTGCCCCCTTGATCTCTGTTTTGTCTTTCATGTTTGGAGCATTGCAGGTGTGTTGTATGGTATACTTACTGAGTAAAGCAATAAGAAAGGAAAAAATCAAAGCAAAGACATGGAAATAGGAAATGCATCTGTCAGGAGCAGAGCCTTAATCTCCAGTGACCTGTGCTTGCATTGATGTTTGTCAGCATGAAGTGTATGTTCTTACATGTATCTGCGTGATTCCTAGTTGGGGTTTTTTTATGTCCTTACAGCATTGTTTTCCCTGCAGCAGTGTGCCCTGGGTAGGTCTGATCCTCTGACAAGGAGCAGAATCAGAGACAGTGGGGCTGTGTCAGCACAGCAGAAGACATGCTGGGGTGGTAGGATTGTTATCAGCAACTGCTTGCAATGCAGCAGGGCAGCTCTCAGGAATGCCTGCCGAGTGCCAGACTCTGAGAAATCTGCTTCCAGTAGAATCTCAAGCAAGCAACAAGGTTTATTTTTATAAGTCTGTAGCTCTTTTAATTACAAACGATGCAAATTCTGTAATTTTGGAAATCATATATCCTCTATTAAAAAACAAAAAAACCAACTGTTCACCAAGTATATACAAAGGTGTAGAAATGGTGATGTGGATCACAAAGTGCTGGAACATATCGCTTTGATATAGTGACCTTTTTGTATGTTAAGGATCATGAACTTCCATGCACTGAAAGGCTAGCTGTCCTTACTGTGGTTAGTGCAGATCTAGTTCAAGGGCAAAAAAAACATCTACTCATTCAGTGATCTGGTAAGTAGTAGATTTTTCAGGCAATATCCTCAAAGAGAAGAAGAAGAAAAGTATGTCAGTTACTGCATGCTAAATATGCAGTGCAGAGACAGTAGATCCAGCAGGAATCCTGTGTTCTGCTCCTCTTTTCTAACAGCCACACACATACTAGTATTTTTAAATTTGAGCATAGATTTCACTTTCTATTTCCATTGCTTCACATAAATGTCACACCGTAACTCAGTCACTGGGCAGAATCAGTTGTACCTTACTATGAAATGCCAAAAACCTGCTGTGTGTCACACCACAGGTGTGACAGGGGAAACAGAAATCAGCCTCACATCCATTTTAAAGGCTCTGTTTAAAGACTCCTATGTTCTGGTCCATGTCACAGTCACTGTACAACAGTGCTCCTACACAGAGCTTGTGACCCAGCTCCCACAGCTAGGGCTTTTCTGGCTTGTGCAGATCACTTTAATGTACAGGTCAGTTGTCTGACCCATTGCTTAAGTGACTGAGGCATCCTTCCACTGCAGCTGAACTGATGCTTCTTTTCCTTGTGATATGCTGTGAGGCTAAAGGTCTTTCATGAGTAGGTGGGACTCCTCTACAGGCAGAGCACATCTATACACAGCCCTAAACCAGGCAGGACAGAAGTCCTGAGGATTTCAGCCTTTCTGCTGCCAGTGTTGGCAGCAGTGGCCACTGCACACCACACTGCAGGGATGCACTGTGCAACTGCCTGGCAGCCTCTCCTTTCCTGCCTTCATACCCCAGCTTATTTCTCCAAGAGTCCTGCTCAGCAAAGGCCCCTCTTCGGAGGAAAGCAGAATTGAATCACCAGTTTTTCAAAGGATTTACCTGTGAAAATGACTCTGTTTACATAGAGCTGCTCCTTATGCCCAAAACGTGTAAGCTGAAGGGCAGCAAGCTCTTTTCTGCAGCAAGCTCTGGCTGAGAATTTGATTTCTGCCTTTGCAGATCCCCCTGGATCTATTCCATTTCCTCCTGCTCACTGTGCAATTAAGAACTGAAATGGGAATGTGATCATTCAACCCAATACTGAGGTCTCTGTGGACGGGCACTTCATTTCTCTCCTATCTGTTGTAATGGCAAGTACCCACATCTATTCCCCTGGTGCTCTGCTGTACTGCTCTGGTGAGAAAGTCATTATCCTTCTCAGGGAACTGCTCCATGGCATGCAGTTGTCAAAGGCCTGAAAAGACAAAAAGGTGTTACTTTTGAAACAAGCAAAAAAAGAAGGGGAAAAACAATTTTTGGAAGCTGCAGCAGTTTTCTCCAGGACAGCTGTAAATGGCACTTACTGCGTACAAATAGGAGTCAGTGATGATGACAAGAAAGCAACAAATAAACAAATCAACTACAATGCAAAAAGAAGTGTTCTGCTGCCAAGAACATACTTTATCTCTCATTAGCATAATTATTGCTTAGAGTTTCAACTCCATATGCCACAAACAATTAAAAAGTGATGTTATGCTTAAATATTTGGTCATTTTTTGGCAAGAAGGCAGGCTTAGGGAGAGCAAGGTATGAATTGCGTTGCTGTCTTGTTCTATAAAGTTGTCTTACTCCCTTGAGGAATTACCCTCTTGCACTGATAGGCCAATGGCAGCCAAACCTGCTAGAAACCAACATGTCCTCCCTGCAGCAGAGAGAGTAGGGGGAGCTGCTGCCAAGCTGTAGCAGTGTTTAGATTTTTAAGCTGCTGAAAACAGAACCAAGATTTTTCACCAGAGAATTTCATGCTAAACTTTTCACTCCCAGGGAAAAGTTGGGAGAGCCCCAGAGCTAAGATCTGGTCAAGGAAACTGTTTTAGATTGTTTTTCATGAATATTGCTTCCTCCACATCTTTCCCCAAACCTTACAGTGTGTATAGACAGAGCCTAGGGACGCAAATGGAGAGTGAGCACAAGTCTGGTGTCAACTGGAAAGTAAGCAAAAGAGCAAGCAGTTTGGACTCCCTCAAGCCAGAGAAAAGAGAGAGGATGGCATTTCCCAGTCCTTCTCAAGGCACTGCTTTTAACTGTGTATAAAATTATCATGTATCCCTCAAAATGTAACCTTACATTCATGCAGTATAAAATCTACATGAAGACATTAATTTTTACCTAGCCTGATCCATTCTCTATATCCTGGAAAACAAGTACTGCTGTTTTGAGAAGCAATGACATTCTTCAGTTGTTTACTGAACAACGTATTTCTGCCTAAATACTGTGCTTTCTGCTTCCAAGGATGGTTCAAATTGTTTCCAAAATAAATTTAAGGGAGCTTTGCAGGTAACTTCACTGGGACAAAAGTCTTGATGCTGAGTAAGTAATGTATAATGGATCCACCTTCTGAGAAGTCCCATCAATTAAAAAACAGGTGTGCTGCAGGAAAGTGCTCTGGCTGCAACTCACCATCAGAAGGACCTTTTAGTATCAAGTCCACCCTTGCTTTATTGCAGGGGCCTGATGGGGCATTACTTTTGGAAATCAATTCTAAAGTGTGACAGATGCTTTCAGCTTAAAGAGCTATGCACTGTGGCAGGCAGCAAATAGCTGCAGTGCTGCTGTGGCTTTTGTGGAGTCCTTTGATAGCTGGTGGCTATAATTAGCAGGGCCTTTTATGCAACTGTCATGTCCCTGAGAGAAATCAATGCTGCAGCATTGTTTTACCTTCCTTGCCTTACCTAGACTGCTGTAAATTGAAAAGCAAATGCAGCCACGAAATGCAGTCTTTGAACCGTATTTCATAGAGCTTCACTCATTTATTGCAATGTTTCAGCCGTAGTATAGTCTGGTGCGGAATAAAGATGTTTGCTCATTTAATTGCCTGGGGAGACCCCAGGGCTGGAAATCTTTAACAGGTTACACAGATGTTTATCAGGTATGGCACAGTATCATTTATCCGGTTGGTTGGTTTAGAAGCCCTCCAGAGGTCCCCGTTCTCTTTATTCTGCAATGATTCTGTACCTGTGGAATGATCAAGTTACTTATGAATTCTTTGATAAACTGGAGGACCAATAAAGCTTAATTGGGCTCCCGTGTGGATTCCCTTACATCTAATAAAGTGAATGATGCTTACAATTCTTTCAGGAAAAGCATGCACAGAAAATTCTCCCTCCCCATAGTTCTCTGTTGTCATAAATCTTACAGGACCAGACTACCCCTGAGACCTCCAAAGCTTTGATTGAAATTGGTTGTTTGGTACAACAGTTATTAGACAAGTGCTGACATACCTACCTGCAAACGAGCACAGAGAGTGATCTATGATACCATGAAATCAGGTTGAAATGGGAAGCTGATGCAGCAGCCTTATGTGGCAATTTAACAAATGACCACTCTGTGTGGGAAACAGGAGAATGTACATAAGGTTTTAATTATATGATTATGGAGTAGGTTTTTTAGTGCATTGCAGCTGTGATTTTGTGATAATTAGGCAATTCAAAGCCATCAGAAGCTCTTCTTAGTGTTTTCTCATTTGTTTTGTGTCACTGGTAAAGGAACCTGAGCATACTACTCTATCTGATTGCTTTACAGTAGTCATCACCACTAAAACACTGAGGACCATAATATGCACTAAGGGCTTATTAAGTGGGATTAAAACAAGGTATGGATTGGTAGCATGAATTTTATGTGCAGTTTTATTTTTGTATGCTTCAATGCCACTTACACCAGAGGGCAGGATGAGAGCTGTAGGTGATGAACTCATGCAGGAATTTAGTGCTGGTGATTTCTACTTATAGAGGGTAGAAGTCTCAGGGTTATATTTGACCTCTTGTGTAATGTTGCAGGAGCATATCCACTCTAACATCTTGTGTCAGAAGTGCACAGGAGAATGCACTAAGGAATGTTAGTTACCTGTGTTTTTTCATACAATTCTCTCTCTCAATAGTGACAAGTAAATGGGGGAAGCTGAGTGGGGAAGTTCTTTGAATCTCAGAGTTTATTGTGGAGGATCATTCAAAAGTGGGTCTAATCCCTGAGGACAGAGAAGAGGGACCACATCAGGGAACAGCATCCTTGTCAGGGCAAGAGACATATGCATTTCATATCCAGTGGAGGTGGAACCTATGCTTTTTTTCCAGTATCTTCTTCTGACATGAGGGAATAAGCAAAGTCACAGGAATCACACTGAGACCTGGTCAGAGGAGCTAAAGAAACACTGTGTGGTTCTATCTAAAGAAGTACAAGGTATTAAAACAAAACTGACCAAGAGATTCTTATCTTTCTGCTGTGGTCCTTGCTCTTCCCAACGTGTGCACTGCTTGGTTTCTCAGTGTGCATTTATACAGTTTCATGCAAATTTATCTCCAGGGGTTCTGAACAAGAAATGCGTAGATGACCAGCCAGTGTCCATGACAGAATTGGATGGAAATATTTTGCTCATATATCTTTTGTTTGCCTGTAGTAGGTCTGCCCTTCTTTCGACTAAATGCCAAAATGCTGCCTGCAGACAAGTGGAATGTACACTGGAGTTCAAGACTGCAAACAGGCTGAGGGAAAAGCATGCCACTGATGGCTGACACAGGCTAAAGCTGTTAAAAATGCTTTAGCTTCACCTGCCTTCCTCTGCATGCATGCATTAAGAGGAATCATCTAGGGGATTTGACAATCCTAGCCTGATTCCAGGTGATTTAATGGGTAGGGTGGAGGCCAGTGGGAACAAGCCCTGGAATCACAAGTTAAAATAAATTATTTGCCTATTCAGTGGCTTGTGGTCCTCTATTGTCCTGTCTTACCCACTGACAGCTTTTGCTGGTCTCTGAGATGGAAAGTGACGAGGCTCTCTGCCTGTTTTCAGACTGAATAGGGAGTTTGAGATCTCTACCCTTATTCCATCTCAAAATGATGACTGAAACATGCTGCCAGTGTGCCCCTACCCTTCTGCCCTCTCTGGGATGTTTATGCAGAACTGGAAAGGTGGACCCAGCATACTGCTGAGAATGGCAACCTGCAGCCAGTTCTGTCCCAGTCAGGCAGTTTAGGAGGGGCAGGGCAGCAGAGAAGATCCTTTCTTCTGGGTTGTTTTTGGGTTTTGGTTTCTTTGGTGTCTTCTTTGGTTTTTCTTTTGTTTTGTTTTTTAAATTAACAACCTATAGGAAAAAGAAAAAAAAAAAACTGTATGCAAAATAGTTTTCCCCTTGCTTTCTTAAACTCCCTGGTGTGACCTGTTTGTAGCACATGGTGTACTAATGCTGGATACAAGACTAAAGTAGTCAGGGTAGGTAGCATTTTAATATTTCATACATGGTCTGCTTGTCAAAGCTGTTTTCTCTCATTTCACACCAGTACATCAGCGGTTTCCTTATGTGACAACTGGAATGTTCCCTCCAGACTACCCTGTGTACACTCACTCCACACTCCTTTCAGAGCCCAAGCAGTGGATGCAAATGATCAAGGATGCATAAATCTTCAGCAGAAGGCAAAGGTGTTACACAATGGAAGGGGGAACCATTGGTCTCTGGATATCTTGCTGCCTTGTCCTTCTCCTGGCTATTTTAGCAGTTTCAGCAGCTTTTTGAGGTATACCAACTCTACAGCTCTCTGCTGGTTCTTGTTAACAGATTCCTGCCAGGGATCTTTTCTGATTAAAGGATTATGGCACAAGGATGAAATCAAGAGGGAATCAATTTTGATTTCCAAGTCTTTAGATGCATGAATGATGTTTTCTTAGCTCTGGAATCAGGAAAACTATCTGTGCTGGTATGTGTTATGTTTGCTTCATCCATCTGCTGAAGAAAAGAGGCTTCACACTCTTTGAAGTTTACCCTTCTGAGCTTAGTGCTGGTACAAGCAACTGAAGTGGCAGCTTTGCTCTTTGAAGATGCCTCATTTCTGTCTCAGAGTTTCCTTCATTTTTTCTTTTGGAAGCTGATGGAGTTCAGGGAATACAGAGCCAGTGTGAACTCAATATCAGTAAGGCTCTAAAGTCCTGATAATAAGAACACTGTAATAAGCTGAGTGAAGCACTAGCATCATCATCACCAGGTTTCATCACATTCCTGATGGAAAACATTTTATTTCCTCTGGTCTCTCAAAGGAGCGTTGTGGTGTTTGGACGTGACTCCCTCACCATAACTACAGAGGGGTGAGTCTTGTAACTTAGCACTGCCTTTACGTACATAAAGCTGGATGATACAAACCCTACAGCACCCCATCAAATCCATTCAGACACCACAATTCCTCTAGCTCCCTAGAGATTTGTATTACTGGAGCCATTACATCATATATTCTATATTTTCCATTTTCTCTTGCTATGTTCTTAATTAGCAATTAATTTTACAGCGTAATTCTGACCTTGATTATTCAAACTTCTTTTCTTTATTTAATACACTATAGACAGATGAAAAAAAAAAGTTCAGCCTCTCCCAGCCATTTTCATCATTAATTTCATTCATTTCTCATTTTTAATTGCCCTGTTATCTCTCTAGCTCCATTCCCACTCCAGTATATTAGGGAGAAAAAACCGACTCAGACCAACCTTCTGGTTTCTCCTAGCCCCTTTGGCTAACAGTAACTCATTCTAGGGTTTTAATTGCATTTTTAATTAAGGCTGCTACAGCTGTTGGCTCTAAGCCTTTCATCATGCACAATATTTTTTTAGCATGCAAAGCAGTGCATGCTGTTCAGTAGAGACAGCTTCAACAGAGGCAGAGGGACACAGTGGAGCACATAACACTGTCTGCTTTAAGAACCTGGGCAGGGAACATGGAGATGTTAGTTAATTTCCTAGCTG
Organism: Scytalopus superciliaris; assembly: GCA_013400415.1. Taxonomy (NCBI): domain Eukaryota; kingdom Metazoa; phylum Chordata; class Aves; order Passeriformes; family Rhinocryptidae; genus Scytalopus; species Scytalopus superciliaris. The sequence goes on from VXBX01002099.1 coordinate 139,002, forward strand.
TCTCACATGTTTGGGTTTAATTTAGTCATCTCATCACTGTCTCAGTTCTCTGCCTGTAAAATATCCTCACTCCCTTACCAGCTAGTGTCACAATTTAACAGAATACTTGTGCCTCAGTTCAATCATCCTACCATTATTCAGCAGGTTCTTTGGCACATACCCTCACACAGACACCAAACAGTCCTCCCCTACCCCACCACTAGCACTTCTGGCATTTGCAGGATGCCAGGGTGGCTGCCTTCTCTCACGTGTGTCCCAAAACCCCACATCAGCTGTTTGTCCGGCACAGGGCCTCAGAATGAATAGAGCAATGTGGCTGCCTGTCCCTGCCTAAACCTTGGCCTTCCTCTGCATGTGTTTGCATATCCTTTGTGTGACCCAAGATGGGAGCACATGCTCTCTGCTGTGAACAGAGAAAACGCATCATTTCCCTGCTGAGAATTGCAGTTGTACCTCTTTAGGCAGAGCCGTCACACACCATTAATGCCCAGCTAGTCTTGAGGACATTCACCTAGAGGTGGGTTCAGTGATCCACTATTTCTTCACTGTATATGACTCATTTCTCCAACCCTGTGTTAACATGAAGTCCAGATTTGTGTTAATAGGAGTTGTGTTTAAACCTTTGTAGCTGAACACCCTTGACACCGTGGTCATTGAAAACAGCATTGTTTCATTTCCAAGAGTGCACAGATTTTAGCTTTCATATCCTAGCCAAATTCTAACTTAGTGTTTACTTTTTGCATCTCAAAGTGGGTTCTGTCATTTTTTTTTCTGGCAACTACAGTTTCACTTCCTACTCTAAGCCCTATTTGGTTGCTCATATGCTGTATGTAGTGTCACATAGAATTAAGGTTTTAGTGTATATTTGGAAAACATTTTGAGAAGAAAAAACAGCATGTAATGTTCAAGTATAATAATATCTTATTAGTAATTTTTATACTCTTCCAACTATTCTGGGTGGAACCTGTGTTCATAAAATGCTCTGAGTTTCTCTGATGAAATGTTAGCTCTAAGAACAGTCTCTGGTTTTAATCACAAATGAACCCGAGGTATCATAATTTCTCTGGCTCCAGTTTTAGCAGATTTCACAATGCATTAGAAAAACATAACCAGCAATATGACTGCAGGGTAATTAGTTCAGTAAAAGTAAGATGGACTTCTTGTAAAACAAGCTAATGTACCTCATTTATTTCAGCTTCTTCAGGAAGATCTCTTCAGGAAGAAATTAATTACTTAAATTTCTCACTGATAGCCAGGAGCTTCTGACAACCACTGAGCCAGGAGCTGACTCGAGCACAACATTTAGGGCACTGGTGTCAGATCAGCCCTTCTCAGAGTGAAACCCCTGGCCAAGCTCTGAGAAATCACTGGTCTCAAGTTGGAGCTCACAGGTTCAACGAGGACAATCTCAACACTGAGAAATGAAGCAGCAGCACAGAATAATTCTAAGAATAATTAATAAATAAATTTTAAAAAATTATTAGCTTTGCAAAGTTAGTTTCCAGAGAAAACCTACCCACTCTGATACAGCACCCAGCAAGTTTTACTCCTGTGAGCCTAGCTGTCAGACAATATCCAACAAAAGTGTCAGGAATTAGACTCTAAGTCCCAAATACTAACTGGCTCTTGTTATTCCCTGGAGCCATTCATACTCACAGGCATTCCCATGAATAAAGGGACATTTATTTCAGAGTGAAAGAGTTTCAAAGCCCAAACTGACTTTCTTCTAGGCAGCAGAGTATCAGGACAGAAAATGTAAGTGAGGCTTATCCATTCATCACAGCTACTTTTCCTCAGATTGTGTAGGCAGCAAGCTGCCCTCTTACTGGAAACAAAGTGTAGCTTTATGCTGAACCACAAATAAGGCTTAGTGACTATAAAGTGACAGATGTTCATGGTGTTTTGAGTCTTCAGACTTGATGCTGCAGAACAGAAACATGTAAGTTGAGCTTATCTCACAGGAAGACTTAATACTCCTGACAGTGCACTTGAAGGTCTTACCAGGTCGGGCACAAAAGCCCTCTAAAAACCACTGCATTGCTTCCACATTCAAGCTTAACACCTACCTACATGCTATTCAGCAGGAATCATAAATCAGCAAGAATCACAAATCAATCCTGGTGATGTTGTCCAAGATGGCAAATCCAGATGATGTGCAAAGAGGTTTAGTTCTGGATGCAAAGAACATTTCTGCCTTCTGAGCTGCTGGGACAGGTAGGTGACAGTAGTATTTGTAAATAAAATTTTTGGCCTATGTAGCTTTGGAAGGTAGTTGAGACAGTCAGGCTTAGTGATATTTCTTAGAACTTCACCAAGTCACTTTTAATGTGTAATTATTTGTAGATCCCTGATAATGATTCATTAATGCCATTAATTTCTTTACCAGTCCATGAGTTTCACTATATTCACACTTGTTGATACACACACTGAATTTTTTCAGCTGTCTCTTTTCTTTTTCTTGTGAAAACCTTTCTAAGTGTTTTTTCTTTTTAGCTTTTCATTACTTTTTTGTTTGAAAGAGCATTTTAAAAGAACTCTTTGAGACAATGATATTTACTAGAAAATTATAACCCGTGTAGGGTTTTGAAGCACCCTGCAGAGTTTAAAAGAGAATTGCATCTTCTTTAGAATATTTCAGGAAGCCTCAAGAGTATTGCCAAAGGATATCTATAACAGTTCTGAGGTTTTGATAGCAATTTTCAGTAGAAATTTTGAATGTGTTCATAATTCTGTAACTTTAATAAGGCCTCTTGGGACAATCTTAGCTCACTCTGTTTGTTGATAGATTCACTGGGCGCTATTACTTGAAGTCTATGGTCTAAAGACAAGATTGTTACATGTCCAAGACCCTTCCCTTTACCTTATTTGGGCAATGTTAATAGGCCTTAGCACAAGCATATAAGCAAACAAGGAAATTAGGTACTATCTCTTTGTGTTTGAGAAGACATGAATTATGTGTCTGGTGAGACTTTCAAAGTCAAGGGAAGGAGCCACATCTCTGGCTTCTGAGTGTTGATCCAGGCTCTTCCCAGAACTGGAGTTTCTTTGAAATTTTTCAGCCTTTGAGTAATCTGTAAACCTTTCTTGGCTGTTTCCTGTGCTTTGCATTTTCTCTGTTCATCTATTTTTAAATAACCAGACAGACACACTATTGCAGTTCAATTTATTCTTCAATATTGATTTTTTAGGCTGACATAGGATTTGCTCCCATGACTGTTTGCCGTGACAGACCTTTGCAGTCAGGAGTTTTTGGTAAAAGAAATTGGATAGTTCCATCAGCCACGCGGTCTGTAAGCCAGGAGGGCCAGGCAGGCTGGATCACCTGAGCTGCTCACAGTGGAAATGATGGCTTTACTTACATGACAAGTTAGCAAAAGTCCACTGTATATGTCCTAATTAGATTTGAAATATCTGAACTCAACATTGTATGGTATAAAATGTGTCAAAAAGAGATATACGGCCTTACATACCTAATGTAAAAATTGTTCCTTTTTTCTTTTTATGCCAGAGTTTAAAGTAAACGGTTTAATTAGGTTAAAGTTTTGAGTACAGTCAGAATTCATGTGGGCTGAGGTGTGATTTTTACAGTTCATTTCTGGCTAACAAAAGGAACTGTTTCTTCTGAAAATCAGAGGCACTGAAGGGAAAATATTTCCACTGCATTATATTTCAATTGGTTTAAACAAAAATCCAGCAGTGGTTGAACATCTGAGAATGAGGTGGACATGATGGAAGAGAGTGTCAGCTCTGCTCTTGTCCAGGATGGAGGCATCCACATTGGAAATGCAAGTAGGATAAACCATCTACATTGGTCTTGTTTACTCTGATCAGTGCTGGCTAATGATCTGGTCTTGTGCACCTTTACTTCTCATTCCCTTCCCTCCCTCTCACTACTCAGAAACTGATTTGGGGGGCATATCTGAGCCAGTCAAATGTTAGAAGTGGACTGGAAGATGAGGAGGAAAGGATCATGGAGCTTTGCCAGCACTGCAGCAGCTACTACAGGAGTGCACATCAGCAGGACACAGAGCAGAGAGATGAGGTGGCCAAGGGACACCAGAGCTTGCTTGTGTCCCTCTCCTTACTCTGTCTCTCCACCCTGTTCACACACTACATGCTGTGGGTTCAGCCAGAAGACATTAAAGCACAACAATCTCTTGATAACCAGATGAACTATCAGTATGATATCAACAGTTTCTTTAGGAGTATCTTTTTACTGTTCAGTATCTTTTTCAAAAAACAAGCCTCAATGTGCAAACAGCCATCACAGGTGGATGAGTAAAGAACATCACCCTGTAAGTGATGGCATTACTACAGACAATGAAATAAAACAAATAAGAGATGGTCAGTTGGCATCTTTTCTGCAAAAGCACAGCCATATAAATATCCTTCATGCCAATAAATGTTTTTCTTTTATTTTTTTTCTTTTTTAATATAGTAAGATTGCAGAATGAAAGAAACCATTACAATTGCTGTAATTCCACTGTTCTCTATGTGGAGTAAAGAGCACTTCATTTATACAAGCATCACTTGCAAAATACAAAATAGAGACTTTTATAGTAAAATTCTGTACTATCCTTAGCTACAGATGAATAATTTTCCTCACAAATTTACAACACACAATACATAGAGAAAAGCAAATGATAACAAAAAACAGGAATAAGACTACATGAACTATTAGATTATCTTTTATAACTAACACAAAGACATACTCTCCAGAAAGCATACCACAGGGTCATAATTTTCAAAAGAGGAAGGCTGTACTCTGGAACTATATACTTCATAAGGACTACAGTCTGCTAAAATGCACTGAAACGAGTGACATGTAAATCTAATTATAGACAGATTTTCAAATTCAGCAGACAATATAATTTCCTCTGTAGTTTAGTGAAGCTATTTTAAAAATAGTTTTCTTGATTATTCTATTTTCATAACCACAACTATTACACTATAAAAGGATGAGATGAAAATGCAGTTTTCTTTTTTAACATGAAGCAAAAGAAATATGTCTTAAGGAGTTTATTTGGGGGGCTGGAGGGGAGATCTTTTCTTGCTGCAAAGCATCACACCATTTATCATCAATTTAATATATAAAAGACGTGCCTTGGGGGCAAAGTCACAAAAGTATATTGCACAATTGTATGTAAAATGCTGTGATATATATTTTTCATAAATATTTAATGCTTTAGGATAGTTCCATCCAGATTTTCTTTCAGTCTGAACTTCCCAGAAGACAGGTAGGATTTATATGATCCTGTGGTAACAGTCCATTTTGTTCTCCCAGAATAATTATCTATCACAGAATATGAATGGGAATGTCTAAGCAGAAAGAAGCCTGTGGCTAAAAATTTTGGAGTGCCTATCTTCAAGTTTCTGAACTGGTGTTTAGGGAATTAACCACAAGACTTCTGGCTTTGTTACAGTGTTACAGGTCCTTCAGTGCAGTGGTCCCTCAGATCTGTTGTCCCATTTGTCTGTGGAAAGTCTCACATGGGCCACATATTGCCCTACAGGAGGAGGCAGCACCAGCACCTGGGGTATCCCTGGTGTATGTCGCTTATTTCCACCATAGCCTGGACACCACAGTAAGCCACTCAGGCCAGCTCTGCCAGATGTGTTCGCTGCAAGGTAAGAATTGCACAACGAAAGGATTTTTTATCCATTAAACTGAAAACATCTGCTGTTCTTTAGTGGGGGATAATGTCTGTGAGACACTGCATCATTACCATGGGAGGGTGTCAGGCAGAAAGGGCTGATGGTGACTGCCATCAGAGCAGCTGGGACATGGATGAGTTTTGGACATGTCTGCAGGCATACAAGCATCCAAAAAATCCTGCAGGAAATTACTGACAGGGAAAAGAATCAAGGTAAGACCCCACCAAGGGACAAAACGTGGTGACAAAAGTCAGCTTGGAAATCAATCCTTCTACATGCTCTAGAAAAATACACTTTCCCCATGCTTTGTGCACAGACTTATTTGCTGACAGTAACAAACTGATTCCATCATTGTTTTCTCCTCTATGAAGTGACTTCGGTCACTGAGGATTAGAAATTTAGGAGACAAGCAAGTCCTTCATGACATTGCAATAAAGTACTGCTATTAACTGCACATGTACTTCTCAGTGATGTCAGTAGAGGTTTGATGGTGCTCCTGACAATGTTATTCAATGCCTCTCCCCACCTCATGGTGACCAGGGTTCAAGAAGTTATCTTGTGTTTCTATGACTCCATTTTTCAGATATAAAATGAGGAAAATATAATTTCCTCATTCAAAGACTGATAGGAGATTAAAAACACTGAAACTTTCTCTCTTTTCAATCCTCAAAATCCTTAAGCTGTTCAGTAATTATGGCATGCTATCATATAATACCTTAGACAATTTTTGTAGCTGAATATATTTGATAATAGCATGAGACTATAAATATGCAATAACATACTGAGGTTTTTGCAATGCTGGACCAAATTGCTATGGTTTTGGATAGAAGGAATAACTGTCATAATTTTCATCATCAATATAATCCCATAAAACTTCACCCATTCTGTGATTCTTGTAACTATTATTAGCTGACAAGTAGTACTTCTTTTCTAAGTGCCTTAAATAAGAGTCTTTCTCTGGTTTTGGTTGGGGAAGACTTGTCTTTACTGGAATTCTGACAGGAGATCACTCAGCTGCTGGATGCATATTCTGCTTGTCTTCTCATGCTTATTTCCCTTGTGTGACTGCACTGAGAATCCTTTGAGGACTAAGGCATCTATTCAGCAATAGCCTAAATGCTTAATATCACTGAAGCTTAATGTTTAATATATAACACCATGCATCATTCTTACAAAAATGCTACTGAAACTGTCTTTTATTACAGTCTGATTGTTCTCTGTTTTGGCTCCTTGGAACACACTGTGCCTTATACTGCATTACTGTAATCAAAACTCAAATTAACTAAAGAAGAGTATACAGCCCATGAACTACTTCTATAACAATACTTTCCTTTTCAATTCAATAATGGATTTTGGGTGCATTGGATTTCATCAGCAGATTTACTTTTCCTTACCAACAGTGGTTTGTACTGTTGCAGGTAATTGCACTCTAGAAGTGCAATTTCAAAATGAAACATTTCATGTGGTGAGGTAGGCACACAGCATGTGAACGCTTTTGTATTTTATAGCCAAACTGGATATGGTAAGAATTTAACTGTAGTGAAACAGAAGACAGTAGCACAATGTGAAAACTATTTATTTGTCCCTATTGATTGGTGATATTACAAGTTATTCTTGAATCCAATAATATTAAGGGTTTCTCCTTCTTCTTTTCTTCTCTATGCACTGCCTAGAAAAATATTTCCCTTACTTAATAAACACAAAATAAAATCAATTGTTATTGTGGTAATAGATCTGATTACTATTAATTATAACATTAATATTAATAAATAATATTTCGATTGACTTTATGTTGATGAGGGATATGATGTTGACTTGAAAGCATAGGTTCATCCAAAGCATAAAATGTGTCAGAAAGATTGTTCCTGTCACTAAGTTGTATATGTACTGTCTTAAAATTAGTTTCACACCGATTCAGTTTCATTGGGAAACCTATGCTAATGGTCATTTCTGTAGCCTGATTTAATATTTTATCATTAATTGTTTGCACTCAAGTAATGCTTAGGACTTTGTAAAAGGACAGCTTGAAAACTATACATAGTGTTAATTTTATTTCATTTCAATTTTTTTGAAAATATAATCCTAAATTCACCTTTTGGGATGTGTAGTAGGAGAAGACTTAAGTAGGAGTAAGTAGAAGCACAGGTAGGATTAGTTTAAACAAAGAAGTGGGAGAGGTACAGAAAATCACAATGCAGCACACAATCCAAATCCCTAGCTGGAGATGTTCAAAAGGGTTACAAGTGCTGGGTCCCAGTTTGACTTTCTCAAAGCATTTTGTAGATCTGTCTTAAAATCAGGAATGAGAGATCAGAAGAGAAATGGTGGCACTGTGAGAAATCTTTGGTTGGTCTTTTTTTTTCCTCCTGGAAACTACATTTTGCAGTATTTTATTCTTTATTCCTGGCAAAGTTGAAAACTTGTTTGAAGAACAGCAGGTTGGATTGTAAGAAAAAGTTTTCAAGAGGAAGGGAGGAATGATCTTCATCTAGATTATGTTGTAATTGTTTCCCATATATGTCTTATGAGTCAGACAGAATAGGATCAGGTCACTGATACTTGTTTTGCCATTATATCAATGGAAACAGATTCTGGTGGTGAGGATGGTGGTGGGGTGGTGTTGTTTTTAAATTGCTTCATGCATTTCTAAAAGTACAGGGAAAAACTGTCAGGTTTTCAACAGAGGTTCTTCTGGAAAGACCTACATTTTAAGCCTTTTTTTAACAGACTGTAGGCCAGACAGCTTTTATATTTCTGTATCTGGCAAATGTTGTAAGAGTGTACAGTACACTCTGACAGAACTAGATAAGACAATAATAATATTGTATTATGTTAAAAGTTAATCAACCCAATAGTGTAAAATCTCATATTAAAGTTGTCTTACTTCACAGAAGTTTTCCTGTTGTTCTTTCTATCTAAGTGTATCTTTTCAGGGGAGAGTGTAGAATTTGACCTTGCTGAAATCATATTTTTCTCGAACTTTAAAATATGTGACAACTCTGGATTTGCAAAGGTATCTTGGGTTGAGTGAAAAAAATCTTTCTTTTGTACTTCTGATAGGTTTGTTGGGTTGATTGAAAATCAGTGGGTGATAATAGGATTCAAACTCAATTTTGATTGATGAGTCATATGACACAATTGAGAAAAAGTAGGACACTGCAGCTTGTGTTCCCTCTAAGTGGATAAAAATAAAGGACTAAATTTTCAAAGGATTCAGGTCACTGAAATAGGCTTTGGTATTCATTATAGCAGGTGCATGTGGCAATAGTACCCATGGGCTGTTCCAGACATTGGTTCAACGAGGCAATGAATTGCACTTATTAAAATTTAACACTGCTGAGGTAGAAGAGTTGCCTGGAAAATGAACCTGTCCAAATAGCATAGCCAGGTGGGAGTATCACAAATTAGATGGTTTTGCCTGTGTTTCCTCATCAGTGAATAGTAACTCCTGCTGACTTCATTGTGGTAGTGTGGGCCTTCAGCTATGAGGATTAGATGCTACAGCTGAGCGTTTCTGATTCAGTATGCTGTTTTGTGCTGCATTCCCAGTGAAGAACTGTTAAGACTCTGAGTTATCCGGACTGACCACCAAAAGAAATGGATTTGATCTACAGAAGGGAAGGGAGCCTGTTTCAGTGCTCACCCCCACCACATGCTGGCTGTAAAGCCTGTGCCCACAGAAGAGGGTTTCCTTGGTTCTTCATCCTGCTAGGACAGTTATAGGAAAGTAATGGAGCTTATGCCTCCCTACAGTTAGACATGAAGCTCCTTCAAACTGTAGGATTCACTCAGCACAGGAAATACCCAAGGTCAGACACAAAGGTTGTTTTCAGGTATGGCTGAGTATCTGGGTTAGAGTATATTCTATGTATTAGAGACTTCAAAGATAGGTCCCTCATTAGAATTTAAATTGTTTAGGAGTCTAGAGCCCTGTAAAGCCAAGCTGCTGTACATCCTAGCTATCAGATATGGCTGCACCAGGAAAGACATTCTCTTCCAGAACTGCAACCCTACCTTTTTCCATGGTCCCTTACTTCATGGGCTTCATCTAGGCAGCATCTGATAGTCATCCCAAGAACTTGCCCTGTATGATCCACGTGCAGGCATCCACATCCAGCATCAGACCTCCCTGCTTTAGCAAAGTATCTCATCCTGGAGGCACTGTGTAGTTTCCACAAGGTCTCAAATGGGCCAGGATCATTGCAGGCATCCAGACTTTCACTGTTACAAATGACAACTTCAAAAACATCTCCAGCCACTGGAGCCCAGCTGGCCAAGGCAGAGTCAAAGAGCAGTGGGTGTCTGGACCAGGCTCCAGCACACTGACCCCAGTGCATGCAGTCCAAGTGTGCACACTGCTCCGTCTGAACTCACAGCCCAGGGCAGGCAGCCCTTGGAGAGCAGTGCTGTGCTCTGTGTCCATGCTGGGACCCGGCAACAAATGGAGCTGAAGCTGAAAGCTACTTTGACAAGTTAATGTGACCGTTCCATGAATGGGTAAAAGGGGTATGTGAGCTGTCAATGAAAATATCACCACTGCTGGGTCCAAGTTTTTGTCTGCCACTGTAACACAAGTTCAACTCAGCCTGTGCATAAAATTGATTACACAAGTACACAAATTCTACAGCAATGCAAACTGAATTACAACAGGCTAAAGGACCTACCCCAATGGCACCACTAAACTAAGAGACTGGGACTGGGCATCAGTTAACCAAAATCAGAAACCAAGGAAATATAGCTTAACTACTGAAAAAAAAAAAGAAAAACCAGAGAGATCAGTAAGTGTGTCATCCTTTCTGGGACTGTGTGTTTTGAAAGTGACACAGAGAGAGTTTGTAGGCTTTGCTGACACCATCATTTCCTGGAACTGGCACAACATATTGGAGACAAAACCAAGACCAATCCCAGAGCTGGTAAGATCAGGAGGGATACTTGGATACCCACAGCTGTTTGAGTCCACCTCAGCTACTGCCTTCTTTTATTTACCATCATAGCCATCTTTAACAGCAGTCTGCCAAGCAAAGAGAAGTACAAAAAATTCTATGGAGCAGATGGAAGACATACAAAATATTTTGTGAAGCCTTATTTTCAGTAGGAAGCACATTAACCATTTTTCTTCTTTTTGGCACCTTGAATAAGAGGTTAAAAAGGCCGGTCCTGCTGGGTGTCAGTCACAGGATTTAGGAGGGCAAGGCCATTTTATTTAAAACAATGAATTTTATTTAATGTAATGTTCTAGTAAGGTCATGTTGACATCCTGCATTCTCCGAGCTATTACATTCCTTTAGCATTCACATAATCCTACAAATCACAGGTAATTACCTTTCTACAAAGATATGGTGCAACTTAGAATATAATAGTGAGAAGTTTAAGGAACCATGTTATATATAAAAGTATATAAAAACATACATGTATATACATAGATGTGTGTATTTATGTACATATATGCAGCCCTCATCCCCACTGGACCTATATCTCTTAGAGCAACCAAGTTCCCTTTTGGATAATGCCATTGGGTAAACCTGATGGCAAGTATACATGAAATTACTTTTTCCATGACATAAAATACTTATCTTAATAAAACAGTTATCTATCAGTTATTCTACCTAGACACCAAGATCATGGGTTAAGTATGAATAGCTATTGCAGCTCGAAGGAAAATTACATTTACACCAAAGAGAGATGACTCACTCAAGAAAGAAACTGTGCCTGATGATGCATACAAACTTTCTTCATTCCAAACACTACTACTTCATGATGTAAACCTTCCCCTAAATATAGCTTCAAACCAGACAAATTCATTCCTTTGCTATCACAGATTAGTGATCTTAACCTTTGTGGACAGTGTTGCACCATTATGTTAACAGCATAAAATGATTTTTTTTTGAGGAAGCCACTAAATCTCAAGCCTTCTCCCTCTCCTCTAAAGTAGAATTCAGCCAGGAGAATGTTGAAATGGCATGAACATGGACACAGATTTCTCTGACTCTTTTTCTTCCACAGCAATATTTGCACTGTCATCAGTTTGCCTGGTGATAAATTTTAAAGACCTAAGTACATACATCCATGCTCTCCTCCTGCCACATTAAGATGGCAATGAATCCCCTCTTCAAAGATTACATTTTTTTTCTAGAAGTTCAGACTGTGTTTTTCAACTTTTATAAGATTTATATTATTTGACCCAAATCCAGATGATTCTGTTTAGCCAAAATAGAACACCTTACCCATTGAAAACAGAACACATGGCAACCCATCTGACTGCTTCTCAACTTAACTACATTTTTGTCAGTGCCTGTGAGGATGTGATTCTTACAACTTCACATCCTGCCTGCCCACAGGGCTATGACATACATTCAGAGACACTAGCCAACCTTATATGAACTTCTGTCAAAGGTCACAGATTGAGAGTTCGGAAACAATTGTTCAGATATATTTTCGTCTATAACAGGAAATGTATTACATTCCAGCCTTCACTTAACAGATAGAGCAAATCTTGAAGGATTCTACTTCTCCTCAGTTTCAGTTTAAAAGTATTCAATGAAACAGTTATATGTGGAAGAATTGACAATGGCAGTGAATTCAGAGAATCTTACATTTATGGCTGTCTTTCTTCATGTACACATAATTTAGGATGGATCAGCAGACTTCAGACTTGCTATAACCACTGACTTTATACTAACGCCAAATTTGAAGAAAAATACCAAAGGACCAATCAGTTCCCTATTGCTATTCAATATTCTGCTGTCAGGGTGGCACAGCTTTGATACTGTCTCATGTTCTCCCCACATAACTGTTCATTGCCTCCCACACTGTCCTGGTTCATCCCACAGTGCCTCAACACCACCTCCTCTGTTCTCTGTACTCTGAGCTCATGCTGTAGGTATGCCAGAGCAGAACAGGTTTGTCAGGACAAGTACTGCCTAGTAACTGATTTTATTTACCCAGCTCCTTGGGATTTACAGCTCTTCAACTTAATAGGAGGAAGAACATTTCCTTCCAAGACTGATGTAAAAAGTTTATGATTTGGCCATGACGCTAATCTTTGTTTTTCTTTTTTTCTTTTTTTTTTTTTTTTTTTCCAAGGGGGTGAAATAATTAAATAATCCTTTCAGTCAACTTGAAACTTCCTGTGTATATGAGTCACTTTCAGGCATTTTTTCAGTGCTGAAAATATTTTATAGTCTTGATACTAGTAACAGTGTCAAACATGGGTGTTCCCTTTTCCCAGACTCATTCCTGCCCATGGACTAGAGCTCAGTGATTACAGCAGCAGAACAGCAGTGTCAAAACTCCTCTTCAGCATATGCCACTCAGCACAGGCCAGTCTCCAGGCACTGAAGCGCTATTGTGAGCTATTCTTGCTTTTCACTGAATCCACTATTTTTATCTGTTTGCATTTTCATTCACTGGACAAAAGGCTACAGCACACTGGTCCCCCTCTCTGGTCACTGTCTGCCACCAGGCTGTCCTCTTCCTCTAGCCACCTTCTCCTTGTCTTCCAGTGTTTTGAGCACTTCGGGCTTTCTTTGGTAATGTGACAGTAATTAAGGATTTTTTTAGTTAACCAAAACTCTTAGAGAAAGGCAGATTTCCATTAAGAGAAAACCTCTTTACTTCAATCTCACTTTTCCTAACAGAAAATGCCCATGATTCGCACAGTTATGAGAGGGCCTTACATTTCTCATGTACAAGAGAGGATTTTCTCAGCCTCTGTACTATGCTACAGAGCTGCTAGCCCAGGGATGTGATAGGGGACTTGTCCTACTTCCCCAGGCAACAGAGTTAGAGAGACTCTCTCCATGGTTTTCTACCATCCCAGGGCACAACTGTGTCTCTGTCTCAGTTCAGTAGTGGATTAGTGTCTGCCTTTTACCTGTGTAGACAGGCAACATGTGTTTGCATTTTCTGTAGCTCAGAGGAAAGTATTTTGCAATAGAGAGCACCAGTCTCTACCAAAAGTGGGTTTCTTCACTCTTCTTGCAGCTGGCCTTCCCCAGCCATCACTAAGCACAGCTGGTGGACGAGTGAAGTGATGATGTACGCTTTATTAACTGGATTTATGTTTTATTAAGAGGGACACTCACAGTGGAATGAAACTGGGAAAGGACTGTTCTGTAACAGCCTGTTCCACAACTTCAGTCACTCCCCACTGAAGTATGTTGTGACTTTCTATTATACTGTACGTAACACTGAATTCAGTTCACTGAATCCTTGATTAGCCTGATCCTTGACTAGCAAAACAATGTGAAAATGGATATAGCACACTTTGGAATGAAACTGGAATGACATAATTGCATTCACACATGATATTATCATGGTAAATACAATCACTTGAAGTCAGAAAACTTTCTGCACATCTATCCCAAAGAAATCTGTAATTAAATCATCAGGTATGTTAAGGGCTTTGAGTTACAACATGAACATTAATAATGATGGCTAAAACTCAGACTATTTAGATGTTTGCTTTGGAAACAAGAACGTGAATGCTTTGGTGACACAGCTGCGATGCTCTGACATTGTTCCACTTAGGCCACGCCGAGAAACTGTGGGGGGAAAAAAGTCAAGTTATAAGAGTAGTGCAGGCTCTGTGCAGCAGAAAGTCCTCCTTTTCTCTCTAGCCCAGAAAGGCTCCAAGCGTGAGAGGCTTCTAAAAATGGAGAATGAGTGATTCATAAAAATGGAAAACTGAAGGAGGCTGGTAAATAAAACTGTTCAGCTACTCAGCCACAGTTTCCTATCACCACTGAAGAGAGGTGTGTTCTAGGCAAACATTTTCTAACCTTTAAACAAATATTTGGCTTGAAGGTTGGGAAAATAATGTTTTATACCAAAGACATGACCATTCCCTATCATGAATGCAACTCTACCTAACAGATGTTGCTGTAAATTAGATCATATTATGAAACCTACTGTGTCTGGCAAACCGAGCACATTTGATCAAAACAGAGCCACTATGTCAGACATCCTGTTTGAAATGGTTTTTCTATTAGAGGCAGAGGTACTCAGTCATTTGGAATTTGAGGGAACAACTGACTAAGTAACTGGAGGGAGTTAGTTAAGCGTACCAAATTAATCAATGAGGTTCCTCAATTTCTTTTTCTGCAACAATGCTTAAATTCATGCTGTCTTAGTGCAATGCAATTAAACATTTGTTTGGAATACTCCCTTACAGAACTTGTCTGCATTACACTCTCTCAGATAGTATCCATTATCAATTGTTATTGCTATTGACTGAGATTGCCTTTTTCCTACACATCACTGGTTTACAACACAAAAAATACATTCTAAAAATACACTGACGCTGATTAGAGGTGTTAAAGTGGTGGTGGCAGGGATGTGACATCTGCCTCTGTCTGTCCTTCTGTCAATTAACATCTGAATATACAGAACAGATTTTCTTCAGCTGCTCATTTCAAGCCCCTGTCCTAATTTAATTGTGCTGCATTTCCTTTGAGTGATACAATTTATACATGTAAACAGCCTGGAACCCTTTACGTTGCAACAGTTGAGGAGTTCAGCCATGGGAGAGGAGTTTACCTTTCTACTAAAACACCCAAGTGTCCGCAGTGCCCCCTCCCCGGCTGTATGATTGCATGTGTACGCACACATGTACAGACACACGTGTGTAGGCCAGAACACGTGTGCCCTCCCAGCACAGCACTGAGAGTCTGTCTGCTCGGCCTGTCTCATGTGTGCCTACCACATCCCCCAAGTGCACCACTGACCAAGCGTCCAAGCAGCTGCTTCTTGCATGTATGGACACATTTACATTTTGATCATGTAACAAGAAAGGTGGGAGTGGGGGACATGCTGAAGTCCCTGGAACGGCTCAGCTGTAGATGGCAGTGGGGAATGGACCGGGAACTGCATGAGCTGTTCTGCCAGGCCAGATTAATCCCAGTTTCACGTAGGTGTCACATAAAAGGAAATGCTGATACTCTGTTTTAAGTTTCTAGCATGAAAAAATATTTTGTACCTTTCATTTTTCTCTTCTTGTCTCATGGTAGCCCTTACAGATTAGAGAGGTACTTCACAGCTTAAAATAGGTTTCTAGATTTGATTTACTCTGTCCAAAGTCATTGGCTCAGCTCTAGTAAATTTCTAATTTACAAGCCACTATTTTGTCACTGTAGCATAAATTGCCATCAGCTGAGAGGTGAAAGGGACGCAGCAGAGCCTTGTGGGACGTGATTTGGAAATGTCCTCTCTCTCCTTAACCAGCAGCTGCCTTTATTCACCCTAAGATATAGTTTAGGAAGCTATAATTTTCACTGATCCTTTTCCAAGTTAACTGTGAGGTTATTTGCCACAGTTTGAGAGAGATGAAGAAAGAAGCATTCAAAGAGAAACTTGCAAAGGGCACTGCCTGGGAGAGCTGCACAGTGCCTTTGTATTCACCTCGGGTGCTGCTCTGAGCACTAGCTGGGCACTTCACACCATTGAAAGGTAAGTGTCTTCAAAAGCCCAGCACAGGAGCGGAGACTCCTTTAGCTTGTATGGGGAGATGCTGAAGGTCAGCTGGTTGATACTGCACACCCAAACAAGCCCCGTTTTGAAGTTAGGGACCTGAGGGAGGACATTAATGCCTGATATCTGAGTTTCTCCTTGAACTCATCGCATCCTGAACTGAATGAAATTCAGCCTCCTGCTTCACACTGCGTCACCTTATTCTGCCTTGAAACGTGAATGAATAAATAAGTAAATAGTAAAACAACTCAGTAATGGAAGGGATTGCTGTTCCGGGAGTTTCTCACTGTAGGGGGCGGGGAGCAGCGAGGCAAAGAAATCTCCAGAGACTTTGGGTGGCAAGGGGGACTAANCGCGGTACCTGCGCCGCGCGGCCACGTGAGCGCCACATCAGCGCCGCTCCGCGCCTCCAGAGTCAGCCAGCGGCCGCGGAGGGGGCAGGCGCTCCCCCTTCCTTCCCTCCCCTCTCTCCCTCGACCCCCGCTGCCCCTCGACGCCTCTGCCCGGCCCGGGGCGCAAGCCGGCCCCGGCTTGGGAAGATGCTGCAGTCGCTGGCGGGCAGCTCCTGCGTGCGGCTGGTGGAGCAGCACCGCTCCGCATGGTGCTTCNCCTTATTCTGCCTTGAAACGTGAATGAATAAATAAGTAAATAGTAAAACAACTCAGTAATGGAAGGGATTGCTGTTCCGGGAGTTTCTCACTGTAGGGGGCGGGGAGCAGCGAGGCAAAGAAATCTCCAGAGACTTTGGGTGGCAAGGGGGACTAACCCTCCGCCGCAGCGCGGGGCCGGGGCGGGGGGGGCTGCTCTCGCTCGGCTTCGCTGAGCGCCAGCGGGGGATCCCCCGCGCTGCCTTCGCGTTACGCGGTGGCAGTGACAAGGGACAGAAAGGGGAGCAAGCGCCAGCGGCGGG
>VXBX01002099.1:158278-263823 GCA_013400415.1 Scytalopus superciliaris
ATATCGGACAAATCCAATCACAATCCCTGCAGTTTCTTGCTTTTAAATCTGGCAATACTGGTTTCAGAGATAAATCAATCAAAAAAGGTTCACAGTCAGGACAGTGGGGGTGGGACTGAGTTGGTACCATTGGTAACACCTCAGTACCACGTGGTAATACACAACTGCATGTTTGAATGTGTTTGACTTCAGCAGCACAGTTCAGGCAGGAATCTCTTTCCCACTGCACATCTGCTTAAGGGGAAGGCATAACCTGGCCCAGCATGTGTAACTGACTTATCATGGAGGCCTTACAAGGAAAGGAGGCACAAGATACCATTGTCCAAATGGAAAACCTTTTAGAAAACTCCATTTAAATGGCATATCCTTAGAAAAGACAGAGGTCTGAAATTCATGAGTTACCATTATTTCTGTCAGTTTCATAAATTGAAGTTCATCTAGTCATCATTGATCTAATAGGTCAGGCATCAAATGGTGGTACTTCTTTCTATGTCTTATAGTCTTCTGGGTGGGGCTCTTTTTAACAAAATCTGTTTCTTGTTTTATGCAGTAGTCTTTAGCTGCATTTGATTCCAATTCAATATAATTAACTTGCACAAGTGGATGAGTATAAATCCAGACCACTATAGTATGACCAACACTTGTTCAAATTCTCCCTAGAGCACACAAATTTCTGGTGAGGTGCATTCCCTCCCCCCAGTTAACTCTACACCTGTGCAAGAAATCTCTCAAGACTCTTGAAATGGCCATTGAAATGGAAGACAAGCAGCAGAACATGCCTGGTCACTTCAAATAGCTGTTCAGAAGTGTTTGAACATTTAAAAAAAAAAAAAAAAAAGCTGTATTGTTAGAAACTGTGCACCTGAAATGCCCTCCCCTTGCCAAGTACAGTAAGGGTGAAAACAGAAAAGAGAAACCTGGTACTGGTAGTACCAGCTGAGGGTTGCTGTGCATAAATGAAATTGCAGCAAGCACCAGGATGTTCCATATGTTCAGCTGACTGAATTTGTCATTCATCATGTAAATAAATCCACACCTACCCCTTCACAGAGGACAGGGCTTCTTTCATAGCCTTTTAGTTTTCTATATAAAGCATGTAGGGAAAGTGTTTAAATATAGCATCCCTGACTTCACATGTTCTTCCCATCCAAATTATATTCTTTGGCTTCTTACTAGAGAAAATCCTTGAAGAAAATTATAAAGTCAGTTAAGCATTTGAAAAACAATCATAAATGGAAGGAGTTTGCAGAACAAACACAGTAAAGGTAGATTGTTACTTGAAAGCAGTCAGTTTATGTTGCTGCACACATGGGCTGTCACAGGACTGTCACAAGCTGCCTGAAGGAGGGACAAACAAAGGGCAGTGAAACGGACTGGTGGTGAGGCTTCAGCAGATTGTAGAAGTGATTGGCAGCAGGTTTCTCTTCTAACAACTTTATTCCTCCCTCTGCAACTTAAGCAGTTGTGCAGAATGCCATACAAGCTGTGTATAAGAGGAACCAATTCGGTCATTAATAACTGACAATGTAAACACTGAGAATATACAACTGTGTGCATTTAAATAGTGTCTGACTTGGAAACTCTCTCTAATTATGGCCTTATACACATCTATAGTTGTTGCTTGTCTCAGTGCTAGATGTCATGAATTGTCATGCTGAAGCAATTCTTTTTTTCTTTGTTGGGACTGTCAGTACTAATGTCTTTTATTTCTAACAATAAGAATTAAGTAATGTTTTTGCACTTGTTCTTCTGGGTGGTGTTTTCACTGCTCTTGGCATGCTGTCAGTTTCTAAGATCTTATCCCATATTGGTCCAATATGGGAATACTGCACTACATGAATTGTAAGCAGAATGAAGTAATTAAAGAAATTGATATTGGTTGTGTTACAAGATATGAAGAGTACAATGACTTCTATTTGTTGAAGGAAAATAGAGAGTGAAGGATAGGAGCTGCTGATTTAGGAACTTGGGGCCTCTGGTTTTATGTTTGTGTTTGGAAAGAGTCTTCTTAGTGCAAGGATATCCCATGGCACTTTATACAAACAGACCATGAGTCTTATTTTCACTGTCCAGCTTTGAGTAGTTTTGCCTTCACCACAAACATGACTGAAAAAGAGCTTCTCTGGATCCTTTTTTGTTTTGATAGAGTTGGCAAGATACCCATTGAGAGGAAGCTAAGATAGCCTTGTCATGATTTAGGGATTTGCAGAAGAAGGATGAGGAGAAGTTGCATCTTCTATGATGGCAACACATGTTTTAAATCTTTTCATTAACATCAGGTGGTCTTTCATCTGAGTCACAGGAGTCAAGGCAGTAAAAGAGAAAAGAGGACTGTCAGTATTCAACCACTTCCAAAGCCTGTAATGTGGTTGTCTGCAGGGTGGTTCATGCAAAGTGGAATCTTCTCCAAAATTTAGCCTATGTGAGTTTCATTGTTGGTGCTGATAATGGGTGTACTGTGCTGCATGGCAAGGAATGTTACCCAAGATCCATGTTGTACTGAATTTGTGTTTCTGCTTGCTGTATTCTGAAGAGAGTAAGGAACATCTATGCTTAGATAAATGTAGATAAATGCTGACAGTGGCTGTTACTTTGAAAGTTCTTGTTTGAAGATTTAGTAAAAGAAGCAACATGGCTTTCAGCGTAAGTTTTGCATTCACATTAAATAGCTTATAAGAGTCCTACTGGCAAGCAGTATGAGGAGTCAATATTAATGCATATATCATTTGATTTGTAAGGATGTTCTCTGTTAGGTTTGACCCTCATAAGCATTGCTACTGATGACTTGCCAGGGAAGCTCAACTGTGCCTTTATTTATTAAAAGTAACAGGCTGTGAGTTTGTGCTGAAGTCAGTGGATGTACTGCAAAAGAAAGTTCATTCCAGATCTTAACAAATCCATGGAAGATGAGGGAATGCCATGAAAGCATCACAAAGACATCATAAGATTTGAAATCTCTTACAGTAGAGCCCTCAGGTGGATGAGACTACCCGGGTCTCTCATACTTTATGGACAAACGTGAATTTAACTTAACTAGAAAGAGGATAGTTCACAGAGGCTTTAGGGAAAGCAGATATTTTTTTCCCCTATACTTGAATTCAATGTAAAATGCATATTTTATGTTTTTGCAGTCAGAATATGTGGGCTGTGTCCCTGGCGATGCCTGTAGTATCTCATTAATACACACTGAATAAATAAATTTCATAATTCATACTAAATGTATGTCTAGAGACCAGTCTGTTGCCTCTTATATGAAAATATACAAACTTTTTGATGAATTAAACTCAGATTGATCTCACTAGTAGTCACTCCTGACTCCAGCAGAAAACTGAAGCTTCATTGTACTGTTGCTCTGACTGTAGCACTCATAGATTATTTAAATTGGTGTGATGAATTGCAGCTATTCACCAGGGTAAGGAAGCCAAACTTTGGGAACTTTGTTTCTCTTAAAAGAGTTGTTACTTGAAAGCAACATCTACAGGAAAAGGTAATTTGTTGGAATGGTCTGGGAGGCAAAGCGACGTTGTGCTCCTCTCCACAACAGTGTGTTTTTTATCCTGGAGTACTTCTAAGAAAATCAAAGGAAACGATGACAAGGTAGTTTGAGAGAGATGCCAGAGGAGAAGGATTACTCTGAATAGGCCAACTGTTTGGATCTGAAGCCAAGTGGTTGGAGGCGACAGGGTGTTCTGGGACAGGGAGTCACAACTACTGTCCGCAAGGCTGTCGGCCTCCAGGTAGATCAGTAGACTGTCCTGGAACCAGGTGTCCTGCCTCTTGCATTAAGTAGTGTAAACACAAAGTCAAATAGTCATTTCTGTCTGCCTGTGTCTGCTTTCTTCTCAGGGAAAATTCCTTTATTTTATACTCCATGGAACAGCTCCAGACTTGCTGCTGTCATATTCTAGTCTGGCCCCAGGGTCAAGGTGCTGACTTCTGGAATGTGGGAGGTTTCAGTTGAGTTTGGCTTAATGTTATTTTCAGGGCAAGGGTTTGAACCAGGATTTTCTAGCTGTTTTTAGGAAGAGGAGACAAAAAGACTACTGCATCTAGGGAAGCTGTAAGAAAAGTTAAGACTAATAATGAGAAAGTAGGTTGGATGCTTCTAGTATCTCTGTCTTTCAACACAAAATCATGGGAATGTTCAATAAAGTATTAAAAAACAAAACAAAAAAATATTTTAAACCAGAAAAGAAGGGACTTAACAAGTTAAAAGAACTCCAACCAAACAACACATCCCCAAAAACCACAAAGCAAAACCCAGCAAAGCCACCAAAAAACACAAACCAAAAATGTGTTGTATGAATATTTCAAAAAAACCCTGTATTTGACAAAAGCAGTGATATGAACTTTTGGGGAAGGATATTAGGCTCTGTGCTTCAGGACACAAGCCACTCAGTTGCCAGAGAGGACAGCTATAGCCAGCAGGTTGGTCACTTTATCTCTTGTGTGCCCAGGACAAAGGTCTTGTTTTCTTTACTGAAGCAAGCAATAGCAAAGAGGAAATCTGGGTCTGTCCTGTCTCGTGTTCCAGGCAGGGTGGTATTTCCTGGTTTCTCATGGGACTACAGCAATGAGCTGTGCCAAAATCCTGCTTGCGCTTGCTGAAACAAAGAGTGTAAAGAGTCGCTCTAATCCAATGTTTGTGGTTTACAGGCACTGAATAGTGAAAACTATCTTCTGGCAGAAACTGGAGATGCCATGGAGTAGTAGCAGGACTGTATTATTATTTGGAGCAGTGCTGGCTGCTCATGGATAGAATCTTTCTTACAAAATCTCTCCTCGCTTCTGTGTCCCGCATTTCCATTTGCCTTGCTAAATTTACCCAGTGATGAGGAGCCAGCCCAGCAGCTCTCAACAGGTGAAGGACTGCAGCTGCTGCCTCTGTAGTCCTTCTGTGTTAGGCCTAGGGTAATTCTTCTTGTGCTGAAACACAAACACCTCCCATCCGCCCCTCAAAACAAATAAAGCATAATCACAAAACAAGTCCATTGAACTTAATATAATACACAGAGTTTAACTGGGGTCGGGACTGAGTTACTGGTATTTTGTCCTGGGCTTGTTAATTGACTGGGTTTTTTGTAAATGTTACCTTTGCTGTTCCTCTGGTTTTTCCTAATTCAGCTGTGTTACAATTGTTTGATGTTTGTCATAGATGAATTACATGGCCTCCTGTTGCTTTGTTATTATTTCTAATCATTACTCTGACTTGATTTTATTCTATGATATTTACATCTTTATTGAATGAAAGTAATCTTCCCCTAGATTGCCTTTGATTAATTATTTTCTGTTTTTAAACCTTTTGTTATGCTGGAAGTTTTATTACTGTTCTACTGACATCTACAAATCAGACCCCAAGCTAAGAGTCACATACACTCTCAGAGCAGGACTTCTAAAAATTAACAATCAATTCCTGACCATTGATTAGTAGGATTTTCACTTTTATCTGAATGTAATTTAAAATGAGCCTTATTTTAAATCTGTGGTTTCTCCTGTTTTCATTTATTTGTTGGCTAGTTTTGTTCTTTCTTTGTTTCACTTTGGCCCATTTTAATAATNGATATTGGATAGAGGAGCATCATAATCTATGGAGAAATGTCTACTTAAGATGCTACTCCAGGTTAATTATAGAGTAGGCTACAAGCAGCTTTGAAAACATCTGATGACCAAAATATTTCTTGGCATGTGCAGAAGTGGAATTTTAACAATTTGAGGGAAAATTAGTATTCCAATGACAGTTTGGATGCCTTTAGGATTAAAGAATAGCAGTAAAAATATTCTTGGGAATTGGCTATCTAAATCACTACTGTGTCTCTGGATCTGACCTTGGCTGCTTGAGAGTTATGATATTTGTACAAAATTCAACTGAAAACCTAGTGTGGCTACTGGTGGTGACCCAGAAGACCTAGGAGAAATGTGTCAGTTTACTTTTTCACTGAAGAACTTAGCTGAAACGTTAAACAGATTGCATTTCTTATGAGCACAAAACAGCAATGTGGTCCTGGTTAAAAGCACAACTTAAAGAAATTAATGGAGCAAAGCATTTCAAGCAGCTGTGCTTCAGGAAATTATCAGAGTGCTTCTTGGAAGAACATATGGATTTTCTTTCCTTTGGAAAGAAGAAGATACACATTCATCTCTGAAAACAGAGTATGCAAACTTCCTTGTAGGAAATGCACATATGAGTGGAAGTGGAACACCAGCTGTCACCAGACTCCAAACGTTTACTAACTGATGCTTCCCAAGTATTACCATAGTCTGTACTCTAAACTGATTCTGTGCCAGTCGCTTAAGGAGCTTCGGAAGTTATCAGATCGTCTTTGGGGAACTGGGGAAATGCGGATGGGAAAGCAGGGAGATCACTTGGGCAATGTTCCCTGGCAGCAGCTGAGGGAGGAGCTTGGGCTGGGAAACAGGTTTTGCTAGTGGAACAAGCCGGCCCTGTAGTCTTTTGAGTACTGCTCTGTTTGTGTGTGAGAGAGTGAGGCTATGCCCTCTGACTATTTGCTTTTAGAAACTTTAACAGCAGTATTCTGTCTTTCTTTTGAAAATTGTGAGTCCAGACTGTTGTTATGATAACACGGAGTAGAGGTTCTTTGCATCTTTTTATTGTCCTCTACTACAAAATGCAAACTTCTGAACTGACAAGAACCTCTATATAGAATGTTTTCAAGCATAATTTAATACCATTGTAAAGAGAGCTTTTGAGAGCGCTGGTACTATAAGAATGGGATTTTGTTGTACCTTCTGCTCTTCTTGCTGTGCATTTCATGTCCCGCACACTGAATGGTTTTTTTCTGAATATGTTAAAAATAACTCCAGAAGCTAAAATCAAAAGGTTAAAATGTACCTCTGAATTTCATCGTACTTGTAGTATGAGTACCTCCTTTTATGCTTCAATTATTTAAAGACTGTTTAAATTGACTTAGCTAAATAACCTGAAATTCCTTAACAGTAACCAATTCACAAAAGGTTTCTAAGACTAAATATGTAAGTTGCTTTGAGGGGAGAGAGGGACCAACCAGAATTAGATATTGAAATGATACGATTAAGACATATCATTGTTCACATTTTTTTTCAATAAGCAGAAGCTTGATTCTAATGAGAGATGAATTTACCTTCAGAACTGTGGCTTTTGCAAAAGAAAATACATTTCAGGCAGTACTTGGATTTTGTGACTTATTTTCTGTGTTGTACTGGCTGTATGATATTGCTAGTTGTCATATTTTGAAATGACTGTAAAAGCAATCCTTTGCTCAGCTTTACTGAAAATGTTTTTAGGAGTATGTTGCCTATGAGGATTGGGATTATTTAGCCTGGAGAAGTGAAGGTTCTGGAATGACTGAATTGTAACCTTCCATTACCTGAAGGGAGCTCATAAGAAAGTTGGAGATGGCCTTCTTATAAGGGCATGGAGTGATAGGACAAGGAAGAATGGCTTTAAACAGAAAGAGGGTAGGTTGAGGTTGGATGCTAGGAAGAAATTCTTTACTGTGAGTGGTGAGACACTGGTACAGATTGCCCAGAGAAGCTGTGGATGCCACATCCCTGGAAGTGTTCAAGGCCAAGTTGGGTGGGGCTTTAAGCAACCTGGTTTAGTGGAAGGTGCCCCTTGTATGGCAGGGTGGGGTTGGATGAGGTGATCTTTGAGGTCCCTTCTGACCCAAACCATTCTATGATTCTATGAAATAAATACTAAAATTATAAGTATTTCCAAGTGTGAGAAGTTTTCTCAGCATTAAAAGGCAAAAGTGATCTTCCAGAAGACCTCAAATGATGTAGCACTGACTAGAACGGGACTTACATATGATTTTACTTTAAAGTCTGTACTGAATTTTCTCTTATGTGACACTTGGTCTTTTATTTTTTATGTTATTTTAAAACTACATGATATCGTATAAACATGTATTTTGCTCGGTCAAGCTTTTAAAATGTGATTGGCGGGCTTAGACACTGCAACATGCAGTACTAATGCCAAAGTCCAGAGGCAAGCTAGAGTAGGTATCCTCTTTTGTTTACAATATAGTTTGAAAAGGGGAATACTGCTTTAGAGTCACCAAATGCAAACAAAAGACAAAGATCTGATTTCACCTCCAAATGCAAACGAAAGGCAAAGATCTGATTTCATCTCCTCCCTAACAGTCTGAGATAGAACTCTATGTGGCTTTAAAGAAAGCTGAAGTGGAAAAAATGCCCTTGTGCTCAGGAGTACCAACATGTCCAGAGATCCAGCTGAATTAAATAGCTTGCATGTTTAGCTCTTGAGGACTTAATTAGACTTAACAGAAGCTCATACATCTCCTTTCACAAAAGGGGAAAAAGAGCCCTAAAATTTTTTTGTTGTATCTAAGATTAATGTAAGAAGACCCTGGAATCTCTGCTCTGTATATTATTTAAAGTAGCTAATTTTGCAACTGCGTGCTATATAAGAATGGATTAGACCTTTCTCTTTGTAGTTTAGAATCTAAAAGAAATGAGAAAACTCTAAAGAACTTCCATCTCTTGTAGAGTTTTGCAAGCTCTAGGCTGTAGAATTTACTAATGGGCAATTAAATTTTAAACACTATACAGCATGTCTTGTTACTTATTTATATATATTAGATAAGTTGATGGCCGGACTTGATCATCTTAGAGTTTTTTCCAACCTTAATAATTCTGTGATTTTATGATTTTTGTGGTTATATTTTTGCTTAGTATTGGAATGTTGACTCAGCACTACAGCAAAAATTGGTAAGGCTCAAAGATGTTACTATTTGAAAGTTCTAGCTACTGTAAACTGTAAGTGGTGTACAGAAATTAACACAAAATGCTGTAAGTAATTTGAAAGATTAGTAGTTAACAATGAAATTAACAGTGAAACTTCTCTTATGTGAGGATAAGAGATGGTTTAATTTACCTACGTGCATTTGCACACCTGTTGAGAAATCTAGGACCCCAATCTGACTTGTCAAGGTCCATTGCTGCAACTCTGGTTGGGCAACCAAAGAACTGTGAACACTACGTGATGTTGCATGGTGTGAACCAACAATTCATGTTGATAAGAAAAGAGAAAATCTAAGGGTGATTTAAGGCCTTAGATTTAGGCCTTAGTTTATTATTGTAGCTATTATACATTTACACTCTGCCTATGTATAGTGCAAAGATAAATCTTCACCTTTCAGTCCTACCTTTTAGTGCAGCTCTGTGTGCTAAGTGAAGCCAGCTGAATGTCCAGATCAGGTTTTCTGGGGCTAACGGCTACCTGAAAGGATTTTGTATCCTGCTTCGAGGAAAATGTCATTTACACAAGAAGTTCTTATTATTAGTCACGAATCTCAGCCAAAAGAAAATACAGAAGCTCTCTCAACATCTCAAAGAAGTCCAAGCTCCAGGTTTTAGCCTTGTACTGTGCCATATCCTTAGATGTCATGGAGGAAATGGTGATAATCTTTCATATTTCTGAACCACTTTTTATCAGTAGATCTCGAAGGATGTGCAAACCGGAAACTGCTTTGCTGGCTAGTGCATTTCTGTTATGTTCTGCATCTTGTGAGATAACAGTGACATTTCTGTATGTATTTTGCAAAAGGATGAACTCGGACAAACAGTTGTGAAAGATCATGTGTAAGTATGGTTGAGAATAGGAGCCTGTGAATTTTGTCTTGCAGTTCTCCACTCCTGCTGCTAGGCTGTGTTCCCATACAGTAAGCTGATTTCCCATCCTGTGGATGCACTTCAATGTGCTTTTATTTTCTTGCATTGAATGTTATTTTTTCTTTTCCTTTGGTAGTAATTTTTCAGCTCAGCGGTATTAGAGGAAATTGCAGCTCCTTGAATAAGGACATACAGAAGCCATATTAAGGTGTACAATCCACATTTCCGTATCTTTCCTTCATTGGAGACTCCAGAAATACTGCCTCTCACTTCTAGGGAATTGTTCACTTGTGCACCTTGTGTAGAAAACAAACCACACACCAGTTAACACAGCCCACACAACCAACCAAAGGCATGAGTAGCCTTTCTGACAAGGCAGCAATATTTGCTCAGCTTTAGTGTGCTGAATGCCTTTCTTTACCTAGTAAAATGTTTTCTCAGGGTGTTGTAAAACAAAGTGGGCTGAGCCTACCTAACAGCTTTGCCAGCAGTAGCAAGACGCCTCGGATTCCTGATTCTTACCCTGTGGTCCAACCCTGCGCTAGGTCTGTTGCCAACTGAACCACAACAGTAAGCTGAGTCAGTTTATCAAACTGGAAGAGACATATTCACTTCCTGGTGGATTAGTTTGAGTTATTGCATTCGGATAAATTACAAGCAGTGCAAAAGCAAGTAGATCCACATAGCAATTTTTTCCCCAGCAGTAACTCTGGAATTAGGTTAGGTGTTTCATGTAACAACTTGGAAAAGCACAAAAAGAGTCAAAAATGCACAGACAAATTAACAACAGATAGGAGTTGGCAACCTAAGAACATGTTTCCTGTAATGATATTTTTTTATCTGGCAATTGCTGGCTGCCCCTTGTAAAGGAGCATTATTTCAAGCAGGTTTACAATGTCAGCTAGCAAAGCTGAAAGAACTTAACAGGACTCCTCTTTGTTAGTACAGATGCCACTACTAAAATATTCTATCCCACATATCTCAGGTACACACATCTCAAGGGGAACCTTGTTTTTTCCAGATGGGTGACTAGTGTTATGTGATAAATTGCATTGTCTTTGAAGTTGGTAAGGATGTAATAGTCATACTATTGTAACTAGTTTACAAATTCTGATCATTGACAATTACAAGAAACTGGATACATTCATAGGACCAGAAACTTGCAAACAAATCTCTCCCTTGTCAAAATATATTAACTATCAATTTATGCATTGCTGCCCAGGCTCTTCAATGCTAGGCCTTTATTTTGGAATTACCAACAATTTTATATTCCCCACAATTTTATATTTCCCTTCCCTTTATATTGAGGTCTGAGAGACACTGTGTACAGGATCATGCTTATAAAGTCGCAGGTAGTATCCATCCAGCCTTTTTCATGTTGGTCATGGTTTGCAAATGCAAGCAGGAGGGTGCTGAACATGAAGCTTTAATGTGATTCAGTCTTGCTAAGAATTTCTGATATGTGTGCTACCTTACTGGAATGGGATTTAAGGAAATGGAACTCAAAATCTTTGATCAGTGTTGATGGTCTTTGACTTATATGGTGGGTCCAGAATTGTGATTGGGGAGCTGGAGTATTTTTTGATGAATTGTCATATGGACTTAATGTTGCTGGTTTCATTTTGTGCAGGGCTATCTTATTCTGTCCCTGAGAGGTGAGAATTAAGTATTTTCACTAGGAAAATTTTCCTATAGGTGTAAGAATTTCTGAAATTGTCAACTATCCTACCAAGAGACATTTCTTTTTAACAAACTGAAGAGAGATACATTGTTTTAAAACAAATTGCCATTAAACCAAACAGACAATACAGTGTTTGAAAACCACACAGTATTTAAGTTGCTCTGTGTCTTTACATTGCTGACTGTGTGTTATATGCAATTTACCTTTCTAAATGCTACATCCCTATTAACTTCTAAAGAACTTCTAGATGAGAGAAATCCACTACATTTCATCTGCTTGTGAACATAAGAGTATATACAACTACAGTGCTGTTCTTTTCTTTTCCCTTTATTTTTTTGTTAGGACATACAGTTGTGATTATCCTGGGTATCCTGATTCCAGTGTAGCAAATAAAATTTATGTTTCCCACAATTAGTGTTTGCTGTGTGGGATGCCCTAAACATGTGAATGATTGAATACAACTAGTGTATCTGTAACATTTGTTTATATTTCAGTAAACCAGTTCTCACAATAGCTGAAGTATTTCCCCATTGAGTTTGGTAAATTCATGTTCTATTTTGAGCTTGAAATGGTGAATATATTCAGGTAGGCTGTATTCATATGGCAGAGTATCATCAAGCATCATATTTAGAACTGTGATTTAGAGTTTAGAATAAGCCATCTAATCTGTAAAACTATCTCACTTTGGCCCTTGTGTAAATATTGTCTCCTAATCTATCTTAACTAATATTTTAAAGTTAGAAATTAGTATTCCAGATGGAATATGCTGTGTGTAAAACTGGAGTATCTTACACTTCAATGAGTTACCTTAGTGATTTTTTTGCTATTTGTGTTAAATTATTTTGCTTCTGTTTTGCTTTATGTGCTGTTGAATTCTTCATGTTTCTGAGAACTAGGTGTTAAAACAGAAGACAATAATAGGATTTGTTCACATGCAAATGCATTATGGTGTCTGATTGATTTACATATGAAAAACTGAAATATCTTACAAAGATAGGTAAGGACTATGTGTCTTCCTCTGCCAAACAAGGCAGCTGATGCTAGTAATTTCCCTGAGTTCCACATGTCAAATAGATAACAAGATTAGAAGTAAATATTCCTGTTCCCCTGCTGCATCTAGTAGATAACACTTTCTTCTACATGAGGCTGCATTTTAATGCAAAGATGCTGCTTACAGATTTGATTTTAACTCCACAGCATGAAATGGCCTAATTTTTTAATGTTGTGTGATAATTCCTTACTGCCCACAATACAAGCTTCATTCACTGTTTTCATGCTCTGTTCTTTCTGATGGTGCAATAAAGCAATTTTTGTTTCAAAGTGGAGGTGGGCAGCATACTAATTCGCAGCTGGTAGTTTCTTTTTATTTCCAGATGGTAGAAAGAAAAACTGTGGCTCATTTCAGTGCAAGAAATGATAACTTAGCAAGACTAGATAGGTATTCTTCACTAATTGGATATGTGATTAAAACACTGCAGGAAGTGCCACTGCAAAGCTTTTGACACGTCCCAGGGTACATTTGGGATGGTAACAGGTGTGAATTATAAATTTTTAGAAACCTCTTTTCATTGAACTGTACCAGGCTTCAAGCAGAGTACCGTAGTGCACAGGTGGTGGGTTCAGCAGTGGCAGCTGGCTCATCCCTGGGGTACACCATGCATACACAAGGTCTTTTCAAGTTGTGGAAGGCTGAAGTAATTGATAGAATTTAAAAACCTGTTACACAAAAATTGGAAGGGTCGTGAAAAGACAAAGATGCAGCATGAAATGAATCCATGGTTCCAGACCTTTTCTGGAAAGAAAAAGCTCCATCTTCTACCAGTCTCTTCAGAAAGTGTGTGTCCTCTGAGCTTCACTGGCAGTTAGATGCTACATGTGTCTTAGCTGCTCAAAGGAGTTTTTCCATAGGTGCAGACTGCTGTAACTGAAAACAAAATTTGGACATGTAAAATATGCTGTGTAAGATGTACCATCTTTATGCTGCGCTCGTGGTGAAAGTCTCATTACGCCTTTTATCAAATCGGCATGAGAAATGAGAAGATCAGTATCATGGACAAGTTACTGTCTAAATCTAGTCAATAATGACGTTTTCTCTCTGCCATAACACTGTCTGTATTAAGTTGGGGGTTTTTTTCCCTACTTTGAATATTTTAGCATGTCAGTTTCAGGATGAACTGCAGTAAGGTTTGTACCCTGCCCTGGTTTCAGCTGGGATAGAGTTCATTTTCTTTCTAGTAGCTGATACAGTGCTGTGTTCTGGATAGAGGATGAGAATAATGCTGATAATGCACTGATGATTTAGTTAGTGCTCAATAGTGCTGACTCTAAATCAAGGACTTCTCTGTTTCCCATGCTCTGCCAACAAGGGGTCGCACAAAAAGCTGTGAGGAAGCACGGCCAGGACAGCTGATCAAACTGACTGAAGGGATATTCCATACCATAGAACATCATGCCCGCTTATAGAAACTGGGGGGAGCTGGCTGGGAGGGGCCAACTGCTGCTCAGGCGTGGGCTGGGCATCAGTCTGCAAGTGGTGAGCAACCGTATTTTGCATCGCTTACCTGTCCTAGGTTTTATTATTATTATTGTTGTTTTTATTATTACAATTTCTTACTTCAACCAATAAGTTTTACTTTTTGTTCCTAATTCTCCTCCCCACCATGAGGGAGTGATCAAAGAGCTTCGTGGCACTCAGTTGGCGTCTGGGGTTAAAACATGACAACCCCTTTCAATACCTTGAAGTTGGTGTTGAAGTTCTTAGGAATGTTTTTAAAGAACCTGTTTCTTTGATTGCTTGTTAATTTTTGTGATCAGTGGCTTCAAAAATCCATTATTATGGGAATGTTGTTGCACATATGTTACTGAACATACCAGTGCAAAAACCCTTAAAAAAAGAGCACAAAACCTAAACGTTATCTTGTTTCCTGATGTTTCAGAGGACCGGAAGTAAAACTTTCCTAATAAAACTTATTCACATTTTCTTTTATTAAATTTAAGCTTCTGAGACTTACATAGTTTGTTCTGTTGGGAAACATTCATAATAAAGTAGTCTGTTGGTAGAGCCCCTGCTTTGATACAGATTTTTTGACCATCTGTTGCCTAGCGGGCAAGTAAACCAATAAAAGAATAATTGGAATTTTCCTGGCTGAATTCTCAGAGGAGCCCTCAGGAAGTCTCACCTTGCTTTTGACCCATTGGTTGGGTTTTATTCAACAGACTTTTGTAATTTTTACTTTTTTTCTCTCCATTGCAAAATGAATCTGAGATAACAGAAAATAACTATAGAAACAAGGTAACAGTTTCTTTATTTATGCTAAATCTTCGCTAGAGGCATATCTAAAGATGTGATGTTTATGTTTTGGATAGGTATTTCTAGAAATGTGCTGTTATTTAGAGGTCTGGGGGGGAAGAAATAGCCCAACACCAGATGAATCCTGGTTTGGTTGAAGGTTAACCCTTATAGGATCTTAAATCTGGGATGACAGTAAGAGGAACCAATTTCTTTGGGTTTAAAAAAAGAAAGTGCTGTTAGCTTTTAAAAAACAACAAACCCAAATGGCAAACCCAGAAATTAATGTGTATTATGTTTTATATATATTTATATACAATTAATGTGTATCTGTGATAGAAGTAAAGCCTAAATGCTTTACCACAGAGGTTCAGCAGACCTGTTTGCTGAAGCCACTCCTAGAGCACACAGAGGACAGGAAATCTTTAATGACACACCATTCCAAAAAGCATGACTGAAGTTGCCAGGGCTTTATGGGAATATATGGCCTCATGTCAGGATAGTTGAGCATGTCGCAACCAAAAGGAGTGTCTCAATGGACAGTCTGGTAGGAGCTGTGTAACTTAGAGACGTAGTTTGAGAAATCTGCTCTCACAGGATAAGTGGGAAAGCCTTGCCCTGCTGGCTGAGTGCCTGAAGAATCCAAGTTCTTCCTGCAGAGAGCCTATCCTTTCTGAAGGCAGGTTCATTAGCCCTGGAATGGAGTATGTGCTTCACCTGGAGCCCTGCCACCCTGTCTAACACAGGGTAGGCATCTTTCGGGTGGCAAGGAATGTCTGCTTTCTTGTAGACTCTGCTGAAAGGCTCTAGCAGTACCCTTGGGTTGGCAATACCTGTTTTACTCCTATATAATGTACCCAGGCAGGATTAGCGAGATCTGCTGTTGGGCGGTGGCATGAAAGAATGTTATCATTTAGCAGTTAAAGCTACTATCTTTTGAGCTGTATTTCTCTCCAGTACTTCTGTTGAGAAGAGATAATACTGCACCAAACACTCACTAGTAATCATCTCAGATATGGGAAGGACATACTGACTTAATCTTAAAACTTAATCTTTTGTCTGCATTTAGTTCCTGTGCAGTGGATTCTATCTACTGTTTTGCTTCTCAAGTAATGAGTACTTCCTTATACATCCCCCCCACACCCCACCCCAGATCGTAACTGCTGATATGGGAATGTCTTTATCATTAGAGTCACTTCTGGAGGGCCATAATGTTTTTCACTTCATTAAATAGTTACTTTGGGTAAATACTGCCTAAAACAGCAGTCACTGTAAATTGACAAAATGTTACTGCTTGCTGCCATTCAGCATGCCCATGAGGCTGTAGCCTCTGCCTGTGATGTGCCTTGCCTTGCCTGATGCTGTGAGCAATACATGGATGGTCTTTCTGATAAGGTGAAGTGTAGGATAGTATGTGGACCTGAGCTGTTTAGCCACTCTGTCTTAGCTCTGCAAGTGGAGAAGCGCTGCTAACTTCAATTTGAACTCTGAAGGCAGCTGAAGTCTGCCAGATTTCTTGGCCCTGTAGTAGTGCTTTGATTCAGATCAAGAGTGCACTACAGATCATTCCCACTTCCCACTTTGGCTCACACTTATGGAGCAGTTTTGGACTGTGCAGACTGGACTTCTTTTCAATTAACCCGAAGCAGGCACCCCTGGGGAGCAGTGAAGGGTACCTCAGATATTACTGGGTATCCAGTCTTTGCAAACACAGTAGAGCAAATCTGAATCAAACCCTGGCTTCCCTAAATATAATGATGAATTTAGGTCCATGCTACCAAGTAGTCTAATCTATGGTTCAGTATTTACTGTGCTGTGGTACTAATGTAAACAAGGTGACCATGCAATTCTTTTTATTCGATTTTGTTTTATGTGACTATACATTGTATTCCAGTGGTCAAAATAATTGATTATGGACAGGAATTGTCAGATGCTTGATCCTTTAAGTAATATGATCAAATATTGCTTTTTCTTATTACAGTCAAATAAGATTTTTAGAATAAGATCTCAGCTCCTGTTGCAGCCAAACTATTTTCATGTTTTAAAGGACTAGTTTTGCTGACAAGCCCAACACAAAAACATTTTCTTCATCATGACAGCTTGTAATTTCTTGTACTGCCTCTCTGCTATGTGAAGAGTATCAAAAATGATCATGTTTTGAATAGAAAATTACCATCTATAAATATGTAATTTCCAGGGGTCCCCCTGCATTGACCACAGATTTTCTCTTGCTGATTGAAATTACAATAAGGTACTTGTACTTCTTTATGTTTTCTCACTTGAATTTGATTGAAAAATGTTTTTAACATGCATTTTCATATTAGTTTTTGTGGATTATGAGAGCAGGTGGAGCGAAGCAAAGCTGTTTGTCATCAGTCTTCAATAATGTGGTTTCATTCTATTTTAAAAGTCATACTTTAATTTCTACATGAGAGAAAAGTATAATAATTCATATTAAAGTATGTCCGAATTTGTAGAAAGAAATAAAAGGTTATTTGATCTTTATTATCATTTTTCCTAAATATTTAATGTGACAACAATTTCTTCTGCTGCATAATTGGTACAGAAAAAACAAGTGTAATTGGATAGATATAGCCAGGCCACAACATAAGTATTCCCACCTCCTATAGCTCCTGTTCATATACAAAGGTGCACAGCAGCCTTTTTATAGTACAGGGTACAGAAATTTCTCCCTGAACAAATAATCCTCCAGCATCAGCAGCTAGGTTAGAACAAAGGCAACAACCATCTTAACACATTTCTTAGCTGAGAAGAAAATATTCCTTGGAGATCATGAACATGGGTTAGTGGTAAACATGAATAATGTAAGGATTTCTGTGCCATCATTTTGGAATTATGAAATGTTTTTTGGAACTTGGGAGTTCCAAAAACTGTAGAAGGGGGCAGGATCTATCACTGCAGAAAAATGGAAATGAACTTAGAATAGCAAAATAATGTACAGGAGTTCTTGTTATAAACAAATGGTACTGTAATTTTTCTCTAGTTAAGAAAATGAATAGATACATAATGTATGGTTTTATTCTGATCCCGCTTGTTTAACTCATTTTAGCAGACTTAATGCACTTTCAGTTTTCCTTGTATAATTAATGGCTGAAGGAGAACCAGCAATGTGCCCAGGCAGCAAAGAGGGCTAATGGTATCCAGGGCTCCATTAGGACTGGTGCCAGCACTCTGAGGGAGATGATCCTTCCCCTCTACTTAGCACTGCTGAGGCCACACCTCGAGTGCTGGATCCAGTTCTGTGCCCCCAGTGCAAAACAAAAAAGGGAGCTACTGGATAGAGTCCATCAAAGGGCTATTAAGATCATGAAGGAACTGGAATGTCTCTCCTATGATGTGTGAGAAAGACTGGGACTGTTGAGCTTGGAGAAGAGAGGGCTCAGGGGGACCTCATCTTTGTATGAGAATACCTGAAAGGATGGGTTAAGTAGGGTGCAGGTGGTGTGGTGGGTGCAGTTGTGCTGCACACTGCCCAGTGTCATAGCATTCTTTTCCACCTTTCTGTTCATGTTCACTGGCTGAAATTTTTTACTGAAGTTGGACATTTTGAGGGAAAGGAAATATTTTTATTCTGCTTTGGTAGCACAGTAAGTATAAAATAACTGATAAGAACATAAACAGTAGTGACAATTATTGTGGGAAATATAAAGCCCTTCCATTTTAGTTTAGTTTTAAATATTTATGTATGAAGTTCTAAATGCTTATTACATTTATTTTGAAATAATACTATATAAAAATACTTTTAAATACTAATTTTTTTGTGTTTTCATGCAGATACTTATTTATTCTACTTCTATAGAAGTGGTTTTTCCACCAGATGTGCCACTCTGTGCAAAGGTCCCAGCCAGTAAGAGCCTTTGCTTTCTCTTCATGTGGGACTTCTAGAGAAAGCATAGACTTGGGATGGGCTTATTGCAGGAAAGGGGATAACTTTTCAGAGGACTAAGAACATACTCAGTAGGAAAGCGGAAGCATTACTTCTTCTACTCCCAGTATATGTTGGGTTTATCTTTTTCTTATTAGTGTTTTTTGAATGTGAATGTGTTACATGTCCATGCATAACTATACCCCCTTTCACACCAGTTATTTAAGCTGATCCAGAATATATAAGAACAGGAATTGGACATCAGTGTTTTGCCAGCACTGGTACCAATCTTTGGGCAGTTTAAACAAGTATAAGACCACAGAGTAAGCTGCCTTTCTCAATGTATTCACACCAATATGAATAAAGTTTGGAAGTATCTGTTGTCCTCATACAAACGCTTTCCCCAGTTTGATTCATTTAGCATCCCCTTTTCTCAACATCTGTGCATGCAGTTTCTAGCTTGGTTCCTTTGGGTAGGTGAAATATTACTTCCTGTGCAGGAACAGATGTGCCAGATTTTATATGCTTTGCAAGATATAAATGTTCTGATGTACAGCTGTTCTGGTAGAAATTGATTTTGAAACTGATTTTGAACATAGAATCCAATATATCCATGCCATTCAGATATTGCTGGTAGTCAGCCAAATTACTCATACAACCTTATGACTAAACTGACTGTGTTAAAAGCCATTTCAGCCTTTCTTGGTCCAGCAGGTGACATTTGTGAGCTGATTATATGAATCATGTATGAAATATGCTCGTCCTTTCGAGGGCAACTCCAAACCTAGCTAGCAGGACATTGATTCTGAGGAATCAGCAGTCTTTGGCTTTGATAACTAATGGCAGCAAAGAACAGTCTCAGGAGGAATCTAAACCATGTACCATTAGTAGATACATGTAAATTGCTGTGTTGGGTTCTCTTTGGGGTTTGTTTGTTTGGTATTTTTGGAAGAAGCCCCTTGATCTTGAAGTTGTCAAAACAACAATTCTATTCTGAGAAGTGATTAGGCAAGAAATTGTTAGAGATATATAATACTCGTGGTTAAATGTTTAAATACAGTTTTACTACTTTTATTTTAGTGAGGTTTGAGGGATATAATATTATGGAAGAGAGCTGGTTCAGCACCATACTAAATCACCTCAGCTGGAAGTCTAAGTCACCCTTACTGGTGCTGAGTGAGAATAAACCTAATGAATGTTCTCTTTAGTGTCAAAACCGGTTTGAGTTTTCTGCCACACCTTTCGTCACCTTCCTAATTATGCTGGTGCATTGTAAGCTTTTTTTCAGAGAAATTAACTTGGTTTCAAACAAATTTCCTCCTCCTGACTTTCCCTCTTTTTTATTTTCATTTTTTCCCCTTTGAATGCAGATAATTTCATCAATTTAGTTTGCAGCACCTCATCCTCCTCCTTCCTCTGATGCACACAAAATCCATTCCATTAACTCAGGTGAGGAGGTAGCAAATTGTAGCATCCAAATGGATTTCCTCTGCTTAAAAATGCCTGTCACAGTGGAATTTTTTCTCGTCCTTTTTGCCATATAGGGTAGCATATCTCAGTGTGGCTGAAAATCTCAGATTTGTTTAGCAAAACTGTATTGATAAACTTTTCCACTGTGTTTAACAGTGAAATCCATCCTTCTTCATAAAACTCAGTTCCAAGTATTTTTTCCTTTTGCAAGAATGAGCATGGCAGCAACCAAATTCTTTACTACACAGATCCACTGTCACCTGATAATTCCTTTTAATCTTAGAAGTTAATAGACAAGTTAGGAAAAAGGATGTTAAACATAGTGGAAAATGTGAAAGTGGAAAATACAGAAGTCTATAAATTATGTAAATATTATCATTGACCGTCTTCATCATCATCATTTTCCAGTGAGTCATGTTATGCTTGGGATGAATGAATGACTTTTGTGCAACTCTAAACTACATAACACATGATTCACTTAATTTATGGGGGCATTTTGAGATTATGAGCCAACTTAAAGGGCTGACTTCTCTTCAAGGACACTGACTTAGACCAGAAAAGGAACTATCACACTTGTCACGCTATGCGACCACACTGAATTTGCATGTTGTGATTCTGCCTCCTGAATGAGCGTGTTGTGGAGGGCACTGGATGACCAGAAGATAAACCTCTCCACACCCTGAGAGCCTCAGTGGTGCCACATAGGGCATGGTGGTGTTGCAACAGATCGCCTGGGGCCAGAGGGAGCAGTGGCTTGACAAAACCTGTTGTAGAAGAGGAAGAAGAGCACCCAGCAGAAGAAAAGATGACAAAACCATTGATGGTTTAATTCATGAAGGGAGAGGAGTGAGCTTTCATGTTGTCGATAGTGGTCCCCGTTCATGGGACCAGCCCATGAGAGCAGGCATGAACAGCTGATGCCCTGGGAGCCTAACGGAGGGGCAAGAGAGAGGTGCAGTGCTGCAGCCTCATACACCCCTGCCAGGCTTCATCACCATAGCTTGGGAGAGGCTGGCTGGGAGAAGCTTTCTGAGGGCTGTGGCACCTCTGTTTGCTTGGTATTTGTATCACCTGATGTCAGATCTGTCTCCAGCATTCAAACATCCACTCCCTGGGGCAGCCTCTGGGAACTTCCATGTGGAAGTCTAGGCTGGGTTATTGCAACACAGAATTGTGGCACCTCTGCACTCTGGCACTAAATGCTCAGTTCAGGGTCCTGAAAGACCTGTAAGGCAGCCACTGCCTCTTAACAGAGAGAAGGACCCATTAATGAGCTACAGGAGGGACTGAACTATGAAGAGACAAAGCAGTGATGATACACAACTGCTTAGATTGGTCAAAGCAGTATCTGAAAAGGATGAAAGGAGAAAACACCAAGTGCCAACAAGCCAAGCTAACGTAGGATGAAAGAGTGGTGTGAATTGCACGTAGGCAATGTTGGCTTTGACATAGGCTGTTATGAGTCGGGCATTGTTGTAAGCTACCTAGAGACTCTGGAAAACAAATTGTGATGGTATATAAAAATAGAGGGAGAAAATACATCTTACCTGAAATACAATGATCAGTTCTGTGTACTTATCTATGAAGTGATCTTACAGGAACCATTAGACATAGGTAAGACAGAAAAGAAAATAACTAGAAGAGGAACTTGCACAGGAGAGGTACAGCCCACTGAAAAGTATAGCAAAGTCACGGCTGAGCCTTTTTAGAAAGATATGAGAGCAAAAGACTATCCTGAAGGACAGCAACTGGAAAGTTTTTTATTGAACACATATATAACTCAGCACCAAGATAAATGTAAAAAGATTTAAGTATTTTAAATTATTTCTAAAAATAAACATTTTTGTAGTACTAGCAACATTCAGAATTATATCAGAACAGACAAAGACATTTTGTACATTTATGTAAGTGTATAATAGAAATTCTACAAGTCTTAGGGGAATAAGTGACTTTCAAGGAAAAAAATCTCTACATGTTAGAAGAAATTAAACCCAGCTGTCAACATCTTGTGGGATTTTACTCTTTTTATGATCAGTCAAATATTGTCTGTCTCAAGACATTGAGCTAGATGGATCATTGATCTTCTTTCATTTGGCAAATTCTGCTGGTCTTGAATGCATTCTTGTCTGTGATTCCTTTTTTTTTTTTAGGGACTGAACTATAAATAGACATAGAAGAGGTTATTTGTGAGTGATCTTTGTTGTTGCTGTCACTGTGAGTAACAGTGCTTGGACAGGTTGTCTGAGGGTGTGGTTTTTCAAAGGCCAGTGCTTTTAAATGGGTGATTGTTAGCTGGTATTTGCATTATACAATATGAAAATACAGCATCTGATAAATCTTGTCTGTCTTCATAATCAGTAATACAGTTATCAGGCATGCTACATGGGTGATTTAATTCTGGTCACCCATAGCAATTGTCCTTGGTAGAATAAAAAATGTCTTCATAAGTAGTTCCCTTTTGGTGAGCATTCGTTTCTCATAGCAAAAATAATACCTTAGGATTGCAATTGTAATGCTTCTGATCATGGTGGTTTCCACTGAAAAAGATGAATGGGCATAAATGAAGAGGGTACAGTACAAGGAAGCTACAAACAGGTCCAGAAGCAGAGATGGGAGGCAATAGAGCACAAGCGTCTGAAAGCAGACATGGAGTATCTCCTATCTCAGATCCATAACTTGCTCTCTTTTAAATTGTGGCTGTGTTGGTTTGTTTGTTTGTTTTTCTAATTACTTGTGTACAGTGATGACTAAGATAATAGGTATTGTTAGGAAAAGTCACATTAAAACAATTGCATATTGGGAAAAAATAGGAGTCCTTTTCTTCCCCGCCTGCTATAGCCTCATAAATCGTGACTGTTTTAGCTTAAGCTTTTCCATATAATCATTCCCAAGCAATGACTCTGTTTCCTGAGTAGCAAGCAAACACTGATCAGTCATCCATTGCTTTTGAAAGATGTCATCTTACTGCTGCTGGCTGTGTGGAGCATAAATTCTGTCCTCAATCTGAAACGGTCAATGCTCTTTAGTATTATATTTCCTATAATTGTTAGCAGCTGAGGAGATAGTTCCTCCAGACTCAGTTCCTGTGAGTGTAGGTGCATACTGTGTAGCAGTAATTTCTGTCCTTCAGAAGGAAGAAAGAAGTAATGGAAAAGTAACAGGATCCCTCCTCACCAAGAAATGAGCTTATTGCTGCCTGGGTCAGCTCAGAGGCTGGAATTAAATCACCATCAGCCTGCACTGTGTATAATGATCCAACAAATGTGTCAGAGATTGTTGTTTGTACGTGTGCTACAGATGTTTGGATTCAAATTAATGGAAGCTTTGATTAATTGTTCAGTGCAAACATATGTTAAATTTAGGAATCTGGAGCTTTCAAGGGACTTTCTAGGTCTGCCAGCTCAATTTCTGCTTGTCATGTATAGCTTTGTGATATTGCACTATCCATAAAGTTACCAAGCTTCGTCAGGCTTTGTTTGAACATAGCAGTTTTTTCTCCCCCAGTACTGGAAGTAGATGGCTGCTCCAAAACTCTTACCAGAAACTTAAAAATCTTTTTTCTAATTTCTAGACTAAATTTATTCATGTTACATCAAAGCTATTTGTTTGTGTCGCACTATTACTCTTCTTCATCTAAAGCATTTATTTTCCTTCAGAAATACTTGTATGCTGATGCATTAACAGGGAGATACTCTATCACTTTCTAGCCTTCATTCAG
The DNA here is from genome assembly GCA_013400415.1 of Scytalopus superciliaris. Taxonomy (NCBI): domain Eukaryota; kingdom Metazoa; phylum Chordata; class Aves; order Passeriformes; family Rhinocryptidae; genus Scytalopus; species Scytalopus superciliaris. The sequence goes on from VXBX01002099.1 coordinate 181,956, forward strand.
TTGTGATGAGAAAGTCAAGCACTTTTATCTTCCTCTCATAAAATAGTCTCTATTCCCTTGATGGTTTCAGTAACCTTTCTCTGCTCTTCTTGCAATGTGTATTTGTTCTTTAAGCATGGGTATACAGAGTGAAGTAGATTATTCCAAATGAGGTCTGATCTGCATCTTACTCAAATAGCACATCCATAGTTCTGCTTTACTGAAGACGCCTTGATGTGATGGAGCACTGGAGTTGCCTGGTTTGTGTCTGTGCCCCATGGGCCGGTTTTAGTTACCCCATGATGGACTCAAAACACTCCTCTGCCAAACTTGGAGTTGATTGTCTCACAAAATACTTGCAAGAAAATTAAGCAGCTGGTCCTTGTATGGATGTGATATATAGAAGGATTAGCAAACAGTGTAGAAGAAATTATTAGTTCTTGAAGGAGTGGTTAGTTTGTTCCCCTAGGGAATGTCACAAGGGTTGTTCCTTGTAGATGTATGTTGGGCTTGTGTTGTTCAATGTATTCCTAAGGCCTGGAAGAGGTAAGCAACTAAGTTTATTAAAGACACCAAATTAATTAAGGCATTAGGGGTAATGGAAGAGCCACAGGGCAACTGGGCAATGAAGTGGGGTTTGAAAATGAGGGTAAAATGTTAAGTCATGCTCAGAGCAATACCGGTCATAGTTTCACATATGAAATGATGAGATCTGCCTTGGTGGATGCAAGATCCAAGGGTTCTGATAGACAGAGCCAAGAAAAGTGTCAGGTCGGTGGTAGTCAGAAATGCCAGCCAAACCTCTAGCGTTATTAGGAACAGAGTAAAACACTTCTCTGCAACTTCCTAAATCTGATTGAACTGCTGTGTGCAGTTCTGGTTCTCTTATCTCAAAGTAGATAAAGGAAACAGAAGGTGAGCAAGAAAAAAAGTCGGTAATTAATATGATTTTCCAGGGTTCAAAAGACTGAGCTTGGGTAAATTATTCATAATGTCATTAAAATTCAAATACAACTGAAGTTTCCTGTTGGGTTAGCTAACATGAAGAAATCACACCTCATACGTTTCTCCTCCAAGACTTTGTAGGCTGTAATGATAAGGTGCTTTGCCTCCCTCTCATTGTCTGGAAGTGTCTCTATGCATCTTAAATGACATTTCCTTTTCTTACTTCTCTGAAAAAGTTAAAAAGGAATGATTCTATTATTAAATTTATTAATATAGAGAAGAAATAGCTCAAGTTCTTATAAAACCTAAAGGGACTTGCAGAGCACCATTTTCACAGGAGAGCAGGCAAAAGTTCCCAGGAGCCCTCATGGAATGTCTGCCCAGTCTAGTGCTGCACTGGGCAGGTTGGGAAAGTGCAGAGTGTCTGCCCAGTTCAGAAATCAGAAGCAGCATAACCCAGTATGCACTAGGCTCTGCCTGGACTGTTCAGGATAGCCAGGTGCAGTAGCTCTGGAAAATGCCTTGTTGTACAGCACCAATATAACCCAAATGAGCTGAGTGATCTAGGGCTGCAGAGTTGTTGTGGCCTTTCTGCACTTGCTTGATTTGCTATCAATGTAAAGGGTGCCACGCCAGATTTCAAGAGATTTCGTCTTCCTTGCTTCTTTTTTTTTGTTTGTTTGTTTGTTTGTTTGTTTTGTTGGCAAACAGAAGAAAGCATTACTTGTTTATGCTGGATTTACTGTTCTTTTCTGTTCCTATGATTTGCATTTCGAACCAAGCTGTTTGTCAGAGTGTGCTTTGACAGTGTACCTGCTTGCATTGTGTTCAAGCATAATTGCACATGTTTGTGGCATTGAGATTTCTGGCCATGATCAGCCTGTGCAGCAGTGGATACATTCCTGTACTCTGAACACACCACTATTGATATTTCTAGTGTGTAAATGGTGAGGCAAAAATCCAGTCACAGTGGTTTAGATCCTAGGAGTTTTGCTGTGAAAATGTTTGTTCTGCTTTTAGATATCTTTGATGGATTATAATCTGTGGAAGAATGGAAATAGATAGCATGGAATGTCAGTTATAGTACTTCTATGTAATTTAATTGATTTTCACTAAAGGTGTTAGAGTGTGTTACTACAAAGCAGATGTAGGAACATTTTTCTGAAGTGTATATTATTTCAATTGACAAGGTGGGTAGAAGAAGTTACATCACTTTATAAAACTAAATAAAAAGGTCAGTGGGAAAACCCAGAATAAAATAGAAATTTTCTGTCATAAACTCCCAGTCCTGACTAGGCATTTCTTTCTTCTCCAAAATAAATATTTATACAATGATGTTCACAATTTTGAAATACAAAAATACTTGGTTTTACTTGCTTATGGCTAGTACTGAGGCTTTATTTGCCTGCTTAAAATAGACCTTTGAACAGCATTTGTCAAGAATAGCAGAATTCAGAATTAGCAGTAGTGCAGTGCAGCTTATTTTTCTCGCTTAATATAGCCAATATCAAATTGATACATGAGCCCCTGGGTTTAACTCAACCTATGCCTCCTCTGCTTTGTTTCAGGTTATGGACATACAGTGCCTTTATCTGATGGAGGAAAGGCCTTCTGCATCATCTATTCAGTCATCGGGATCCCATTTACACTGCTGTTCCTGACAGCAGTGGTACAGCGCATCATTGTCTATGTCACCAGGCGGCCTGTACTGTATTTCCACATTCGCTGGGGCTTCTCCAAGCAGGTTGTTGCAATCATCCATGCTATGATCCTTGGGTTCGTCACTGTCTCCTTCTTCTTCTTAATCCCAGCAGCAATATTTTCGATCCTGGAAGATGACTGGAATTTTTTGGAATCTTTTTATTTTTGTTTCATTTCCCTGAGCACCATTGGCCTCGGTGACTATGTGCCAGGAGAAGGCTACAATCAAAAATTCCGAGAGCTTTACAAAATTGGAATTACATGTAAGTGTCAAACTAACCAACTAAGTAAAAGACCTTTTACATTAAAACCCCAAACCGGCAGCAATCAGACTCTTGCCCACAAATCAGGTATCAAGAAGCTCTCTAAGACTCTTTGTAAGTATTAGGGAGCAGCATTCTTCTATTTACAAAAGGATGGGATCCTCCAAAAACCATGCATGCCAAGTTACTAAAGCTTCAAGCCTTTATTTAGCTATCTAATGAATAATTCATACCTTCACCAGACCTGGCCTTCCCATTTCCCAGAGCTGTTCCTCCCCTTGACACACCTCCAGTTGGGATTCAGTGGTCCTTTAGGGCGGGTCATTCATGACCCTCTGGTAGTTGTTCTGTAGTCTTCCTCATGCTGTCCTTTTCTTGAACTCTTGTTTTTGGCAGATCATCATGCCCTTTAGAACAGTGTCCATGCCCTTTGAATAGTATCCAATCATAAGGACAGTTTTGACTAGTTTGTTAGCCTTACCTTCCTTTTATCAGTTCTGCTTTACAGAATAAAGACACCCTCTATCCTTTGAGAAACTCCTGACCTTTACATAGCTTAAGATACACTCATAAGCCCCATACTCTAAGTTGCGTGGTTCTATACGGTTACAAGACTTTCCTTCTCCATCCTGTGGATCGTGATTGTAAGTTGTCATTTAGCAGATCGGCATTAATTTAGGTAGCTCTGTAAAGAGGAAACTTTTAAGTAAGGTTAGTTTTCTTAGTTAAAAAGAAAAAGCTAAAACCAGAATCCCTTTATGCTAACCATAACTACTTACTTTCTTATTAGTAGTAAAAAAAAAAAAAAGCTCACATTACTGTTACATAAACGGTTAAGAGCATCTTGGGCTAATATTTCAGTGCATCACAGAGCCAAGAAGATGATCCATGTAACCTAAGGTCATCTCATAAGGTGACTACAGGTGGACAGAGATGAATCAAGGAACAATGGGAAATGAGGCAGAATAGTAAAGTTTCTGACTCCAGTTGTAACAGAAGATAGCTAAAGCTGGCCAGCTGTCAAAGACAGACAAGTAGACCAGGATGATAGCAAAGTGAGACCATGAAGGTTAACTTTAAATTGTTTCATTATGTTTAACACAGAAGAGATCACAGTGATCAGTGATTCTAAGAAAGTGAAGTTAAGAAAATTGTCTTTATGTTGGTATTCTGAGGGCAATACGCTCCAGTGACAGTGTTTTGAAGCATTCCAGTTTCAAATACAGCTACAGTCTGTGCAGTCCTTGGATCATCAGATGCACCAATTAAAAGATCTGAACAGCCAAAACAAACTTTCCTGTCAGGTCCATTTCTCAGGCCAGTGTGCATTTGACTGTGCTTCTGTGCATGATCCAGCAATGGTCATGTAGGCAAAGTGTCTGTTAACTTGTTTTTGTGTTTCACCTGAAGAAAGATTAAGCCTTGAATTTCATTCCTTGAAACAGGGCCTTGAACTAGCCAAGAGAAAATTTTATTTTATTCTCCTGCCAAGCCTGTTGCCATTGCAGGAGATTTCTCCCTTTACCCCTCATGTTTATCTTATGAGCAGTAGCTTTTAATTATTAACCTGCTGATCTGCAGGGTTAAATTGGGGGTACTGAATGATGGAGCAAATGGAAAGACACACAGCAAAGACCTTGTTACAATCCTAGCTGTTATGAAAATTCAAAATCAGAAGAAAACATTATGGCTCAGATTACCCTTTTTCAAAATTTGAAACAATTAGGAAATAAATCGCAGGAAATACTGAAAGGAAAAAATAGTTTTTAGGCAAAGTTATGACCTTAGAACATTTAATTTCCATAGGTTTTAAGGTTGTAGCCTTTAAATTATTATTCTTCCTTTCACATGAACAATTCAAGGAACCAAATAAAATGTTTTCTCTTGCTGAACCTAAATTTTCTTCAAGATGTGTTGGAGTTCTACATCGGAAAATGCTTAATGACTACTACAGGCTTTTCAAGAATTTTTAAGAGGCCACACACCCTTTCTAAATCAACTGGTGATCAACTGGACTGAGTTTCAGAGATAATTAAAAGTTCCCTGTGTAGATTTGAATTGGCATAACTTTGTCACTTTTTCCTTGTGTTAGTGCATAGTTCCCATTTGATATATGATATAAAGCTTAAAAACAACTCATAAATTTAGCTGTAGTGCTACTTTAGATCAGTATCTGGTACTGCAATATTGATTTAGAAGTACTCCTGGAAGCAAAAGGAGAGTGTTATTGCCAGTGAATAATCTATACCTACAGGTGAAGTATTTATAGAACAGTGACCATATGTAGATTATAATCATTAATCTGTGTTGATTATTCAGCCTTTGAATGAATGTATTATGTGAATAGTTATACACTTAGCTTCTGCTTGATTTGCTTCATTGAAATGATAAAATAATCAAGTAGTTCATGCTCCTCATTAAATGGTAATGATTAATAGTAGGGATCTAATGAAACACTGAGATTAATAAATGCTCATTTTAACACCGTCCTTTAAATCTGAGATGCATATGTTTGGAGAGGAAAAAAAATTAGAGCACAGTGTGCTATTGATCATAAGAAGCTCCACTTTCAATATTTTCCATTATCAAAGCTGACTATTACCCTTAAAAATCAGTCAGTATATGGCTAAAGTCATCAATAATACAATTTAAGTAGCACTTCCAAGTTTAGGGTAGTTATGTATGTTAGAAAAACATTCAAATAATCCTCAAGATGTCATTAAATATAGCAACTTTGTCAGTGTTTTAAAATTCCAGGAGTAACTTCACAGTAATTTTTCATTTTGATTTTATTGGGTTTGTACACATTTCTAGGTACTTGGGTTTTTCAGTCATTTCAGTGTGTTGAATATCTTGCAATTCTAAAGGAAAATAATTTAAAAGTTTTCATGAAATACAAGTGATTTGTCCTCCTAAATAGGTACAAACTACAAATTACCATAATTAGCTGCTGTATTTTTACTTTTATTTGTAACATATAGGAATATTGAGGGAAAAATTTCTCTTTGATCTTTTCATCAAAATATTTTGAGGGACACTTAATCATGGAGGTCAAAAGTGGGGGAGTGTACATGTTGTAAATGTTCATATTCTGTTTCATTAATAGCTTTACACATTTTTCTCTAGCACAGTTGTAACAGAATTGAAGCCACTAGCACTGTTTTTCTGATTATGTGTGGTCCTGTTGATTGTGGAATGAAAAAAAGAAAAAAACAAGAAAAAAACAATGATGTGACAGTCCAGGGGTCTGAAACTGTGTCATAAAGAAAATTAATATACAAGTCAGAGATGACAGGGGTGAACAAAGTTACAGGATTAAAACTATTCCCACTTCAATTTAGTATGCTAATAATTAAACCACTTATTTTTATCTTTTTTAACTCAGGTTATCTGTTGATGGGCCTTATCGCAATGTTGGTGGTTCTTGAGACTTTCTGTGAACTCCATGAGCTCAAAAAGTTTAGAAAGTTGTTTTATGTGAAGAAGGACAAGGAAGAGGACCAAGTGCATATAATGGAACATGACCAGCTCTCCTTCTCTTCCATCTCAGACCAAGCAGCCTCCATGAAGGACGATCAGAAGGCAAACGAGCCTTTTGTGAATTCTCAGTCCCCAACTTCCAATGACAGCTCTCTAAACAATTAATACAGGGGTATATCCATACCATTGTTTTGGTGCGTTTATGCTACTTACCATAAGAAATAGAAAGCCTCATTATTTTTTTTCTCAAAATAAAAAAAGCTGGAAGACTGTGCTACTTTAACAAGGATTCATGACTTCTGACTAGAAAAGACTTTTGGGAAAAATGTGGGAGCCACCCTGGGAAAAAGGAAAAAATGTATGATGTGGCTGGGAACATTAGGCCATTTCTTTAGAGGGATAAGGAATTAGTTGTACCACTTCAGAGATGCCAGAGAGAAAGGCTTGCACAAGCTGAACATCTTTAGGAGAGTAGGCCTTTGCTGATATCCAACTCATCTTGTAACTGGGTGACAGCATTTTCGGGATGTGCACTTTTGATGGTCAGTATAGCCACAAATTTAATCCAATAGCTAGCATCTTAATCTGGAAAACGTTTTCAGAGCAATAGATCTGCTGAAGGGTGGAATATCTAGATCACCCTTCTACTATCCAATAACTTGCAGGTGCAAATAATAATTCTAGGAATGAAAAAACAAGACTGTGGTCCCTCCTTTGCCCATGCCATTTACATTTAAATTTCCTACTTCCTTAAAAGGTCCTCTAATCATGAGAAAAATGTTGTCCTGAAGAGAGTGTGCCTTGAGTCTTCCATGCTGTTTGTTTTCTGTATGAAATACTTTTCTGAGAGCTAGCAAAAGCAATTCAAAGTTCTGGGTGAGATGGACTTAGAGGGAAGGAAGGCAGCTGCAGTTCAGCAGTTCCTGTTCTCTAAAATGGGCAGGAGTAGGTTTTTAACTACATGGAATGGAATGGAAAAGAGTCAGCATATGCCATGGCTGACATAGTCATGTGCTTATGGCATTCTTCTAATAGATAGTTGAAATCTGTCAAGCAAAAGAAGGATTCAATGCTGTTTCTTCCACCATCCAACCCAGTGTGTGCTCTCTGCTGAGCTGGTAGGTATGTGGAAGAACAGAAATAGGATCACCTTTGAACATAGCTCCTATTTCTTCCTTTGCTTTTCTAGCTAGTACTCGGAGCACTTTGGAGGAGAAGGGAATGTTTCAGGGCAAAACAATTTTTCAGTTTTTCATATGGCAAGAAAAAAGGAAAAATGTCACATTTGGTTCGGATGGAACCGAAATTTTTTCCCCTTGGGAAAAGTCACTAAAAAGTCAAGATCTCGCTCAAATTCTGAAGCTGGAACCTCTTTGACTGTAACAGGAGAGGTGCTTTAGTCCAGCTACCAGTCACTGTGCTGAATGCAGGGACGACCTCAGAGTGAATTTCAGTGAGCATGAGATGAGACTTATGGGTTGTAGAACTTTCTCTTCTGGCCTTAAGAATCTTACGGTATGGGAATCTTGATAATGCTTTGCAATGAACAAAAGATCTGGAGGTCAAATAGCCATATTAGGACAGCCTCCCACATAGGAATAGTGTAGAGGAGAGCCTTTTTCCTGCAGTGCAAGCATGCCAGATTGCCTGTAATTTGGCTTTTAGTGTTTAGAGCTGAAAAATATTTTACTGTAAAAGAAAAAAAAATGCAGTGTGTCTAGATTTAGCGCACATGGGAAAGATACTTGAAATAACCCAAAATATACTGTGTTTGAGCTTAATTATAGCTAGCATCAAACAGATTTTTATATCTTTACTGGAAAAACATACTTTAAGGTTAAATCAGCTGAAAGTCTTCAATTAAAATTTATATTTATAGAAAATCAGAGCTAAAGGTTTTGGTTGTTTTGAGTTTTATAGATTAGGTGAGAGCATATTGTGTTTGCATGTTCCCAGGAAAGTGGCTATTTTTATACTGCTTAAGTTAACACAGTTCTATTTATAATGAATGTTAAACAATATATATGTACATATATACATAAATATATTTATATACTGTACATATATCATAAATCACCAGAGTTTAACACACTTAGGAATGGCGTATTTTTTTCCCTGGTCTTCTCTTTATACAGTCAATATTTGAAAACTATGGCATTAAAATGACACATAAAATTAAGAGTACTGTACTACAAGAAACATTTATACTGGGTTTTTTTCAGTGGAATTTTATTGATTGTTTTGAGTACCTTAAAGATTTCTTTTCATTTCCATGTAATGTTAAGTTCTAAAGAATATACACAGATGTTAAATGATATGCAAAATTAATTTTGCAGCGTGTACACAATTGCAAAATGTAGACACACGAAAAGAAAGCACAAAATTCAAAGCAGAAGCGATAAACTAAGCAGTATACTGTGATGTAGGTGAGTATTTGTTATTTTAAATAAAAAGTCTGGCTTTTGCCTGCCTGCACAACGAAGTGGGAGTATTTTCTTTAGTGGTGTGTGTGTGTGCATATACATTGCAAAAATCCTGTCTGCATATGTGCATCCTTTAGTTAGCCTGCATCAGCTCAAGAAGGGACTATTAATTGCAGAGCGTGTTACGTAACCTTGATACTAATTGTGGCTTAGTATTGTGCTGGTTATTAGTATTAAAAAAACAGTCCAAGGTGTGTTTGGTTTTGTTTCAGATGCTGACTGATTATAGCGAATGAAAAATAGTGACATAGCAGTTATCATGTCCTTATTACCTAACTGCTCCAATATCTGAGTATGTCTGAAAAACTGTCACTGCTGGTTATCAGTGCCACTGATGAAAATAATGGCCTTCATCTCCTACAGCTTTTACATCTTCAGGTGAAGCCAACACATAAGATCAGAAGAGTTAAAACTGGAATCTGGATCAGAAGGAGAGAGATTATCATGCAAGATAATCAAGTATAAAATGCACTTCTTTCCTTGAGGCAAACGGTGAAGTGGGTGCATGTAAACCCAAACAGAGAGCATGGGTCATAAAGGTATGGTGGTGAAACAAAAGTTGCAAGAGACAGTTAGAAATGCAAGCAAATTTCTTGTACACATAAAAGAATTGCCTTGGTCCTATCCTCACTCTCCTGTCTTCAATTGATCCAGGCATATAACCCATTAGTAGCTTTATTCTTGTACTATAACTGACATTTGCCATCTTCTCTTTGTCTTTCAGTCATTAAATATAAACATGTTTTGTTGTTCTTTCCAGTGGAAGAACTGACAGGCTATTCCTTGTGTTGGAGGAAAGGAAATGGAATAATCCACTTGAGTTTTGATTTTGGAGCTGAGTGATAGCTATGTTGTCCCTTAGAAAACATGTCCTCTTCCCTAAGAGTTCCTTCCAAGGTTCACCAATGGCACCTTGTGTGGATGCTGAAGATTTGCTGGAGGCTGAAATGAGTTATTCCAAGTAGGTAACTTCAGAGACTGTAGTTGTTTGCAGCTTTAATGCCAGCACTACAGAAGTTACCTAGTTGGGTGCTTAGAGCAGAGTAATTTTGTGAGACCTGCAGTTCTGGATTACATTAAGTGTTTGTCTAGCACAGTATTTAGTCTCTGGGAATGGCTGGGAGCCAACGTCTGAACTTGTGAAAGGAGAGGACAGGCTTGTAGCAACAGTTCCCCAGAATATTATCCTAACTGGATCTCTGACAGTATCTAGGAGGCATGGGCAGTCAGTGTAGGTATGGGGTGTGGAAGACGTGCTACACTGATGTGTGTGCTCTCTGCTTTGGTCAGAGACTGTCCTGCACAGAACCAAATGTAGATTACCTGGTACTTCCCACAAAACAGTTTCAAGTCAAGTGCTTTGCAGTAAGCAGATGTCTGTATGGGATGAGCCCTTGAAAAAGAAAGGTGGTGGAAGGCCTTTTATGCACTGTAACTTGGACAGTGCTGCCCTTCAGGTGGATGGGAACTTGCATGGAACCTGTTTGCTATTGCCAAATCTTGCATCTCCACGTTACAATGTGCTTTGTAAATAGTAGTCGGAAATGTATGGAGATGAACCATAAATTGCTAAAGATACTACTGCTCTAATGTTATTCCATTACTATACATTATTCTAGATTCTGCTTTCTGCTGAAGCAAAACAAAGTTACTATAACAAGATGCAGTGTTATTCCAGATGTGTACCAGTACAAAACAATGGGGTTTCTCTTCTCTACACTAGTAACTGTCAGTATTGTAGCAGGTATTAAAAAGCCTGTAGATAGCAAAAAATATCAAAACCAACAAACCCAACCCCTGCTCAACCCTCCACCCCCCCATCCAAAAAAAAAGCAGCTCCCCCCCAAAAAAAAAGCAAATCAGTATGCAAAGTATGTATCTTCACGTTGCTTGTTTCAAACAGAAACAGTAATTTTTGAAATCCTGGAGACTAACTCTGCAAAGTCACATGCTTTGTTAATGCATATTAGGTACTTGATGTATGTCATTTTTAATGCCTACAGTGCACTTCCTAAGTTACCATTCTACATGCATTTTTATCACAGATTTCTTATCACAAGTATTTTCAAAGCTCATCCTGTTGCCAATGACTATGAGGGCTGTGAGGCAGTTATTTTGCTGGTGATGATGCAGGTTTGTCAGAGCAATTGTCTTACCTGATAAGGAGAGGACCTCACATGTGTCAGTTGGGGCCAAATGACAGATTTAGATAATGAGGAAGGACAGTGTGGCTGGGAGCAGGTGCACAGGCTGACAGCCAATGTCAGGAAAAAATCATCTTGGCAAACTGCTAAGTGACCACACAGTTTTCACCAGGCTTCACTGCCTGTCACTAGGAGTTAGAGGAAGGAAGAGCAAGGACATTGCCAAAAGTCATCTGAAATGGAGTTTAATGGAACTAGTTTTTGCACCATTTGTCTGTAGTCTGCAGCTCTCTGTTACTACAGTTGCACACTATATCCGAGGAATCAGGAAAATGGTTTGGCATTTCCCCAGTGTAGTTAGTCCCTGAGCTCTCTGAAGCAAGTTGTGCTTGTTATCGTAAGTTTTCCTGTATTAAGTTTACCGAGTGTTCAGACCCACGAGCAGGAGCATGGGACAGTGTCACAGGCATAAATGTGGATCAAGACCCTGGCTGTGGGTCTGCCTGCCTTTTTTAGTGTCCAGGCTGAATGGAACGAGAAGAGTGAACTCTCTACCTTAAAAAGTGAGAAACACACTCTTCTGTGAGTCTCAAAGCTCCCCAAATTCATTTGGTGCTAATCCCAGAGGTCCTGCTAGTCTTCTGTGTATAGTACATATATGCAAGTATCTAGAGTAGCACATAAAGCTGCAACTTCTTTTCTCTGTGTCTAATTTTTTGAGACCGGTTGACCCTTTCAACCTTCTGAGTTTATCTTCCTCATTTAAGAATGTGGCTCACAGTATTCTCTGACTGTCCTGGAGCACTCACTCATACCTAGCTGAGCCATTTCAATAGGCAGCAAGGTGAGACTAGGAGAGTAGAAAGGACTTTACATCTGCCCTAAGGAGTGATGATGGGACTAGGAGAGACTGAGGCAGTCCCTGGGAAAGCCCCATCCCTACCCATTGAGCTGCAGCCACTGCTAAGAATACCACTTTATTTCTAAAACCAATTCCAATGTCTGGCATATAAGGACTGTACAATTCACTTGTCTGCACTCTCTCTGTCACCCAAGGGTCATGCTGCTAGTAATGTAATGACTATAAAAACTAATAGCTCATCTAGAAGAATTAAATGGCTTTATTTTTCTTTTTAAGTGCTTTGCTGCTGTACTTATAACCGTTAAAATGATTTTATTCTGGCCTGCAATGCCATTTCATCCTACAGCTGTAAAGCTTCCATCTCAGTCACACATGGGCAAAAATATATTGGCATGCTTGCATAAACAGAACATGGCTGACTCTAGTTTCAGTTTAGACAGGAATTAGCAAATTCTTGTTCTGCCCTCCTGGGCTGGTTTCCTGATTATGGGCAAAGATCTGCTAAATTTCTGTAGTGATTGCCAGCTGCGAATTGAGGATTTTTTTCTGAACAGAGGTGCAAAAAATATTGATGTCCAGTAACAAAGTACATCCCCACCTTTGGGATAAAGTCCGTCAAATATTCAATGGGCTAGTTTTGCAGATTAATCCTATTTGCATGGGGCAGTAAGGCCTTATTTGAAATTTGGTATGCAAAAATTATAATCTGCACTTCATTTAACTCAAATTCCTACTGCATGTAGCAAAGAGAAAAAATAATATGAAAGATGGATTGATCATACCCCTCTTTCCCATGAGCTGACTCCTGCTGAGAGCTGAGAATACCCCTTGACTTTCCTGACCCACATGGAGCAAGGAGGCAGGCAGTCTTTGCCCCAGGAAGGTTTGCAAGCAACATCCCCAGCGTTGAGAAGATGGAGTGGTGAGGGAAGAGCAGCCTTCATGGGACACAAGAGGATAGACCACAGCTGCTCTGAGGCCAAAGGCAAACAGCAAAGATGGCCATTGGTGAGTACTTGGAAGGGGCAGTGGGAAATAAGCCTGCTCTAGCCCCTGGGGAAGAGCCTCCACCCAAGGCAGTGTAAAGAAAGGAGTAAAATAATTTGATAGAAGGATTATCAAAGAGGGAGTGTTGCTTTTTTGAAGTTACTTTTAATTTTCCACACTGAGCTGCGGGAGGCTTTGAAGTGCATTGCAAAGAGACACGGAGAAGTACGAACTAGTCAATTTGTTACAATCAGGAAGTATGGAGGGAAAAGGTGCATTTCTGCATTTTAAAGGCAGAAATTACCCTTGTGATGCTTTAGCCTGACATCTTACAGGAACCAAGACATATTTGCAGTATCTGTACTAGAACAGATCAGATTTCCAGGTCTGACAGAAACTCTGTCCCAGCTTTCATCCTCTGCCCCTGATGCTAATTATTTCCCTGTTAAAACTTTCCTGTTTCCTTTGGCTAACTGCACAATGTCTAATTAATTGTTCCAAAAGCAGCATTTCTATAGGACTTTGTTATGTTTTTGTCTGCTAGGTGACAGACCACATTACACTAGCTACCAGCTTGCCCTGAGTAGATGAGCATTCCTCAATGTCTTCTTTAGTGGGTAAAACAGGCTGAGCTCTTCTGAACATGGACATCTTGACAAAAGCTCAGCTCATTCGTGGTTCAGTTTTTCACCATGCATTTTCCAGTGCAGCACTGAAACCAGGGTGTCATATTGCTGCCAGTACTCAGTGTAGTAACTCTGCAGAGGAGCTGGAATGTGGCCAGGGAATAAAAAGGGAAGATGGCATTAGCCACCACTGCTCCTACCAGCCATACCTTCCACCATTTTGGGAACCCACAGATTTCCCTTCATCCCTCTCTTCATCCAGCCCCCATAGGGCACAGCTGGTAATTGCCCCTGCTAACCTGGGGGAGATGCATGGGGACAGGACAGACTGTACCAAGTCCTCTCTGCCCTACATGGTCCTAAGTGTCTGAAACAGAGACACTGATTTTTAACATGATCTGCTGCACCCCACAATAGCCAGGAGGTTTGTAAACCCCTTCTAGCCCATCTGCCCAATCTCCTGGGTGGCAGCTGTTTGCCTCTTGTGTTGACCCTCAGGATGTGAGAGGTTGTCAGAGCTCAGAGAAACATGGGCAGACCTGCCTAAAGTGTCAATTGCACATTTACTTCAGATAATCTCAGAGCACTAATTTTAAGCAATAGTGGTATCTCATCAATCTTTCTGCCCTCCTGGTGATGCCTGAGGCATCAACAAGGTGTTGAGCACACATCTGAATATATAAATAAACCCTTGGTCAGGAGTGAAGCACCTTGCAGGGAGGACATTGCAGAGAGGGAAGGTATATTTTTATTAACTTCAGACCACAGCTCCAAAAAGATCTTACATTCACCAGAGCTGCTCTAGGGCTGTAGCATCTCTCTGTTATAGACAGTGGCCCTGTGATGTGCACTGGGGACCTTGTGCTGTGAGTCATTTAGTGAGGCCTGGTTGTCATTAAAATACAACTGAGGCTGCAATATCCTATTAGAGGTGAGGCAAGAGACCTAACTCCAAGTACCAAGGTGAGTAAAGCATGGAGGCCCCACCTCTAAGCAGTCCAAAACCCTGTATCTGCCAAGCTACTGATAATTTTGATGATGCCAGTATTGCTACCACAGACTTATCACAAAGCAGGCCAATAAGGGTTGCAGGTATTTCTTTGCAAGTCATGCATTGAAACATAAACTAATTTCAACATGACAGTAGTTTTTTGAAAAGTTTTAGTCCTGAATGCCCTTAGATGTGAGTTTGGTGACTAAACAGAGTAATGTATTGATCTGTATGAGGACAGGACTGACACTGAATGCTTGAACAAAAATAGAACCCTGGGCAAATGCTTACCCAGGGCTTTCTTTTCCAGCTGCAAAATGTAAGCCTGGATGACACTCCCAGATGGTAGCTGGAGCAGAGAAGCAGAAATAAATGAAAAGCACCAACTTCAGTTCAGCAAGACCCCAGGAAGGCAATTTTGCTGCATTCCAAGAAAAAATGGGATGTGTATGCACCAAACTGACCGAGAGGAATAGCTAACAGAACTGTTTGCTTCTGCTGTTTTTCAACCTTTTAATCACTATCACACTTTGCAGTCATCCTGTAATCCAGGAGGTAGCACCTTTCTTGAACGCAACACAAGCTTATTTTTAAAGGTTTTTTCAAGACATTGCATCAGCAAAGTGATGGTGTCCTAATGTTGTCATGTTGGCAGCTTGGTGAGGCATTTTAAACACATCTCATTATTTAACCTCACATCTTGTTAGGTGTGAGATATAAAATTAGTAGAAAACCCATGTGATGAGTATTTACAAGGAATTACACTGCCATTTCAACCTCTGGAAAGGAATGCAGCTTATCTTGTTTACTGATTTTATAAACCCTTCTTCTTGGTAGATCATGGCTCTATCATACTCTAGAAATGCAACAAGATTCTGCCCCCTTCATATTTGTGGTATTATTTTACCATAGATGAAAGCACTGACACATACAGTTTATCCAGGAATCAGAACCAAACTTCAGTGTTGCACACAAACTGTAACAATAATATCTATTCTTCTATATGTTACTGTTTAACCTCATTCCCAGCTAAATGGATTATATGTAGTTATTTGTGGCAGGCTTGGAGATGCTTGCTAAATATCACCTAGAAGGACAAACTCAAAACAAATAGGAGACTGGGCCTTCATATTAGCTCTAGGTATGTATTAATGCCATGGTGAAACAATGTATGTTTTTAACACGCTTAAATCTTACTCAGTTATCAGTCCTCTGAGAGTTAGTGCTGTTGAATGGTTTAATCTAAGTACACCCAGTGTGTTTACTGGATGCTAAAACTGGTTCTGAAGGAGATTTTGGGTAAGCAGTGCTCCTGCTCAGGAAAATATGTCCATTTATGTTACAGATTAACAGCTGGAAAATATTCTTGGGTAAAAAATACGCACTTTAAATAACAGCACCTTTTGGGGTATTTATGTGTAATGTTTTCTATTTGTTGTCACTTGATAGGATTTGGTTTTCCTGTTCTAATAAAACAAGAAAACATGGTTGAGTGTTCAGTTATGGTTTCTGTAGGTAAATTTTCCCCAAAATGAGAGGCTCTCTCCCAACACAGATATACTGATGTGTGGAATGTTTGCAGGATTGGACTCAGTCCAGGTCAGAGGAAAAAGCCCAGCAGTTGCAAGAACTTCTTAATTGCAGATGGCAACGCCTTTCTTCAGCATATCTTTTCTTTCAGTTTCTTGCTCTGTCAGCTGCCAAACATTGTGTCTAATGCCACTTAAAATTTCATGGGAAAGAGCAAGAAAAATTGTCTCAGCCGACCCAGACCACTCTGAGGTCAGGGGGAACATAAACTGGTGGGCTACCACTGAGTCATCCATGTACCTGGACCAATACCTGGCTGCTTCCTGCAAAAGCTGTAGTGCTCTAAGGAAGAGTAAACATCAAAATCAAAATGAACAGCATCAAGTAAGAAAGAGAAAATCTGTCCTGGAGCCAAGAGATAACCAGGAAACTAGCCTAGCATGCAACTGAACTGCTAAATCTAGTGCCACAAACACATGCGACTAGGTCTCTTTTCAACTGGAACTCTGAATAATACTAAAGGAATTGAAACCCTATATCTTACACTATCATTTCCAAACCCAAGAACCATCCCTGTGTTCACACAATCTCTTCTGTAATGTAATCCGACATTATCTTGTAACAGTCAAATACCTTCTTCCAGCACCCCTGTTCAAAGATGGCTCTGGCACTTTATTTCTGAAAATTAAACATCTTCTTCTTTACAAGCCAAATTCTTTCTGTATACCTGCTTAATCTTATAGCAGCTTTAATATGAATGAAAATAATTCCCCTCTCTTCCTGTATTCATTACTCAAATGTAATCCAACTCTCTTTCACTTTTCTGTTAACACATCTACACAAGACAGGCTTTTTTAAGAAGCAGATTCATCTCTTGTTTCTGAGTAGCTCTCTTCCCATTTGTCTGTTTAAAATCCTCTTTTTGTAAGGCAGCCAATGAAAAGTGCACACTAACAGCTCAGTGAGGCTGCTGTGGTGCCTATCCAGTACCAGAGCCTTCCCTGCCACCGTGGACAGTTTCTCTCACCTGATCCTTCCTGGATCCACTGTTACATCTTTCCTGGCTGTTGCATGCAGGAGGCTAAGCAGCAGCATATGGTTTTGCAGTGCAACCAGCTCATCCTCCTCCCCAGCATCCCTTGATAATACCTTGGCACAAGGCAGCAGACTTCTCCTTTGACTCCGAGTGAATTATGCCACACTTTTTTCCCATCACATTTCATGGTTTTACTAGTCCCAGTACTACCTAATTCTTCCTATGACATAATCCAGTCACCCATTATAAACACAGGCCTTGTCTTGCACCATAGGCAAGAAGGGAAATAGCTTAATTTGCAATTTGAAATACCTTTATGTGCTGGTAACACCCCTACCAGTTAATCTTTTTATACTCTCCTCTATGCCTTAAGTGCATATGCTGTTTGTAGTTCTTGCAGTATCCCAACTTTACAAACAGATTCTTGTGAGCAGCTAAACTCTCCCATAGAGATGAGGCCAACCAATCTGTGCTATTGACTGGAATAACATTTTTGGCAACGCTCACCATCTGTACGCATTTGTATGTTCTAATTAGCTATTTCTCTGATCTTGTAAGTCTTTTTAGCAAGCATGATGGGTTTTAGGATCTTCCTAACTTCACCCATGCTCATTAATAAAGTATAACAAAAGAGATGAAAAATGCTTGCCATATGTGCTTGAAAGAATCACTGGCTTTACATATCATGAAATACAAAAACTAACATAGTTTAACCTATTGAGTGTTTCTTCTTGATGTCATCCCCTTTTCCCCAGTAAGACATGGCCACAGAGAGCCTGAATGTGCCACTGCTCAGCAGAAAAGTGACTTTGTTCGCACAACTTCCAACAGAGCCCCAGGCGCTCAGGAGTTAAATGAGACTCCCTGCATAAGAGTAGTGTGGATGACCATTTCTTATCTTCCCTTGCCTGTGAGAAGGAATGCTGACTAGGGCCAGGGTTAACCAGTGGCTGTGAGCCTTCGCATTGTGTGGCAGGCAGGATCGCAGAGGGTCCAGAGATCAAACCTCCTTCCATATTGGCTCATCTTCCTGCCATGGTCATTAATAAAAGTGCTTATGCTGGTTTTCTCAGAAAGGTCAAACATATGCTGGCTAATGGCTCACTGCAATTCCCCAATAATGTAAAGTTGCCATTTTCTGGCTTTCCCAGTCTTCTGGCTCACTGCAGAATTTGCTTCCCACAGACAGTGGCTGCAGCTCTGTGTTCGTGCTGCTTTAATAATTTCCTCCTTGGGGTGAGGGTTTGTTTGTTTGTTTGTTTGTTTAATCATCTCCTGCTCTGTTGTGCTGAGCTCTTTCTCAGTGCCTCACACTCCCCCACTCTGTTCCAGTGCCTGCTGTTATTCTTGGCATCCGAATCAATGCTAACTGGTATATAATCAGCCTGTGTTTTACCGACCAGCATTTGTTCCACTGTCAGCTTTCATTTCAGCTTCTGCTCTGATGCCAGTTACTGTTCTGCTCTCTGGTGTGGAGCTCTGATTGCTCTGTGGGGTGCTGTACACCACTCTTTGGGCCTCTTCTAATTATGTCCATGTCTGTATCAGCGAAACTTGCTGTCCAGTGTCGCATCCTTATTTCTTGCTAGTCCATATACTTGGTCCGCTTCTACACTGTATGTGTATGTCCTGCCCTATTGTATTTGCAGATTCATGTGATTGCAATTCTGTGCAGAGTATTTCTTAATTTTAAGCCTAATGGGATAAAATATTAAATAAATGGCTCCTGAGAGGCATATTTGCAGATTATAAGATGACTGTTTGGGTGTTGTGGTGTAGAGCTACTTCATTACATTCTGCCCATGATAATGAAAATGCTAAAACCCTATTTCACTCAATCCCCACCTTTCCAAATTTGTATTTCATTGATGACTGGATGCATGTGTTGTGCTGAACCAATAGAAATATAGCTACTTTGGCATTTTTCTACATATTGTCCATGCTATGGTGGGACAAGATTGTGTAGATTAGACCCTGATTTTTGTGAATAACCAGCCAAAATTAAAATAAACTTAAAGAAAAGCTGGTGTACACAGAAAAGGACCACGGTGTTTGGGCTGGCTGGGAAGGGCATGGTGGTCAGGACATTAGACCTGTGACTAATGAAGCAGGAGAAATGGAGCAATGCAGACAGAGCAGGTAGGTTCATGTATCACCTATTCTAGTCTCTGGGAGTCTTTCTCCACTATCACATAGCTGATATGTTCCAGGCAAACTGGAGGCAAACGTAGCATTTCATCATCCAGCATATGAGGAAAGTATGCTGTAAAGAGCTGAACAGCCAGGGAGAACATTCACACCAGAGAAGCAGAGCATAAAGGGAAGCAGGATATAAATTTTTATTTAAAAAGGTTTCCCCAGTTTAGGAAGCAATAAAGTGAAACATCAATAATCAAATAATAAGAATCACAATTCTTTACTTTTAATGTTGTGAATAAGGAAAAGATACAAGACTGAACAGAGGATAAAATAGTCTAATAAAGATAAGACACAGCAGTTCATTTTAAAATAATTAAAGACAACAGACTGGATTCCACGATAAGGAAAACGACAATACAAAAGGAATCATCTGCTCAGTTAGAGTCTGGCAGCTCTTTTGTGTGGCCTGATGTGTTTTCAAAACTAGACAATATTGTCTGTTGGGCAAATGCCAATGGAGAGTAAACAAACCTGTATATTTTTGCAACAGATAAAGTAGATATTATCTTAAAGGGGAAGTTAATATTCCTCAGTAGACCAAATCCTGCCCACAAATCACTCTCAACTCTATATTTAAGATGTTGTCATTTTCTTTTAGCTAAACATGTTTGCTAACTTCATTGGATTAATGTGAGTGAACAGTCACAGAGTGATCTGCAGAGCTCCTTAAAAAGGAAAGTGATTCCTCTGGGGTTCAGACAGCTCCTTTAACTGAGGCCAGGCAGGTGATGGCAATCAGTGACAGGGTGGGGAGAGGTCTGCAGAGCAGGTTTGAAGAGCAAAAGCTCCTCCTCTCCAGAGGGTCAGACTAAGACTAGATAAAAAGGAGTATTACAAAAATCTAAGCAATGTGCAGAGGTAAAACAAGCCCTGGCAGCTTTAGCTATGGAGTGAGGACTTGCAGCAGAGAGTGATGGCGGCTCTTATCAGTGCTGGGGGGACAGGAGGTGTGACTAGCCTTGCAGGCAGTCTGTCTAGGTCAGTGAATCCATGTATGTGCAACAGCTCTGGCCTTGCTCCTGGAAAAAAGGTAAGACCAAGCACATGTCTTCTGTCTGCTGCACCTTTCCTCAGCTCAGGGCCAGAGTGGGTGTGTAGGGACTGGTGAGGGACTGTAACTGCTGCTGGGGGTGGGTGACCCTGTAAAACTGAGGGTGATGCTAGGGAGTGAGAAGCTAAGACTAGGAAGAAATCAGAGGGCTGTATAGGGAGCAAATGTATTCTGGGAGGTCAGTTTTCTTTTTGACTCTCACGAGTGCTATTTGGAGACCTAAAGGAAAAGGCTAAACTGCACTGGGATTAAAGGATGACTTTCCTGTTTGAGGGGAAATAGCAAGGCAAGGATAAAACCCTTGCTATGAGAATAGCCAAATATATTCCTTTGATCTAGCTAGGTTTAAACCTCATCCATATGTTTATTAGCCTCCTCTTATCTGACCCATATGCCATCTTGCAACTGCATTTCTCTTATCACAGAGCAATGGAAAAGACTCAAAATGCCTAAAAAGCATGTCACTGTTTGAAAGGCTTCATAAAATCCCAGCTGTCATAAATCCATAACTGACTTAAGTCCCCCTTACTTTCCTCTTGATTACACACTAATTTCTCATCCCAATTTTAACTTCACCCTGTCCCCTGCTCTGACCACCTCCTGCTGAACTGTCCCCTTCTGGGGACCCTTGGGCACTTCTTTCCTCTGTCCCTGCCCAGTTCACCAACTGAATGGCTGCTTTAAAAGTCATTGACATGCAAAAATGCCTTCATGGTTAGTCTCTGGCACTTTTACAAACTCAGCTGCTCCAGACATTTCTCAGGAGAAGAAATCACCTAATTGTGATGGCAAGTGAATGCCAAACAGCTGACTGTTGTGGGGTGTCAGAGGTTAGGGATGAATGCTCATGAAGTTCCAAAAAGTGAAGTAACTTTCAGCAAAATGTAGGCTGTCAGAGACTGAAAGCCTGGTATGTCCCTACCCTACTTATTTGGGAGAGATTTTTGCACGGGCATGTCCCCTTAAGCCTGTGGGAAGGTGAAGGAATATGTTGATGCCCTGAAGTACAACTTGTAATGATATGACCTCCGATCTCCTCCTAAGGCTGGTGCTTGGCTCTATTTAGGTTGAATGAAATTTCATATAGCATGTCTTTGCTGCATGCCACAATTCAAATGCATTTCCTGCTTGCTGGTAACCTGTAAAAGTAGGACATGGGAAACCATGGTACTTGTGCAAAGCTTGTGAAAAGAAGACGATTCTCTCAGCTGACACATAGGAGTGTATAAAGAAACAAAACCCCCAGCCAGGCTGAGCCTGAGCTTGTATGTAAACCCAACACATACAGTACCTTGTGGAGCATATGGACACATGCTGAGGGTCTGCTTGACACCACAGCCAGGCAGGAGGCAGGAGCTATAGCTGAGCAGAACCTGAGCACCCCAGAGAGGCAGACGTGACCCTTCTCTTCTTTCTTGGAGAAATTATATATCTCTTGATCCAATGTACTTTGTCTGTCACAACATTCTGGCTGAGGACAAAGCAGCAAGCCCAGGCTCTGCTGCTCCTGGGGGCCCAACACAGGGCACAAATTCCACATGGAACAGGGGTTTGAGCCTTTTTGGAAGGGCCCTGCATGGAAGTAGGGTTTGGGCACCTGTAGTTGCAATTATAGGCCTCCACCTGTCTGTGGCCCCTCTCTTTGGTATGTTTTCCTTAAGGGAGGCTCAGGCTCTGCCTACTTCCCACATAGTCCCAGCTGAGGGCAACTATGGCTTGCAGGAAGGCATGATGTTGATAGAGCTCTCCTCTCTGTCCACAAGGCCAGGATGTCCCAGGTTGCACCTTGCATGACAGAGGACTGAGGGGTTTAGTTTGGTTTTTGTTGTTGGTTTCTTTTAATTGCACCAAACTTCACTGATGGAATTGCCCAAGACATGCAGAATTGCAGCTTTTGTATGTTTGATTTGTCAAACCACCCTTCATGTGAATGGTCTTGGAAAAGATCACACTGCATGGCTGTGCCTGCCAGAGCTCTTTCTTCTGAGTTTATCCTTAGCTGGCTGTCAGTGGCAAACACATCAATTTCTTTTTCCATCTACAAGATTTTTTCTCTGCCAAACTTTCTTCGTGGGCGAATTAACAATGTGATCCACTGGTTCAATTAGAGACTGCACCCCCAGGAGTTCTTGGTATTGCTGAAGTTTAATTTCTGGTCTGCTAACCAGGGAAGGTACTTGATAGGGAGTAAAGTGGAAAGAGGACAAGGGCACAGACACAAGACAGACTGACACAAGCTCCTGTGTACCACCTTGCCGAGGAAAACAACTCCAGAAAGTGCCCAGTTTTGATAAGTCCCTCTACCTTCCCTGAGCAGTGTATTAATGAAGGAAAACAAGTAGGACAGGGTACAGACAGAATACTCCAGAACAATCTGGAGCACGGACATCATTCTCATGGCTATGCTCAGCCAAGGGCTGCTGCAAAGATCAGCACGGCAGAAGAGTGCAAACAGGCTTAGTCCAGTGTTCTGCAATAACATGAACTACTTCTAAACACTTTTTCTTGCACTATATCTTCATTAAAGCAGAAACAAATAAACAAATTTGGGTGCATGTTAGAAAGATTGCTTAGGAACACTGATGTTAAGGTAGTGTTCAGTCCATCCTCCAGCCCCATCCAGTCTGACATTAAAGGACACCCTCCTGACAACTCTAACAAGGGAAGGAATCGAGATGCACACAGTATGGTTACAATGGGCTCATTGTCTTGCTCCAGGCTGTGTTGATCAGCTGCATTCATGTTTGATGAGTAACCCACAGAGCCCAAATCACAAGTTGTTTCACCTAGCAATCCCTTTTAACACCTTTCCTTTCCCAAAAAATTGACCTACCTCTATTTAAATTTTCACCCACAGGCCCCAGCTTTGTGGATTTGACCTCAGTGACAGCCAATAAATCAGCATCTCCCTATCCCTTTAGGCTTCACCTAAATGGAAATGCTTCTATTTCTCCCTCTGAAGTGCCTAGTAGTTTTTTCCAGTTCCTGTTGGATTAGCGCAGTCTCAGGTGTGCCTGGCCAGCTGCTTTCCCTCTTCCATCCTGTGCAGTGTTTGGCTCTTTTTCCACACTGTTTTCTTGTTAATTCAGCCTTAGGGTCACCTGTACACAGACCTTAACAGCTCATACTTCCTTCTGAAGACCGTAGAGTATAAACCCTTTATGGCTATATTCAAGTTTGTTGTTTTCCGACATTAGTGTTTCCAGTTCTCTGTTCTACCAAAAAATAAGGCTGAGTGAAAGGCAATAAGGCAAGGCAATACTGAATCCTCTGAATTTCACAGGCAGAATGTCAATCTCTCTCAAGCTGTTCAGCTGGCATGAACAGTACACCCAGCTCCAAGGTTTCACATATTTGTAACTTTTTTGACTAAAAAATACTGCCTTCAAATCCAGATCAGACTTCACAATAAATATCTGACGTTCACTGGAAGAAATAAGGCCTTTTTAGACACTACCAGCTCTAAGCTTTCATCACCTCAGTAGCTGGGGTATTTGCTTTCTGTTCCCTGCATTTGGAGTGGGACTAATTACATCTCACTTTGCATAGAGATTGCCAGGGCTCTTGGGCGCCCTTCACGGTAGAATCAATTGTTTTGATTTTTGATCTTGAACACAACTAAAGAGAAACCACTCTCTTTGGACTTTCTGCCCAAGTATGTACCAACCTGGAATGTTGATTTACTTTCTAATGTGTTTGAGCACAAGTGTTGCACAAAGGGTTGGCAGAGCCGGGTGAAGTCCTATGGGAGCAGATGGTGAAGGAGGAACCTTCAAAAGCCAAACTTGCGAGCTGAGGGAAGCAGGAGAGGAGAAGTAAGGGCATGGAGAAGGAATAAGGGAGCACCAAGGGAAGGAAGACTAAAGATAGGGAACAGGCCAAAAGGGGCCACAAAGAACTAAGGCATGTAGAGAAGGGGCATTGATTTAAACTGTTATAAGTCACATGGAGAGAAAGACTTTAATCCTCTACAATTTACTGTTGCTAGTGACAGTTTATGGCAGAAAAGTACATGAATTGTGTAGGATTGGTTTGTACAAATGCAGTGTTCCAAAATGTAGTTAGAGTGTAGATGACAACCCCTGGTGTTTATTCAAGATATGCAGCTACTGGCTGAGAAAGGCCAAAAAGGCCAAGGGAACCATGATAAGCTCAGGATGAGAAAGTAAAAATAATGAGTAGACAATCAGCAATAACAAGACATAGTGAGTGAAGCTGCCAACCAATCATGGTCTGAATAGGAACGTGTGAACAGCTCATGTTGGTAACATGCAGCCTATGGTAGCTGAGCACTGCTCGCGGACAGATATGAAAAGCTTATAAGTATGTGAGCTTTCTTTAATAAAATGGCTTCTCTGATTGGTGCATGTGGAGTTGTCCAGGCTCACAAGGAGATTCGGAAACCCAGCAGAACTGTTGCTTTTCTTCATGGGAGGATGAAGTTTTGAGGGTCCAGTCTCACAAACCCTATATTCTAAACCTCTGTAAGAGGGAGCTGTCTCACAATGAGATGCTGACATCAGGCAAGCAGGCTGTGTCCATGCACTGAGCTCCCCCATGAATCACTGCTTTGAGACTGTGACAGCTCTTGGGAACAGACAATAAGTGGCCTCATTTTAGAATTACCATGGATAATCACTTAGTATGTGTGGTGTATTTGCTTCTGCAAGCCACAAACAGAACCATCAATAAAAGGCTTTGCCTGAGTGCACAGCGCTATAACTAGTGAGCATCCACCATCACTTGGGTCCTTCCCTGGGTGACATATTGCAAAACCTGCTTGAGTCTCCATCCATGGCATGAGCTGTACCAGCTTGTTTGTGCAGAAGCCGACACACCTCATTTTGCTGTGCAGACAAATCCTATAATTTATTCCCCCTATTTTCTGATGTAAGACATAAACACTCAAACACACCACTTTTGAGTTGCTCAGAACTGGACTTCAAAGCTAGAGACCATCCCTAGATGTTGTGGCACTGGACTATGAGAGGGACAGTGCTCTCTTGCACAGTGCAAATACTGCAAGCCCTGTGGCCCTCACAGCACTACTAGTTATATGCCTAGAATATCTGAATTAGTTCAAGTGTCACCATGTGTTACAACCCTCCCTAGGAGGCGAGGGTAACCCAGGTTCTTGTTAACAAGTCCCTCGGGGTGGATTAGAGTGAAACAACACTGAATGATTAGTGTGTCTAAGTGTATATATGTACAGCTTATTTTAGAACAACTTTGATTGCAGACAAAAGCAGGTATTTAGCAGTTTTGGTTGTTGTTACTATAGTAATATAGCAATATAAAAGCATAAAAATAGCACTTAAGAAAATGTATAAGAAACAGAAAGAAAGAATAAAAGTAGAAAGCTATATAGTCACCACCTGTTGGATCCAGTAATGAGACTTGGTAGTTGCAATTTCCATGTCTGTTGGTTGAAGTGATGGTCTTGATCCATCAGGGGTGCAGAGAGTCCACAAAAACTCAGAGATTTCATGAGTTATATATGCTCAAGGCCCTAGTACTTCTTCTGGGGCAGAGAGTTTTACAATGGATGATGTGATACTGGATCACAGGACATGTCATGAGCCTTTCACATGTTACATCTGCCAATTATGTCAGTGCAGGTGAGTCTATTATGGCCCATCAGCAGAGATATACCTCTAGGCCACATATGAATGTCTCAGTGCTTCATTTAAGGGGAGTTATCACAGCTGAGTCATTTGTATAAGGAAAAAGAAAAACTACTCCACATCACAGAATTTTCCTCTTTCCTTATCTTGTTTGATACCCAGCTTGTATCCTGTGTTGGTAGTGCACACCCTCAGCACCTGGGCAGCCACTCTGCACATGGTTAGAAAAGCACTCAACTGATTGTTTGAGTCATTAGTATCAGCTGCCCAATCATTCAGGGGAGGGGGAGAGTGTGGGAAGGAGTCTGTTGGCTGTGGCCTCCTGCCAGCCTTGTTTACATCTCCTTAAACATGAGATGCTTATATAACAGTATTGCCTTTACCTTATCTCAAGTTCCTGTCAGAAGGCTTAACTCGCATTACAATTCCTTGCAATTCAGGAGGCATATTCAGCTGGGGAGTGGGCATGGGTGATCTGAATAATGTTTAAGACATAAACTATTTCAGTCTCTTAGCCATATCCCCAGCACATCTGTTATAGAACTATATAATTACAATGTGTTACAACTTTGGATAATGTAAGTGCTCTGAAAGGAGAAATCCCACCTGAATCTGATCATGCCAGGCTGCTGTGGCAGTAAATGTACACCCATCTATTATGTGTTCAGACATTACAGTGTGAGTGTGCAGAAAAGCACAGGAGAAGCAACAGTTTTTCTGTCATGAAAAGAAACAGAGGTACTCTGTGGTTTGACAAGACAATGAAGGTGAGAGAAAACACTGAATGGCTCTATTAAGCAAGCTTCTATTTTGTTCAGTGTACAAATGGGTCCCACAGGGAAAAGCAAAACAAAAAGCAAAAAGAAACCTGTAATCCAATACATTGTTTGAACAAATGACCTCACTTGCAATGTCTCCTAGCATCCAAATAGTTCAACCAATATTACAAGACCATTAATGTCATAGGCTGTGTTTTATTTTACTCATAATCCAAGAAAAGGGAAGGAGAAAAGAGATTTGTCTCAGGCATGTTCAGTAGAAATTCTCTCCAGAGGTGAATGGCTGAGATGGCAGGAGATGGTCCATCTTAAATTTAGAACACTGACCCTAGAACACAGTGTCTGCCCTGCCACTGCCATTCAGTATGCTGTGTATTTGGCATGATGGTAGAAAGAAAGACTGTATATAAAAAATGATGCAGCTGAAGCAAGAGGTAAACAATATTTTGGAAACTGCTTTCAGTGTGAGAAATCATATGATTTGAGTGACAGGACTGGATCAACAGAAGGGCTAAGGGAAGAGACAAGGAAGAGTTGCATGTAGGTTTGGTTTATCTATTCATCACTTGCCTCCTCTGTACAGTCAGCATCACACAAGGCAGTCTCTCATACAATGGACTATTCTCAGCTGCTTACTATCTGGGTGGAATTGCTGACGGATTGGGCTTGTTCCTACTGGTTTGATGACCACGCAGAAAAAGAAAAGAAAGAAGTACTTTAATCTGAAAGGAAAAGTTCTGGTTTGTGGGTTCTCGACAAGACTGTTTGGTATGAAATGTGAAACTGTTGTGAAATAGAGGTCTTAATCACCCTTTTCTTTATCGTGCTAGCAGAGACTAGTACAGTTATAAATTTGATCTTCTAAAATTAATTGAAGGGTTTTTAAAAATATACTTTTCAAAGAAACTTTCTGAAAAAAATCCTGGGTTTAATCCCATTTTTTCCAGCGTGTTCAGAACTAGCCATTTAATTTGGCCAAAACTCATTGACGAAGTTCTCCTGAAGCATCCTTGAACACTGGCAGGGTTATGTGAGGTATCAAATAGCAGTTGTCACCTCCATTCCTATGATATTGGCCCACCTGACTAAAAAAATTACTATGAATGCCTCTTCCCTGGATACAGATATCTTTTTTCCCCCAGCTTTGCAGTAGGAGCAAGGAAGCATGTGGCTACATTCTTGAGAGAGGGTGGTGTCACCAGTCTCTTCTTCCAGCTTTCCCCTGCAACAATGTTAGCAGGTATTGCCCAAGTCTCACCTGATCACTTTGAACACTTTGCAGTTTCCTGCCTCAAAAGGTGACACATGCAGAGGGTAGAGGCTTGGGTCTGCATCTTACCTGAATGTTTTCGTTCTCTAGCAGGTCTTCAGTACTAGTCTGGGACCAGAGCCTTCACACCTTGACCTCTCTCAAGTAGTTCAGCATACATGATGCCACAACTTTCTTCCCAGGCAGGCAGTTTTACTTAATTATGAAAAAAATAGTTAAGCTGTTCTTATCACTTTGGAGGGAAGATGTGTGTCCACCTTCACTTAGTTCAAGTTGTGTACACATTTTCTTACATAAATGTGCTTCTATCCTCAAGTAATCAATAGGCTGAAGTTTTCAGCTCTTATCCTATTCATCTTCACCAGTCACATATGTTCCCTTTTAGTTTAAACTTTGGAGGGATAATTCTTGCCAAAGTGATGCCTTGCTGTTCACTGGTTGTCCTAAAAATCACATTCCCAGGCCAGCACTCTCCTGGTTTTACCATCACAGGCCCTCTGCTGCTCAGGTCATGAATCTCGGTGCTCCTTTTCAATTTTAACAGGATTTTGCATTCTAGTTTGATCTGCAAGTAGATATTTCCATCCTTTAGAGCAGCTAAGAGACTCTTCTTCTCAGACTCACACACAAGTCCCACTTTCTATTAAGGTGACTGAGCAGTCACCTTCATTTCTTTTCCCAGACGACCATGACTCAAAGGCTATGGAATATGGAAGTAACATGGAAATCAGTGGAAGTCTCATATTATATTTACTTGTTTTCTGTCTTACTTTATACTCATAGATGAGCACTTAATAAGCACAGAGAAGTTCTGCTGGGGGAAAAAAAGGCAATGAAAACATCCAGATGACGTAAAAGGTTGGAAATAAATAGCCAGAAATTGTACTTATGTGTATCTAGATTAAAAAAGTGGCATGTGAAAACAGGATTTATAAATCCCATTAGCTCTCAAAAGGAAGATCTTCTGGGATTGCAGTTTCTGTTGCAAATTTTGTTATATATATATATTGCATAAACCTGTTTTCCAGTGCCTCAAGTGAGAAAGCAACCTCAGGTCCAAAGCTGCAGACCACTTGTGGTTTTCAGAGCCTAAATTATCTGTTGAGTGTCTAATGAAGATTTGGAATAACAAACCCAGATAAACAATTTTCTCTGTATAATATGTGGAAACTCTTTCATAAGTCTCCCTTCCACTCATATTAAAAAAGAAATCCAGAAAACATCACATGGAGTTTCTATAAAGTCATAACATGCTGGGACACCATCTTCAGTTTGGCAGAAATCTGGATCTATTAATATGTGGGGATTTCTTTTTTTTTTGTTTTTGTTTTTGTTTTAATATTAACTCTTCAAGTTAAAAGGAAAAGGATGGGTCTCCATTGAACCACCAGCTTGTGAAAGGCCAAATGGGTGAAAATTTTGCACAGGTGTGATGTTATCTGCTGTAATTATTGACAAATAGAAAGGGTGGACAAATAGAAAGCATGGAGTGGCTTTCTAGTATGGACAAATAGAAAGCACCGAGTAACTCTGGTTCAGTGATGGGACTTCCTGCTGGGAGGTCTGCAGCCATGCCCAAAGCAGGAGAAAGACCTAGATAAGCAGCTCCTTTGTATGAGGAAAGGATCTGCATTATCACCGAGAATTTCAGGTCACATACCACAGGGCTTTCCCTGCCAGTGGCAAAACACCTGTCAAGTCTCTAAATACTACTTTTCCAAACAAGGTATTGCCACTGGCTCAGGATTATTCTGTGTCTGCCAGACAGAGTTATCTCTAAAAAAGTGTTTCTAGTTTAAAAATTAATTCCTACAGCTACCTACGAGCAAGGAATGATCAAAGCAGAGCTTTGTGGAGAAGAATGTGGTTCTGGAAAAAACAAGAAAAACTCGGGGCTAACACTCAAAAGGCAAACGTGTTTCAGGAAAACTGAGTGGGGATTATGTCACCAAAAAATCTATGTTGATAAAGATTTCTTTTCTTTTTTTTTTTAATATATAAAAATTGAAATTTTTTCATAGTGGTTATGCCTACAAGTACTTATTTAACATCTATTGATTTACCTATTAACATATATATATTACATATGTTTATAAATATATATGTCACTACTATATTTTACTTTTATTTTAAAGACATCTGTGTAATGGAAGCATGAACAGAGTATTTGATCAAGATACTAAACTGCAAAGTATGGACCTGTCTCATATTCTGTAAACAGTATCTGATTTTTTAAAAAAACAGCACCAGTGTATGTTCAATGAATATGAAAGACAAAGAGAGAGATTAATTCACTGATTTGTATTTTGCCTCCTGAGAGAAAAGGAATCACATTGTACACTGCTCTGATGTGAAGCACTATTCAAATACCTATTTGGGACAATAAAAAAAATCTACCTAGCACTGTGCCAAAGGGTATATAAGCAGGGGAATATCACATGAGCAGAAGGAGTATGCTGTTCTGTACAAGATAATAATACCACCACTGCAGGAATAAAACAACCTGCTCTAGAGCTAATATTCTTTTGTATCATGCTTTGTGCAAAAGGGTTCAAGAAAGATTTTAAAATGGGAGGAAAAGGATATAAAATTTAATCTCTTCACTTACTGCAGTTGAAGGTTAAGAGGTGACTTAATCGTGGTCCACATGTATGTGAATAAGAAAGGGATTTGAACATTTAGGAAGAAAAGCTCACTCAAAAAAAGAAATATTCAGTGCTTTAGTGATAAACTATCACATCTCTATATTCCCTGATCAGTCTGAGTTCAGAGAACATCTGCAATTTAGCCTGTAATCTACCAATACAGATGTGAAGTAATTCTGAAATCTTCTTCTTATCTCATGATTGTTCAAAGAAATATTAAGCTGCTAAACTAAAGACATCATGAATAAGGTAAACGAAAGCTTCCAAGCATAAAAATCATTTATCTGTCTAGTTTAAAGTTGAGTCTCCAAAGACCATAGTTTAATTCTTGGTCTTGTTCAAACACCATAAATCAGATTTATTTCTGGACAAAGCTAAGCTGTCATCCTTCTGGCTGAAGTGTTTCCCTGTACTTTCAAAAGCTTCATTTCAGGGATTATGAGAAATATTCTAGGCAGGGGGAAATGTTGATATAGAAAAGGTGCAAGTAAATTTGTAAGTCTCAGAAACCTCTTTGGGTCATAAAGAGTGTTTGTTTACAGTCTCTTTTGGAGTTGTATAGGCAAATGAACAACATATAGATGAAAATCTAGATTATTTTTTTTTTATTCTCCTGAGGGCTGGGCACTGATGAGAAATTCCCAGAGATATGTGAGTAGTTTCTGTAAAAACTGGATGAAGAAGAAATGCAAGTGTGTTCCCTAACTGGTGTCTCATTGGCATGGAAATGGGATTATTTATATACATTTAACTCTCTGACACTAATAGCTTTCATGTGTTCAACCAATTGACTCTCTTTTCTGTCATCTTGGCACTAAAAGTCAAGTAACTTTAAAACCTATAGCAGTTAATACAGCTCTACAAAATTGTCCCCAAAATGTACGAGTATGGATCCTGAACTTGACGTGTACTTCTTCTTAGTCAAACGGAAGGAAATAAATCCAAGTAATTTGAAAGATTACTGTAGTTGTTTTCATGAAATGTAAATTGCACATCTCTGATGTGGCTAGGTCTGGCAGAAAGTTTTTTTCTGTTGTTCTGTCATATACCAACTACAGCCTCATTGAATGTACATTTAAAGATATTTTAGGGCAAAAGTTAGCCTTTAGGCAGGTCTGCAGCAGTCAGGGTGTGATTATTTGTGGCCAGAATAATTTCTCTACATACATAAATGCTTATTGAAAGAACTGAGCAGATTATCAGCCTTGTCTCATGTGAAAGTGCTACCTATTCATTACACATTTGCAGTCAGATACATATGAGCTGGGTCTAATTAAGCACCTGCTATCTGTGTTTCTGTTAAAAGCGACTCCCTGATGTTTCTTACTGTCTTTCACTTGCAATTATGTGAACTCAAAAGGAATTGGCTTTCTCTCTCTCTTGTGATATCACACAATTTATATTCTTGTCTCGCACAATGGTTTTCTGCAGAATTGACATGATCACTCTGGAAATTGCACCTTGCTCATGAAAGCTACAATTGATTTAAAAGTGGTGACTATTCCCACTTCCTACAGTCTCTGAGCAGGCTTGAATACACTGAACTTTGTCTAAATTTGCTGGGCATCTCTGTAGAAGTGTTTCATTAATGGGAAGCTACAGTTTTCATTTGCAAATTGTAATGGGTCTGTGACCTCCCATGGTATCACTTTGGATCTCCTACGGACACTATTGGGAGTTGCTTAGAGAAAGTAAGAAGCTTTCTAAGAGTACCTGTGTGCAAAGACTTTCATGCAGCTTGTGAAGGTGGCTCTGAGTTGTACTAACACCCACAGTGTACAAATACTGTTCAGAGAGAGTGTTTCTGTACCAGTTGGCTCTAATCCCCACCAGAGGCAGTCAGTGCCTGCCATATTTCAGATCTTCAGCCTCCATTGTCCTATTCTTGCTGCCAGCCACAGCAGCTATATACAGCTGTGAGAAAGAAAAACGTATTAATCTAAGCTCACCTGGATATATGAGTCTTGAAGACTTTTGCAGAAGAGCTCAGGCCGCATACAAACTAATTCAACATAGATCTGTGATGTCTTACAGGAAAATGTAATTACCTGAGTGAAATCTGCCTGCCAGGAAGCCCTGTGAAGCCTTCTCATCATGTTGTATCTTACACTTCAGGATCCCAAACTGGGGGCAAAGGGAGCAATTAAAAACCTAGCTACTGGACTCATTATGCAGCACAGCCAGTGATAGTTGATGAAAATCTCCTGGCAAGCCAAACTTTGCTGTGTTTTCCCCCCTAGTGATGCATGGCAAAATCACATCCCTCTGCTTTGGCTTTGCTTCAGGCTTATTGTGTCTCTGGTAAATGTTCTGCTTCAGTTGTTGCCTGAGCTGCAAGTACAGTGAGTGCCATTCTTCTACAGGTAAGGTAATTCCACTCCAGTGAGTTGCCTTGATATTTTGAAGCAGAGTGCAAATGTGCAGTGTTATGCTGGTTGCTGTCTTCTTGCTGGCTGTATGCCTTCTGAGATGGTTATTTTTTTTGGGACAGCACCATCACAAAGGTCAAAATAGTTTTCTCATTGTCCCTTCAGCGCTTGCCATGGCATAGTTGCAATAGCCATCAACATGAAAGCTCTCTTTGCAGTGACTACGATCCTTTGCTTGCCAGTCTTGATCAGCTGGCAGAAAATTAGAAATGGGCATTTTGTGTTTGGTACAATCAAGTCCCAGTTGTGTTTGTAATGGAATGGGTGTATCTGGAAAAATCTGTCTCCCTTAGTCATAATTACAGTTGCACTGTTCAGTCTTGCACATAATTTTGCTGCAGCTGGGTCCA
Source organism: Scytalopus superciliaris (assembly GCA_013400415.1). NCBI lineage: Eukaryota > Metazoa > Chordata > Aves > Passeriformes > Rhinocryptidae > Scytalopus > Scytalopus superciliaris. The sequence goes on from VXBX01002099.1 coordinate 215,330, forward strand.
AACATTATATTGATGGGACTATATGACAACACGTGCCTCCTTTCCTGCAGTGTAGGTAACATGGGAGATCACCCTATAGAAAGGTGAGGTGGTCCAGGCAGGGCAGTAATACCTGACCATTCAGAGCAGCAAAATCATTGCTGCAGTGAGAACTTTGGTTATACTGCTGATCTTTTGTCTTGAGATTATGAAACATACACTGAATCAACAACCAAGGTACTGCATGAACTTGAAGAAAAAAACAACTTGCATAATACATTAATTACTAGGAACATTAATTGTTTGTAGCACAAAGGACCTGTTTGCCTGGTGAATCTGCACCTTCCAAAATAAAAGTATATTTAGTTAGCCAAATGTCTGTAAAGATTTCTGTTAATATTGTACATACAACATTCTGAAAGAATGTAGCTATAGGAGAAATAATATTTTAAAAGTACTTTTACAAATGTTTATCAAATGAGGGCATTTGAAAATAACTTTAAAATCATAATAGAATTTCTAGCTTTTGTGTACACACTAAAGTGAAACCAACAATGTAGCTCAGATTTCTGCTCGTAGCATGAATGAATATTACTGATACATCTTTCACAAGTGGTAGGCTGCAATGTATGTGGGTTTTAAAGCTCTGTCTCTTGGTTACTGCATTCTGCAACAGCATAGACTTTGAAAATTAACTTTGTTTCAACACGGTAAACTAGTAAAGTTAGTCTTGCATGAAACTATTCAGTGATTTGAAACAGATGACTGTTCTGCTACAACAAAAATACTTTATTTTATAAATACACTGTGATTATTACAAAAGTAATGTTATCAGTATTGTCATCTTGGACTCAGTATTTTTGTTGCTTGTATTCACTGTTTTCTGAATTAAAACAAAATGACAACGTTCACATTAAGTACTTCAGTCTAAAGGAATATGTAAGAAACTGTGAACTCCATCTGCTTAGCCAAGTTTTTAGATGGCTTTTGTATCTTCCTCTGTTTGCTTGTCCTTAAAATAAGGTCATTACCTTTCATTGTCTAGCAGTACTAGAAAAACCCGCATATGAAGGCATAATCTTTCTTTCTGATTCAGGTTAAGGCTGACTAAAAAAGCTTCAAATGCAATTTATTTTTATCTAGATGCCAGTTTGACTTACAGTTTATATGAACCTGCCTTAGCCATTGAAGACAGTAGACTGTGCAGAGGTTTGTATGGGTCAGGGAATCATGGGGAAAAAAAATACTATCTGACATGAGTTTGCCAGGTCAGCACTATAGATCTCGTAGCCTGGAAATCTGGGTGCAATTTGTTGTTGTACAGTCCCCATATTTCCCTCCAAAGTATCATTTAAATGAAGGCTACATTAAGGCACCCATAGGCAACTCAACAGTATTGCAATTTCATGGTCTTTCACGATGTCAAGGCTTCCTATATCTTGGTGTTTGGTTTGCCAGAGTAATACTATCTGAATGCATTTTCTAGCAGTACAGAGGCTACTGATGCTGGAAAATAGCTGAACAAGATGAACCTTGGTCTACCTTAAGGGTGGTTTTCATTGTACTGCCCATCCCAGGCTGGATCAGAGATTAGTGTGTTGTTTGGGCAAAGCAAAATAGTTAGCGACTATAGCAGCTCCTCCATACCGTGCACATCAGTGCCTTTAGAGTGGAAATTCACACAGCTGTGACATTAGAGAGCTCCATAAGCCATGCTTTTCATGTTCATAATATTAGATGGATGAAACATGTGGAAGAGCAATCCTGAATACAGAGGGGCCTCTGCCCACTGTTACACACTGGGGTTTTCCAGTTTGGAGGAACACCTAGGTCAGTATGACCAGCCTGTTGTTGTGGGTGTTACCACCTTTTGCAGCTCAGCTCTGGGACAAATCCAGCCCTGGGCCCCATTAAATGCAACTTATTAGTGAGTGCAAAGAGTTACAGAGGGTGACTTCTGGCACTTACCGGAGTTGTCTGAGGCAGTGATAGGAAAACTGTATCCTGGGCAGAATTAATCTGCTTTAGCCATGAGCTCATCCTTTCTGACTCATCTGCTGAGTACTTTCCAGTTCCTACAGTGGGCTCAGGAGCTGATATTAGCCTTTTTCCTTGCACAGCCTTGATGCACCCTGCAAGCAGCTTTACTCCATGATCACGAGGAAGGGTCTGTGCAGAGCATTGCCTTGAACACATGCCACTGCCCACAACAAAGTGTGTATAGTAGCTGCAAGGGCAATAGTAACTCTCTCACTTCTTGATTTCCAAACACTTTATTTTCCAACCCCCTGGTGTATAATAGTTTTAAGTGCAACATCTACTCTTACCGTACTGAACAGTCACTGCCATGCAAGTAGTTCAAAAATTAATTAAATTGTGCTTAATGAAAAAAAAACCAAAACAACAAAAACCAAAACAAAACCCACCAAGCACAAAACCAAAAACCAAACAAACCTCACTGTCCAGGATATGCCAGTCAACTGCTTCATCTATTCTATTTCTTGCTTGATTGGTTACTGTGTCTCCAAATTCCTGCTGCTGCTTCAGAGAATATCATGAAGAAAGGCAATAAAATGCATTCAGGTATAATATGCTGCACTGATGATTACCATTAGACTTTTAAATATCTTTCTGTCTTTATACAGAACACATTGCACTCAAAATTAAGCATTATTTTTATATGATGAAAATTGATGAAAATATGGTACAAGGATGGGCTTATACAGGCATGAAATAACTGAATGAGTCACACAAGACTCCTTCTGATAACATGACTTTTTAATTTTTTTACTTCACTCTGTCACAGCTCTTTAACTTCATCCTCCCTCAGATAATGCTATTTGAAAAAGAGCTGTTTTCATGAAAAATCTTGTGACAAGAAAGAGTTATATTAAAATGACACCATTAACAGAAAGGCAACATACTCCTTTATTTTGCATGTGATGTTGGCAGTTTGAAACCCTTGAGCTGGTCATGTACTTTGGAACTGCTTTGCTTCACAGCTTAAAATCCCCAACATTTTGCTTTTTAATACCTTAAAAGAGATGGAATAGCATAGCTTACTGCTCCCTCTGAGGCTGATGAGTATTCAGTTAGTGCCAGACTCAAAACTAGATCCCAACAGGTTTCAGGAAAAAATGGGCTGGGACATTCACTAATTGGAGAGCAGTTGAGACGCCATTCCAAAGAGTCTGCTTGATTCAATACTCAGCTGGGATAGTCTTGAGAGAAAAAAAGACATCACTTTTTACAAAGTTGCAAATGGGCCTGTAGAAGAGAAGCACTGAAAGCACTGGTTTTATTTCCAGCAGTAAAGAGAGCTTGTCAGACAAGATAGAGATCATGTCTATTGGACAATAAATGCTCTTATGAATACTAGTAAGAGCCAGTAAAAATCTTTAAATGAAAATAGACTGTTTTCTCAGGAAGAAATCTGATCTCTATTTTCCAAGATTTCACTGAGACTTAAGGTTTCTATCCATATCAGTGTGAATACCATATTATGAATGGTCATTGAGAACCTGTTCCTCTACTTTCCCAAATTATTTGATTATCAAAAATAAAATATAGGTATAGTGATATTTCTTACTTATAGAAAAATAACACACACCTTCTAAGTGCCTTTGTTTTAGGAAATAAGAAACATGTATTTCAGCTCGGCAAAAATGCTGAAAGGAAACACAGTTCTTCAGCTGATTTTATGGACTGCAACACAAAAGTTGCTGAAGCTGGAAAATACAAAGTCTTGGGACATACTCAACCAGCGTGAAGAAACCAACAGATACTGTAGACTTCAGCCTTCATATCCATTTTCAACTGGTCTTCAGGCTTCATAAGTTTTCAGTTGTTATGTACCTGAGTACAAATACCAAAAAGGTGTATCTGAAAAGGAAGAAAAATTTATTAGATTGAAATCTTGCGCATTGTCAGTTTAGAAACAAGTAGCATCTAGGGGATTGGGCATATTTGGAAGCAATAATCAAAATCATGACAGAAATTTTATTTTCTATGTGATGATGTAAATGTCATTGGCAGGCTCTGATCATTATCCTGAAACCTCTGAAGAGAAAAATACCTAAATCCAGGACAAATAGTTCCATGTTCTCTTACATGGAGTTATTCCCAAGGCTGCAATATCACGTCTGCAGAGCTATTTGGCTCCATGTGTAGGAGCCATGACCTTGACATCTGTCATATCCACAGGTGCTTCTCTCATAAAGAGAACCACTTCCTTTTTCTTTTTTTTCCCAGGTTTCTTGTCTCTTCACACTCATTATGACAGTTTTTGCCTGCACAGATTGACATGACCATCAATCAGAGCATAGTCAAAGTATTTACAGAGTACAAAATGCAGAAAATCATGAAGTGTATTGCACTTGCAGCTGCTCTTTTGCCACAGTTCAAGTTCTCTCTGTGTTCAGGCATTGTTGCTGTCTATGTTCAGAAATTACACCTTTCTGACTGCTCTGTTCTTCTTTGCAAGCTTAATACACTTGATTAGTAAGAGTGAAAAGGTTAGTATTCCACTAGTAATGCTTATTCCCAGGTTTTATCCAACAGTTTGATGATATTTTTTTCAAGTTGGTAAAAATGGTATTTATCAATGTACGTATGTGTTCAGATAAATCAACCAACAGCTATGTGATACTAAAAACTGGAGACCCAAAGCAACTCAGTAGTGTTTTAGGAGGATCTAGTATATCAGAGGATTTTGCGTCTTACTGATATACCTTCTAAACCCACCTGATGAGTCACCTCAGCCTTTGCTCTATCTGTTTCAGATCCCTGCAGGAACGGAAGATGGTACAACAGCCCCAGGCCACCTGGAGTGCAGCCCTGAGGTCCCACAGCAACACACAGAACATCTGCCAGAGCTGTGTTGCTCACTTTGCAGCCTCCTGAGTGTTACCTCTTCCCAGGTAATGAGGAGAATTGTGTTTTCCCTGGTGACTTCTGCATATCCTGTAGTATCTCTACGTGTCTCTCCTTGCCTCCTGCTACCTGACAAGCTTCTGTCCCTTGTGGCCAGTGTTACACAGCATGAGCTTGTGTAACAAGAAGTCTTGGCCTGGTCTTACAGCTTTGAGATGCATGGGAATGTTTCTGCAGAAAGCTGTAGGCAAGGCAAAAATAAAACCCTCCGATCACAGAATAGCTCAGGCCTCACCTCTGGAGACCACCTCGTGCAGCCTCCCCGCTCTGTCAGGGTTCACTACAGAACCATGTCCAGATTTGGGACAGTTTTTAAAATGAAAAAAAGGCAGAAGAATTCTGCTCTGCAACATTTTTTTTTCTTTTAGTTATTTTTAGTTTTCATGGTTAAAACACTTCAAAATGTGGCAGGTTTTAGGGAGCCTATCCTCGTCCTATTCTCAGGGCCATTCCACAGGACCTCAGGAGTGCACCAGACTTTGTTCTGCAAGGGCACAGGGTGTCAGATGGATCAAACTCATATATTCTGGATAGGTAAACTGTACTGACCCATAAAACATTCCTGAAAGTAGGATGATTTAAGGCACACTCTTCCATAAAGATCTGTTTAGATGAGGAGAAAAGGCACAGAGCTCCTATTCAGAAAAACAAATTTTTATTCTTTTAAAATGTAAATAATTAAACCTCTGCACCACAAACTAATTTCAGCACAGTGTGGAGACTGGAGACTGACTGAAATACACTGATCCTTCTGGAAGTGTGGAGGACCCCTTGCAAAGAGTTAGCATGAAGGAACTGCATAGTGTGATTTTTCTGTTGTCAGGGCAATGCAAAAGAATATTCAAATGTTTCTGGAAGTTCAAGCAGTTTTTGTATCACATTGGCATAAAAATACATCCTACAAACGTCTGTACAAATGCACCTGCAAACAAGAAAAGTGTTTGTCAAAACCTGCATCCAGTGAAAGAGATACTACATGGTATTCTGGAGTGTGTAAAATGGCTTAATTATAAATTGATTGTGTTTTATTGAAAACACCTTGGCATTCTTTCTGGTCATGAGACACCATGCTTTATCAAATGAAAAGACCAGTCCCTCCCTCCATTCTTTTCAGCATATTTCACAGATATTCCTCCCATGTTTAGTTATTTTGGGGGGAAGGGCTGGTTTGGGGTGTTTGTTAGCATTATAAAATTGTAAAAATGTCCTATTTTAGTAACACTAACTGTCAGTCAATATGTTCTTCAATTTTGGTTCTTCCTTATAAGGAAAACAGCAATCTGCTTTCTGTATAGAAGAAAGATGCTTTAAATTCCAAGTTTTGTAAGACTTTAAAGAATTAATCCAGGAGATACACCAACAAATTCTTCTGAAGACATTATTGTTACTATAGAAACATGCCTACATCCAGAACTTCGTTGTGAGGTAAAAAAGGAGAATTTGCTTCATTAATCATTTTTACTCTCCTGTCACAACTTGGTCAATGGGGATGCTGGTAACAACAGGGCAGAGAGCTAAAGAGGTAAAAGCATTCAATAAAAATAGACTGAGAGCGATGCAAGTTGTTGTTCAGAGCTGGAGCAGAGGTAACTTTTCTTTCAGCCAACAGGTTGTGTGTTACAGAACCTAACACCAAAAACTTAGTTGTCTCCCACTAAAAGACACCTACAACTTTGTCGTTATTGCTTCAAGATTAAAAATGCCAGCCTGAACCCCCTATGAATCTGCAATGCAATCACAGCCCTGTCTTCTTGCATCTTTGATTCAGAAGAGGTTTGGCTTGTTTTATTTGATGTTTCCTGATGCAGATTGTCATTCATCGGTGGATTGTGCTGCTGCAGGAAGTCACTGGGGCAAGTAGGGCAGCATGAATTTTAGAACTGAATGGACAATATTATTATTATGTTATTACATTTATCTAGTATAGGAGCACTGACAAAGATGTAACAAAATCCCAAGCTTCAGAGAGTATGGATGCTTTTCTCTGCCATACCACCATTGCTCTCTTTTAGGTTTTAGTAGCATTGTACACATGCTTCCACCTTTCCTGTTCTCATGTTCCCAAGAGGCATCAAAGGCCATCCTTTGCATAGGTAAAACACCCCTACGAGCCAGAGCTGGGCTGATATTTCCCTTAGGTACCATTTTAGTGATTTTGTTACAAAACAACAGGTTATGAGCCAAAGAGAACACAGAAAGGCAGACCAAGGACATGCCCGGGATGGTGTGGAGACTTGCAGGGTTTTTTCTTCTGTCTCTCTATGGCAGTTTTCAGAAGCAGCATCATGCCAAGATGAACCTCAAGAGTTGGCACCCATGGCATCCCTTGCTGGGAGCAAAGGCTGGCTTGCTGGGGTGACAGCCGTGCTCTCTGGCATACATTCATTTGGCTGGAGTTTGTTGGATTTAGAAGGCAGGGAGGAGCTAGGAACAACCAAACACATACTCTTTGAACTTCCCATTAAACTTTTTCATGCTCCCTGAGAAGTAACACAGCAAATTTCATGTGAAGATAGCAAAGGACCATTAACTACAGATCCTTGGGGCCAAGTTAGAAAGGAGAGGGCACTTGCAATGGTTATTTCTAACGTGGGGACCTCTCAGCTTTTTCAAATAGCCAGACCACATCCCTACACTCTTGTCTTCATTTCAGAGACAGAAACACAACAGCAGGTGTTGTGGAAGAGATCTGCACTGCATTCCATCCTGTTGTGTCCTCAGCCTGGCCATGCAGGAGGCTCCCCATGGACCTGCTGCTCAGCCAAGGCACATCACCACCCCTGGTGTCTCCTGCACCACAATGGACATCACGATGTTCCAGAGGGAGGCAAGGTGACCTGCTGGCTCCTCGCTGCACACTATGAAGAAGGTACAATTACATAAAATTATGCAAAAGCTGACATTATTTCAACCATAGTTAAACTATCTTGGAAGAATCCTTACAGAGTTTAATAAAGATTAAAGCAGTGCTCTGCTTGAGAAACTATAGTCATAACTATAGATGTTAATACAGAATACCTTCTCTACTGAGGTATTTCAAGAACATCAATTTAAAAATGCAATTGGAAGGATGATTTAAGTTCCCCATGGATATTCAGTAGACTTCCTAAGCAGATCTGCCATGGAGAAAACCCATTAATTTTTTTATCAGACTCTCTAGGAATCTCCCATAAATTGATTAACATTCAAACCAGAAAGTATGTGACTTTGTCTCTATTTCCTCTGAGAAGAGCTTATTTCTAGCCTCCCCTGCTCTTAGTCCTAAAATGTCTTTAGAAACATATGGTTCTTTCTAAAAAAGATACTAAAACTTGGGATTCTGCCAAAGTCATAATTAATAGTCAAGCAACCTGGCTCACATGCTTGCCTCATTTTTTTATGTGTTTAATAAATATATATTCTAATATGGATAATTCTAGGATTATAATTTTTATTGATGGAAAATAGGTTTAATGATTTTTATATTAATAAAAAAATTAGTAGAAAGTGTTACCAAGTTAAAAGATCTGAAATAATGAAGACTAAGACAGAAAAAAACCCCACATTAATTTTCTTCGTAGGTGGTTTCTTGAAAATTACATTTCATGCAAAGTTAAAACATGAGCTTTCTCATTTGAGATTTTTTTACAGCTCTGGATTACAGAGATCATGGCTTTTTTTTCCTCTTTCCATGCACACAGCTATGTACTGTAGTCAATATTCTTAGATTCTTTGTTAACAAAATAAATAAATCACTTCTTAAAGTCTTTCAGAGTGAGGAATTTGCTCCAGCCCCTGAACCACTTCATAACAGTTCTTTGCATTCATTTGATCAATGTTCTTAATAAAATGGGAGTAGTGGAGCTGAATGCTGTATCAGCCTCAACAGCCCACTAAGAGTTCTCCTGTCTCCTGCACACTTTACCCCTGGACATCAGACCAGCCCATTTTGTGATACAGTTACAGTAACGGCTCAAAAGTCTGTGGAGGTAAAAGCACCCTTTTCTTCCACTGAAGCAGCCTGGAAAGGGTTAAAAGGAGCCCACTTCCTCCTCTTGCCCAAATCAACCAGGCAGAACTGTAGGGAGCTGTCTAGGCAGTCCTGGAGAAGCAGGAAAAATGAGAAGGGTTCATATGAGATGTACATGCAGGAAACAAATGTGAGAGAGCCCTTTGCAGGCTCTCATGGGAAGGGTGAGGGATTTTATTTGAAGCAAAACTTTCCATGTGCCTCATACCAACCAAAAATGAGGTCCAGAGCTTCAGCTGAGTGGCACAGAGAGGGCAGAGTGAACTGATCACTGCTCTTGAGACTTTTACTCTCCAGCAGCAGTTTGCCTGCCAAAGGTCACATTTAGGCTCTTTGTGGGGTAGTGATGAAATTCTTGTTCCATGTAAATATTTTGGGATGCAGCTGTGGGGCTCACAGGAGCTACATGGCCCTCTTGCATCTGCCAAACCTAACAGAGCTAAGGGCTGCAGCTTCCAGAGGTCCACCCACTGGTGTGAAATCCCCTCTTGCTCTAATATCAGTCGTGCTGATTTGCGGCCTCTTATTCAGGGCTAGGTGGTGGGAAGATGGGTATCTGTGCCCCAGGCACTCTGGAGGAGAGCGAGTTCCAAAGAGCCCTTATTTGATAATTCTGCGGGTGGTTATGGCAAGAATGAAACACTTGTGCCAGATAGCACAGCAGGTGGAGGCTTTTGGAGGAGGTGCAGTGTGACCACAGGTGGGAGGTTTCAGCTCTGACTCCCTCTTTAGAAGCAGGGTAATCAGCAGAAGTGTGTTTCACGAAGCTGCCAGTTGCTGACAACTGGTGAGTATAGAATAATTAATTACTGGTGTAGGTCCTGCAGCCTGCCCTCACATACAATCTCTTCTTCTGGGTTGTTTCAGTAGTCCAAAACAACTCCCTGTTTCATCTCCTCCTAAAACTTGGAATTTGGCACATTGCAGCTCAATGTGTGGGGAACTGTGGCTGCGTTTCTCTAGTTTGCCTGTTTAAAATGTACAAAATAAGCTTTGTTTCTTGGGGTTTTGGATACACACTGGTGAAAAGTTGGATGTCTGGATCTGAAAAGAAATGACTCACAGCAACTATCAGTTGAAACTAATACTTTGTTACGAATCCATTTCCAACACAATCTTATTATTGCAAGGTTCTTACACTAATTGTAGTCACAACTTAAAGGTATCAAATTTTAAAATAATCAGAATAAACAATTTCTCAAGGGGTCTTTTAAAGAAATATTACATTACCTGTTTTATACTTTTTAATTTTTTATAACAAGGAGATATTTTTCTTTTGTTTTTAATATCATTAAGTGAAGTCTTGCTTTCATCAGGGAGACTATGTTTTGTGAGAAAGACAGCTGTGCTTCTGGAAGTGTTAGGCTGTGAAATTTTTAGAAAGTGCTTGCATGGATACCTAGGATCTAAACTCATCTGTAGTGTCATGGCTTATGCTGTGTAAAACATTATGGGTTGCTTTATTCTTTTGCCTTTCATAAAGCTCTAATAATGGTCCAGGTTACAAAGAATTGCACAGATCTAGGAACAAAGACATAATTGATTAATGTGATGAAGAAGCAAATTGTATCAAGAGAACTGACATCTTTTTTACTTCCCTACACTTTCCACCTAACATTTTCTGAGTATTGTAAAAATTAATTGAAGTAAAATATTATACTCAGGCAGCAAGGAATAAATATTCTTGCCTGGGTATAAGTTTTGCTTCTGTTAAACTGTTTTGCTAGTTAGGCTATTTTTTCTTTTAATAGCCTGTTAGGCAGCACATCTGTCTATTGAAATTTAGACTAGAGGTAGCTAGGACTGCATGGCCTTATATTGCAGTCCATAGACCCAGAACATCTGCAGATGAGGGTTTGGGTGTGCAAAGTACATCAATCAGTCCTTGCTCTTCTGGGGCAAAAAGAAGGCAAAGCCATCCTTGGAGCTGATTTCATGGAAAAGAGGCTTTTTTTCTGCCTCCTCAACCACCCACTTCCCCCTGCCACACATCTAATGAAGGGCATGCAAAGCATTTTTTTTTGAGATGTGCACAACTCTATTAAGAAACTGTTGTCAGTATAAGTAAATTGGCATGTGATTCCTCTCCTACCCAAAGAGGCAATAAGGAACTACAGAACAGGGTATGTAACAGAGATTTGTATTATGATTTGCCTTTGAGGCATGTGTCAAATGCTTGAACAATGGTTTTAAGCTTGATTTAATTCCCTAAATGTGTTAACAACTAACAACCATCAAGTTTGTTTTCTAATGCAATTCATTTAATGCACAGTATAAAATACAGTAAGGATTGAAGTACATGGGTAAGCAATTATGCTTGGAAAAACATATTGCAATGAGCTTTTCAATTTATAGGCAGGAAATGAAGCTCTGAAATTGTGTGACAACATAAAATCAGAGCAATGAAATTGGAATCTAGTCCTCTCTTTTTCTGGATCTGCTGTCAGCAAACATGACCTTGGCCCATTCTCCCTTCCATGCAGCTCGAAAAAGATTCCTGGTGAGAATGAAGTGAGAAACTGGTACTTTAGAGACTTAAGAAGAGGTCATCACTGCCCAAAGCATGCAGGGCTATCTTGCTGCAGTGCTGGTGAGCAATAGGACAGTACCTCATGGTACCTCAGCTCCCTCACTGAAGTATAAGGTCTTTTAGGATATAAATACATATTTTAATCACACTAAAGCACCCCTCAGCATGGACTAATTTAAGCTTGTTTTGGAATTTGCCCTGCTCTGAGGTGTGATCATGCTATAAGATACACTTGTGAGAGGGGAAAGGAGAAACTCACAACTCTCCCTCTCCCACACCAGACAAAACTTTAAATCGTAAGTCACAGAAGGTGAACATGTTGAACCTCTTATGCTGCTTAATTATGGAAGTATGGTTTACAAAATACAGTACTGGTACCAAGAGGACATGATAGTGCCAGTTTCATGTAATGCTTTTAAATAAAATATTTGATAGAAAGTAAGGCTAAAAGAAAACCAAATTGATACTTACTGAGTAAGGGATTCAGTCTTATGTTGGAGAAAACACATTTAGTAAGAATTGTACCTAATTTCATAATGGTGATATCCTCTGAAGGACAGTTTAATTTCAAGAATAAAATTATTTTTCCACAGAACATACTCTGGATTTATTGCATCTATATGAACACTTACTACCAAAGGGTATGATCTTCAGAGCAGAAAGAGCTGTCTCTGAATACTCTTACTAGAAATTCTGCTTCAGCTGAAGTAATCTGTGGTGACTTTTGTGATCATCTAATTGCAGAGACTGAAAGACAAAGGGAGCAAATTGAATGAGGTCTTCGATGGTGAGGGTTGAGAGAGGCTGGAGTTTGAGCCTGAAAAGTGCTGCTGAAGGAAAGGCTGGGCTGCCAGAGGAACTATTCCCTGGAAAAGTCTGTTTCTGGGCTATGGCTGGGGATGTTATGCCAAAGCTATGTTAGGCATGTGGTAAGAAATACTGATAAGCAATGTAGAACAGAAATTTCACATGGAAAGTAGAGAAACTCTTGTTAATTGCTAGCAAAACCAAAACACCCAGGTCTTTATTTTAAAGCAGCCCTTATATAACTTAAGGTACTTTTAGTGACCTCTCCCCTCAGAAGCTGATGCATTTCAGGCACACGTCTAGCTCTACAGAAGATGTTTTACATGATCACTGAATATTAATTGGCTTTTGTTACAGAACTGTAGAACTACAACATTATTTGGATCAATGCTGATTCCTATTTTCAGTTATGTAATTCTTATATGAAATTTCTTTATATTTGTATAATTGTTTTCAGTAGTTTGAGAATAAAGAGTATTTGTGGTTCAAGCAGTTAATCTTGATTAAGCTGGAAAGGGAATCCACTTATCGCATACATAATGCATAACTGAGCTATAAAAGCTTTTGAATCAGCGATCTCTAGGAGGCACATTCTGTGTTTCACTGCTGTGAAACCAGGTTTACCTGGTTTAATAGGAGGAATATATTAACAATATTTTAACTGTCTTAGCAAGAAATATAAATGCCCTATTTTTATTCCCTTCATGATCATAGAATCTATAACTAGTTGCTAGTGGATTGCAGATATTCATTGTGTTAACAAGAAGTAGGATATGTATTTTTGTAATATAGAATACTGAATATTGAAGTATAGATGTTTAATGTGGGAAAATGAAATTGCATAATCTATGTTAGCAAAGAGGAATCTTCCAGATGTTTCAAACTGTATGGCATATGAGACTAGACTGCTTACTAGTGACAACTTGCTTATTCTGAAGTCCTTGTTTCTTCTTCACATGAGAGAATTTTATACTCATAGAGAAAAAGTGGGAGTGAGAAACTGATGTATATCCTGCTAACATTGCCAGTTTTTACTCCTATCCAGAGTGAAAAGTAAGAGTAACATAAAGCTGTTAATATCCCTAGCTTTGGCCATATGAGCTGTGTGATCCACATCGGCTTCAGGTGCTCAAGGTTTCTGTTATCACTGTTGAAGGAACCATTTGAGACCATACTCATTCTATTTCAAAGTGTCTACTTGGGTAAGCTGCATTTGATCTTCAGTTGGCTTGGAAAATAAGTGTTGTTGCTGTGTCTTACAAGCTGCAGGATAAAGGCAATGAAACCTCTGCGCTGGTTAATGCTGATCTGATGGAAGGGCAAAATTGAGAGATGTCTTGTGGAGTTATGAAAGCTCTAAGAAAAGCTCAATAAAGGGGACCTCTATAGGTAATCTTCTTGTATTTTCCTGTGCACTCTCATTTCTTGGATTGTCCTTTCTTTCTGTGCTTCAAGAAAAGGAGAAGGTGAAATTGCCGATCTCCTTGGTGTCAATTTAACAGTGGTTCTTTCCCCCCCCTTGCTTCTGATGAGAGATAATCTGAAGGAAAGTATTCTGAAAACCATGCGAAGCCTGTTGAATGACTTGGAGATGAATTATCTTCTCAGTGATCTCAAAGGTCATGCCTGACTTAAATCCCAGGAAGCCTATCTATCTGCCACTGGCAATGCTTACTGGGGGCTGCAACTCCATCAACCAGTTTGGGACTCTGGATAGCATTGAGAGCATAGTCATGGAGTACTGAGCTTTTCCCTACATCCCCTTCTGAATGGTCAACTGCAGTAGGTGCCTACTGCTAAATACAGTAGTACATCTTCCAAAGCAGTGCTAATAGGCAGTAGTAGATGTGCACACAAAAAGCACCTGATTTTATATTTTCTGAACATCCTATCTTGGGAAAATGTGTATTAGATATCTATAAATACATTATTTCTGAAACATTGTTGTGAATGCCCCACGTTGTAACTGATCAAATTTTTCAAAAAACTAAAGACCTAAACAAATTCAAATATTAACACCAACATAAATGCAGTACCTGCACAAATTCTTTTCCATATTTGTAGATCTTCTATGTCATGTAAAGAGTAGATAAACACTTTAATACTAAAATACAGTTTGATTCTACTGTAGTTTAACAGAGTTTTGAATTGAGCTGCTAAGAATAGGTAAAACAAAGTTCTGGCATGGTTTTTTGGTTTTGGGGGTTTTTTAATTACAGAATCAATTCAGTTGGAAAAGACCTCTGAGATGAAGTCCAACCTATGACAGAACACAGCCATGTCAACTAGACTATAGCACTTAGTGCCACATCCACTCTTTCCTTAAACACTTCAAAGGAGTGTAACTCAACCACCTCCCTGGGCAGCCCATTTCAATAGCTAATAATCTTTTCTGTGAAAAAAGTTCTTTCTAATATGTGACCTAAACCTTCCCATGTGCAGCTTAAGACTTTGTCCTCTTTTCCTACTGCTAGATGTCTGGGAAAAAGAGACCAACCCCCACCTGGCTACAACCTCCTTTCAGGTAGTTGTAGTGAGCAAGAAGGTCAACCGTGGGCCTTCTCTTCTCCAGGCTAAGAGACTCCAGCTCCCTCAGCCATTCCTCATAGGACATGTACTCCGGTCCCTTTGCCAGCTCCATTGCCCTTCTCTGGACTCACTCCTGGACCTCAATGTCCTTCCTGAATTGAGGGGCCCAGACCCAGACACAGGTAATTTGTTAAGCTAATGTAGTAATATTTGAGTTTCTGGTTCAGGACAGAGCAGCGAAAAGTTATGTTATCCTGTTAGAAAAAAAATGAAATCTCTATAGGTTGCATTTTGTACATTAGAATGATTTTTCTACTTAATGTCTCTGACATTTATTGATATTTATAAATGCCAACTATAAAAAATCTTCCTTGGAGAAAGATAGTATTCTGGACTGCTTGAATGGTCAAACAAATGTTTTCAAAGGTGTTAATTGGATCATTCATCTCAATAGGATTTCTGGTGCTAAAGCTGAATAGTGACGCCTTTTTAGTTTCCTCACAACTGATCAAAGCAGGCAAGAAGAGAGAAATGCTGATTTTTTTTTTTTCCTAAGATATTGATAAAACCCTCTTTAGCTTAGGCGAGTGGCTGGCATTTTGGAAAGTATTGCAAAGTCTGATCTGCTTTCCCTTCCATTCACATGCATTTTCTCCCTCTTAATGAAGAGTATGCATGTGCCAATCTCAGTCTTTACATACTAGCAAGCAAAACAATTCTTAGAATTCAAGTAGCTCAATACTCTTTAATACTAAAATTCTTTTGTGTTGATGGCTAAGTAGAGAAATGGGGTGGGCTGACCCTGGCTGAATGCCAGATGTTCACCAAAGCTAATCAATCACTCCCCTCTTCAGCTGGACAGGGGGAGAAAAACCGTAATGAAAGGCCTGTGGGTTGAGATAAGGATAGCAAAGGATCACTCATCAATTACTGTGGGCAAATACAATGGGCAAAGCAAACTTGATTTGGGGAAATTAGTTTAATTTACTACCAATCACGTCAGAGTAGGAACATGAGAAAAAACCTAAATCTTAAAACACCTTCCCCACCCCTCCCTTCTTCCTAGGCTTAATTTTAGTCCCAATTTTCTCTACATCTTTCCTCATGAGTCACACAGAGGCACAGAGAAGGGGGGGCTATGGAAGAGTTCATCATGTGTTTTCTCTGCTGCACCTTCCTAGGGGGGAGGAAACAAATGAATGTATTTCATTATACAGACAAGAAGTGCTAGTAATTGAGTGTGGCAAAGTGTGGCAGCAGCAGAACCTTCTGCACAGAGCTTTGCGCTAAAATCACCTGTTAAAGCCTTGCTTTTGCACCACCTGGAGGCTGTAGGCTTCTCTGAAATGAACCTCTCCAAACTCTGAGAAATGTCATTTTTCACTTGTGTCTATTCAGATGGCCTAGTGTCTTGATGCTGTTAGGCTGTTTAGCACCAAAACTCCTTCCATCAGGATTCTCTTTTGATGTCTCATCCATTGTCACTACAAATAATGCTTTTCAGAAACTCAGCATAATGTTGCCAATACTATTATGGTAAGAATCTAGGTCCTCTTCTTTTTGCCCCCTATTCGTCTTGACAGCAAGCTCTTTTGCTGTTGTTGGAATGTCAAACTATTTTTACCTCCAAGTCTTTGATATTAGGTGAGCTCAGCTGAGTAGACCATTTCTTAGGGAGTTTTTGGGTGATTTTCTTTTTTCCTTTTTGGTTTGGACAAATCACAAAGGGTGATTCTACAATGAAGCATATAGGATTACTGTAAGTGCCAGTAAAAAGAGCATGTTTGAAGCTTTGCTATCGTTTATTGGGTGTCACAAATGTCAGACCTAGGAATCAGGCTTTCATTTACATGTCAAACACAAACTTTTGGTGACATTTATGAAATCTCTATCTTATGCTGGACTGTCATAATCTAAAAGCTCAAGTTGAAGCTACCTACAGCACAGAGAAATGCTGTTTGATAGAAGTGATTCTTGGCTAGAAACTGTCTCATAGAAGTACCAGTGATGTGTAGGTTACTGCCAATTCCTTCCTCTTCTGCCACGAAGCATCCTGTGTCACACTTCAGGGATCTCTTACTGTTTATCTTCAAATGGGTTACAAATTAAGGAATCACTTTACCTTAACATACACATTGCAAACAACTCTTTTGCATTTTTAACCAGGTCATTGATTCTCCATGTATATTGCCTGCCAACAATGCAACCAATATGAAGAAAGATAATTGCACTTCCCAGTCAAGGAGCTGCCACTTTGAGTGTGACAAGATGTTATCTTCTTGCAGATAAGCCAAGACTGTTAGTTCAGGTTGATAATGTTTATAATTGCCTGAAAATTACTTAAACACAGTTTAAACATCTGGTTTCTGGAGAAAAAAAAGCAACTTTTCTTTTATTACTTTTCAACCACCACTTTCCACCTATACTGTGTTTAGAAAGGGAAAATGTAATGCAAGTGCTTATGCATAAATGATTCTCAGATTCTGAAATGAGGCCATTACAATCACATCTAATCATGGTCCCTGGAGCTGGGGTGGCAGAGAGAAGAAGAGAGAGAAGGCAACTGTTTCCAGAAGCTTCTCTGCAGCTTGACAGTTAGAGCAGAAGCTGCAAACCAGCCAGAACTAGAAGGTGCACACTGAATTACTTAGGCCTGCAAAGCTTCATCTCTTCTCAGGAAACAAGCAGAGCTGAAAGTTTCCAGTTGCTCTGTGAAGCACAGAGTACCCTGGTCCTCTTGTTTGGTCCTTCTTCAAGTTCTTGGCTCTCTACTGGAGAGAACAGCCTCCAAAAAAAAAAGCAATGTCACCTGCCCACAACTCTGTAGCACTTGTCAGTCTCATTTTAAATGATGGTAGCTCAGCATCCCTACTTAATGTTGTTATGGTGACCGTGGAAATCTAACACTGAACACTGCATCTGTCTGCTTATTTACTGCTAATGATCCTGCTGTGTACAACTTCAAAAGGAAGGGAACCAGTGGGTTGTTTTTTAAAACCTCCTGGATGATCAAAGAGGACAGAGACTACAAAATGGTCCTCCTATAAAAAATTAATGCTTGAGTTTGTTCCCAAGTAGAGGAAGGGAGGGTAGATAAGTCACTTGGTACATCTCTACAGGTAGATCCTTTGTTTATTTAGGGCCTGGCCAAGTTCCTGCAGAAGACTAAAAATGCCCTATGTGAGTAGCCACCAGTGGGGCTCACGGCTGGTACAGCAGCATGGGGAATGAGCTCATCAATGCCATGGTCTGGAGCTAAGTGTGTGTGTGCAGACACACATATGTTATTTGGAAGGCACTAACAGAGAGTAAGAACATGTATATGCTGGCACTGGACAGTTCCATGTTCCAGAATTGCACAGTTCACTCTCAGGGATATTTTCCTGTTCCTCCCTTCAGTTCTTGGAGGCTTTTGCTTAACACTGGCAACAACTGAGTCTATGTAGATGAGTAACTCAAAACCAAATAAAATCAACAGGAAAGGAAAAGTGTAGAATTGAAGGTGTAGAATTGAAGTGGGGAGGAGTGAAACTTTTTAAACTCAAGTTAAAAATATATTTGATCTGTTTAGAGCAGGTGAACAGCATAATTGCATGTTGCCTTCTTATCCTCAGTAAAAAAAAAATGGTCACAGCCATATGACAGGTCTTATTTCCCTCCTTTATGTATGTTCATGTACTTTCTGTAAATTAGTTTAGTTGGTGTCTCACTGACGGCCTCTTGCATATGCCTGCCAGAATTCAAGTAGTTTTTGGACAACCCTCTCAGGCACATAGTGTGATACTCAGGCTGTTCTGTACAAGGCCAGAAGCTGGACGTTGATGATTCTTGGGAGTACCTTTCAACTTAAGACATTCTATGATTCTATGTGGTGAAATTTGAGCTATGGAAGCAGGCAAACAGTGCTTTTCCTAAAACCTCCCTGCACTGCAGGCTGCAAGGAAATCTCTTTTGTGCTTCATTTGTATCTTTACAAAATGTCAGCAAAGGATCTTTTCAAAAGTTAGTGCTACAAACTGCATTTCTGAAAGGCACGACAGATAAAACTCTCCACAGCTCTGAGCTGGCTCATAGGTGATAGAGCTGATGACCATCCATGGGTAAGGCATGAGTATCAAAAGTAACTAAATTTTATCATGATGAAATGGTAACTATGGAAGGGGGTGGAAAAAGCATTCATTCTTAACCAGAGAATGGACATCCAGAAGAGGAAAAACAAGTCATTACACTGGTTCCAGGATTTATTTCTTTTCAATCTTGTTTGACAAAAAAAAAAATGTAATAAAATGGAAAAAGCAAGACGGCTGCAAATAATAAGGTAGCTATTGACTAATGCAATACAAAGCATTAAATAGAATAACAGCAGCAACTGCAGCAACACTTCTCTAGAAATCTAATATTGAGCCTGTGTTTTTACTGGCGTGATTTTGGCTTGGCACATGAAATAGCTGCTGCTAGCGAGCAATGGAGATTGACGTCACCACTGTGGAGAAGAGATGGACAAGATAGAATTCATGCCTTGATGTGTGTGTCTAGCTACTTACATAATGCTGGAGGCACCAGCAAGCATGCCTAATAGAAGCACTTAGTTCTTTTGGTAAGGATAGTTACCAACATAGTTTTGCTCAGTATCTAAACTCAGTATGTTTTTTGCTGAGATGTAAGCCCCTGCTCCTGTCCCAGGCAAACAGGAAGATTAATGTATTGTCTCTTTCTCACAACAAATGGCTGTAAGGGGTTCATATCAGACTTCATCCTATCTCCAGACTTACAACTGCAGCATAGTGAGACTGTAAAGATGGCATCTTCATGCTGCACCCAGGCTGTTTTTAATCTGATCTGCTAACTTAAGGAAAAGAGATGTTAGCCTGTGCAGTCCTACTGCCCCATGGGAATAAAATAGGTGAGAAAGTGAAATCAATTTCCCCTTTTTCTCCATTATAAAGCAAGAAGTGTCTCCTAAATGGTGAACCGTTGTTCATTCTGCTGATGCACAAGCTAGGAAAACAGCATCCATCCCTATACTGCCTCTTGGGGAGCGTGTGTCATTTTCACATAAACCTTTGAATATGAGCTGGTGGTGTGCTGTCATGATAGATACAGATTCCCTTAATACCATGAAGGTTTCCTCTCTGGAGTATAAGTGCATTCTGGAAGAACTGTGAGGCAGCCAGGATTTTTGCATATTTTCTTTGCAGATGTTTTTGTTTCTGTTGTTTTCTGGTTTGCAAGGTCTAGTCACTAATTGTACAATTGTCTAGTAAAGTCACCACTTCGATTTACTGATTGGCAAAACTGTTAAATAAGCACCAATATTTTTCATCAGCTTAATTTAAAGGTCTTGTTTCAATCAATGGAAACTTTTCAACAGTTACTTTGTAGAATTTGGGGATTTACTTGTTCTACTATCACAAATTACCTCAAGACAAAAATAATATAAGCAGATTCTGTAAAGCTACTGATCACAGAAGAAAGACAAACATTTAATCTTTAGTGTGAGATATACCAGAGCCCACATAATTCATGAATTATTACAATGTCAGAAAACCAGCTTTTAGTACCTTGTATGTTTGTTGTATATCTCTTAAAAGTTGTGAGCAAAGCTAAACATTTCTGTTGTGTGCTTGTTTGTTTTTGGGTTTTTTTTTTAAATTTGGCTGTTAAGGTTAGGCTTAAAAAAATGGCTTCTGTACACTACGATATCTCTGCTTGTGCATAATATTCAGGAGTATTATACCAAATAAGGCAGAGAGCATCCACAACTACTGAAGGAGAGTGGGAAGAGGGCTCTTACTCGGCTCTGCAAGGACAAGGTACTATTTATGGACTAATGCAGCCAAAGTGAATTTGAGGTGTGTGGAACAGCATGACCACCTCGATTGCTGCATGGTGTGGGTGGGCTTTTGTCTTGAATGGTATCATAGTAACTGACAATATAGCAGGTGGGAGGAGAAGCCACCAAAAAAGGCCCTTTTATATATAACAACAAAAGAAATAAATAAAATTTCTGTCCATAATTGGTATCAAAAGGCAGGCTAAAATCTGTTGTGATGAGGATTTGTTTTGTTTTAGTAGAGAAATATATTTAAGGTTACAAGACATTAATTTTAGTAGTAGCTGAGAGCTAAAACTCTTGATATATATGTGTATTAGTACTGGAGGATTGCAAAACATTATTTGCAGCTCAGTGTTCAGGCACTAACACGGGCTGTGTTTTATAGGGGCTTTTTTATTTCCTTTTCACTGTTTACAAAAATGCATTAAAAGCGATATAAAAATCCCACGTGAGATACAAAGGGTGCAAATTACCTATTCATTGCACAGTAAAGCATAAAAAGTTGCTGTTTATCAACTTCTAATGTGTGAAATCTCAACTTCAGGAGAAAAATAAAATAAACATTATTTATTCCATTTTTTATCTTTTTTTAGCTATTTGATATAACTAAAATTGGTATTTCCAACAGGCATTAAAAATCCTATTAGGGAGGTTTGCAATATCCTTGTTTTCTTTAGTTATTATAGATTCTAACTAAAGAATATCAAGGCTAGCATTTTTATTCATCTCTATAGCCAAATACTCAATTAAAAAACCCACAGCAGTCTGAAGAATGTCTCCCCCCCAAGTCTTTCTCACAGGTCCTCAGTCTCACACAGCACTGTAATTTCCTGAAGTGCCGGGTAGTTCTATATCCTAGGACAACTTTTTGTAATTTTTGTCTCTTGACTAGTATTTCAAGGACAACATTTGTATTACAAGACAGACAAGGTGAGTGTCCCTTTTTCTAATGAAGATATCTAAGCATTATGTGATCTCTTTTTTACCTACATGTATGGCTTTAGTTTGCCTTCCACATACTGCCTCATGTCTATCATGTTGCTGATATGGCTCTGTCCTGGTTATAGTGACCAGGACCAGTTTGTCACTGTGTGGGAGTGGCTAAGACTGTGCATTCTACACCCTCTATGTAATTTCCCATGAACTGCTAACAATGGATCATTTGCAGCAGCTTCTGGGGCACACCTGACCCCTCAGGCTACAGGGTGGGTGCTTGGGAACTTCTGTGAGATAAGACAGGTTTCCTGTCTTCACACCAATGACTCGGTGTGGTAAAGCCCCTCTGGAGAGCTGTTAGCACCTCCACACCCAGCCTGAGGGGTCATGTCTGCTAATGGGCCATCAGGGTTTCCAAAAATATGCCATGACTCACCCTACACAGTAACTCACCCATTGCGAAACTCCCCACCCTGGGGGAGGTACTGGGCACTCCCACCTGAACCTAAGCATATATATACTGGGGGTTTGGGGACTGGACTCACTTGCCAGATCCAGAGGAGGACCAGAGCCTCAGCAGGACTGCGACTGCCACTCTTGACCAGACTGTGACCATCATCCTCACAAACAGGTTTCCTCTTTCCTTTTACTGTGTACTCAAGGGGGGCAGGTGGTGCTCAGCACAGGGGCTGGGGAGCTCCATTCTGTTTGTGCCCCAGGGTGCTGGGTTACACACCTGTTTCTGTGGGTCAAACGGGCTTTCTCCTCTGTACCCTTGTACTTACTGTGATCTTTTTAATAAATTGTAGTTCTGACTTGCCGTCTTTTGTGAGTTGGGTTCATTTCTCCTGCCGGTTTACATTTAAACCAGCACAGGCTCACATTCCTCTAATTCTACTTTAATTGGAAATTTGCATGAGACAGCAAAGGAAAACCTACATATAAGGAAAGCCTCTAGCTCAAAACCAATAAAGATAGCCTAGACAAAGGAATATAAAAATGCACTTTAGAAAAAACATTACGAAGAAAGGAACAGAAGGGTCTACTAATTTTTAAGATGTCTTTACTTGCTTAGCTTGAGCAAAATTAGAAGAAGTTAAGACACTTGCAATAAAATTTCCTTGCAATTACATTTCTTTTGAAAATATGATAAAGTGATCAATCACAAAAATCATGCCACTCTTCAAAACGAGGGCCTACCTGTGAATTCAGAGACTAGATGTTGGAAGCAACTCCATTAACACAGTGAAGTTTCACCAGCTTGAAATTGATTAATTGAACTTGGTGGATAACTCTGCCTTAAATTTTAATGACTTGAAACTAGTTCACTTGAGCACTTCTTGTTTCTGTTGAGAAATGCAGCTACTTACAAAAAAACCCCTATTTCCATCTAGACAACCAGTTGTAAAGAATATTTTAACTGCCTGGGACATTCGCTCTATATGTTCAAGTAAATAATCAAAAGAGCATTTCTAAACCAGAAAGTTGGTATTTGTTTTATAGGCTGTTGTGTCTGAGAATTAGAATGCAATTTACTTGACAATAAAGTAAACATAGTTATGTGTCATAGATGCATGATTTTAAGCAATAATGAAGACATTGATCTTGATCTCTGTGATGTTTTGATAGGCATGATTGTGCACACATGCTTTTCATCCAATTTCTCCATGTCTTTCTGAGCTGCAATTACTGACAGAGACTGTGAGACACTGGCAAAAGCGGTGTGGTGTGTCTGTGTCAACTATTGTAGATGAAAGTTTACCTTTAGACCATCAAGTGATGCTAGCATACTTTCAGCTCCCAAAACAAAATAAAAAAATTGCTAGAGAATGCTAATCTATGTGGTTTTTTCAAAACTAAGCTTTTGTATCTAGCTTTCCAATCAGCATGCACAGCAAAATTAAGGCTGGTGCACTGAATTACATAAAGAGAAGCAATACTATTTAACATATTGTCCTGTGCAGTAGGCAGCTCTAGCATGAATGGGCTGGGGGGAAGTCTGGACAGTTCAGGACTAGAGCTTCTGCAAGGTCATCTTCTCCCGCCTCAACCTTTTAGAATATGATTTAAAAGCTTTCTGACTTTCCTCAGTAAATGCCCTTTGGCAGAATTAAACTGTGCCGCTGCCAATCCAGCTCAATACCAAGCATGTTAATGAGGTGTCTTGGCCTTTTTATTAATTCTACAAGGAGGGTAGTCCATTCAGCAGTGACTGAGAAAGTTCAATCAAATAATCTCATTGTTCCAAATTTATCACTACAATAAAAGAATCTACAAAAGAAATACAAGATGAAAGAACTCATTTTTTAATCCTACATCATATTATACTAAGAAGCAGTGCAGCCTTGAGGCTCACAGTAGTGCTAACATCTGCCAATATGTGGGTAAACAGTGTATAGGGGTGTTGCTGTCTACAGAAGGGAACTGCAGAGCACCTCTGCAAATGGGCTGCCCATGGTTCTTACTGTTACTCTCACTAAAGATTTATTCTGTTATCAGATTTATTTATCTTTTAAGGAAGTATTTTGAATTCAAACAACATCTGGAAAAAAGTATAGTGAGATAGTCTTTATCCATGACATGATGAAATTTGTCCATTGTAAGTGACAAAAAGTTGAAGAAAGAATACCTTTTTGTATATTATGGAGGAAAGTGAGGTCTGAGCTGGTGTAATGGAATAGTTATAGTAGCTTCCAAAGTTATTTCCAGAAGATCTGGAAAAGTAAATAAGGTTACAAATAGAGTTTAAAATGCATACATGGAAGTAAGTGGCTATACTCCACACTTTAGAACCATATGGCAAGAGTGTGAGGCTTTTTTGATCTTCTATGCTCACAGATCAAAAATTCAGCTGTGGTTTTTTTAATGTTTCAGACACATGAGCAGCTTCAAACAGCTGCCATTAATTTTATACAGTAAAAATTGCCTGTCAAATCAGTTTCCAAGTGTTCCTTTCTCTTCAGAAATCTCTCCTGCTGAGAAATCTGCACAGTCTAAGGCTAGCAACACATTTTCTGCATCAAAACTTTAAAAACACCTTAGAAATTAGAAAAAAAACCCTTAAGTTTATCTGAAGGGTGAGAATTACAATTTTTTTCTTGGGGCTAGCACAATTTCCAGATAAGCAACTTAAAACTTAATGTGAATATTGTGCTCTAATTCACTAAAGCAACTGCCTACCCTGAGCACAAATCCAATAAAAGTTTTCTTTCTAGAGTTCTTCATTCTCTCCCCTACATCTCTGTGTTTTTTTCCCCCTCAATTGGCTAGCCATTGTAGACAGCTGTTTCTACGACTTTACCCTCTTCCTTTTTCCCTGTTTGGCTCACCTCTCAGCCAAGCCCTTGGGACAAGGATAAACTAGGAGTCATACACAGTACCTAGTCTTTCCATAACCTCGGGTTTGTAGCCCATTATTTCTAGTACAAATAACTTGAAAGGACAGAACATGAACGGATATCAAGGCTATATAGCACAACAATTGACTTTGAAATTCGAGCCTCTGTTTCTCAAAATATGGACTATTGAAGATGTCTGCTGTTATGTATTCTCTGTCATTGACACCTCCTACAGTCCTTTTGGGGTCTTTTGCTGGAAGAAGGAAATGTCACTATTTTTCTGCTCTTTGCATTTCCATTTTTGATTTGAACTGGAAAGAGAGGCACTGGCAGGGCTTGTACACCACCAAGACATGATGAGATGTCCTAAATTTTTTCTTCTGCACTTCTCATCTAACAATGGATAGCAAAACAAAAAATAGGTCTATTTTCCATTCCAAATGAAAGGGATTTCTATTTTCCACTGTGTCTGTCAAAGAAAGCAAGCGAACAGTTTATATTCAACCACTTCAAAGTAGCAGATTAAAATCAGCTTTCTATAAAGCAGCATACCTCCCAGGAACTGGGACACTGACTCTGTACGTCCCTTCCTGACTACAACAGACAGCTACATCATCATTTCCAGAGCTTTCCCATTGCTTTCATCAAGGCGTCATGACAAAAATTCTGATGCTTGGTTTGGTTCTGCCATGCATTGCAGGGGTCTCAGAACAGTGTGAGAGCTCATGTGAAAAATGCACTGCAACTTGTCTTAAATTCATCAGACTGATCTCTCAAGCACAATGTTGGTTTCTCTTACTTGAGAGAGCAAGTAAGAAGGTGGTGAGGATATTTGCTTATTATTCAGTCTTGCACTTGGCCATTCTCTGCCTGCTGTATCAGGGTTTTTTGTTCTCTGTGTTTATTGAAACCAATTAAAGGTACTACTAAATATTTTAACACATGAATGCAGGCAAATATTATCTAGAATGGACTAGAAAGTTTCTAGCTATGTTTTTTTGTTGTTGTTGATTCAAAATATTTTGTGTGTGAAATGGATTACATCCAAAGTTGCACTGTTGAGTCTAAACAGTATTCTACAATTAGTCCCACTGATTGAGCTGGATATGCAGTAGCACTATATTCATGTGGATGTCAAACTTGATCACAGCCAGGGAAACTGAACAATCTTGCCATACAAGCATTTCCATATATTACATAGGACTTTTATCACATACATTGTATTTCTGTCCAACATCCAAAACCCCTCGGGGCAGGAACATCTGCTTAATGGCTTGGGCTTATACCTTCAGTGCTAAACATAAAAATACTAAGAAGCAGGAATATACATCAACTACAGAATACTCAGCTAGAGGAGTACTTGCTTAAGTCCCTCCTTGCTTAACAATGGAGTTGAGCTGTCTTCTAAATACTCACTTCCTAGGGGTGGTTTTTATGAAGTGGAGAAGAAGGAACACATTGACTTAATGCTGTAGTTTATGCAGTGGTGATTATTTTGTTGCCCAATTAAATATCATTGCTATCCTATTTTAGCATGTCACTGTATCCTTTAAATACAAAACTCTTATCTTGGGGTGGGTGTTTGGAGAAATAAAAAAATTCACTTACATTTCTCATGAAACAAGCAGTGTTTTGATAAATGTAGACTTCCATCCCAGAGAAACTTCTGGCAAGCTATTATTGATGGGAGGTAAAAATAAATACAGTTTACATTTTTCTTTGACACAGCATCACACTGCAGAAAACATAATGCTAATATATCTTAATGTCTGTGCCTTTTAAGAGCTAAATATCAGTCAAGCATATAATTTCATGTTATCTGGAGAAAAGTAAAAAGGAGTATCTAAAAGTAAGTCACCACACTCTGGAATAAATAATTCTTACTCCCTTGCTATAAGACTCTGCCATTTTAAAAAATACACTATTTCCTAACTATTGTGTTAGAATGATTGCAGGCGTTTTATTAAAGGAATAAACTCTCACTAGTGTGAGGTTCAGAAAAGCTGTTTATAGTGCCTCCAGCTTGATGTTGCATACCATTTTGCCCACTATTCCTTAAATAGGTATATACTGCTTAGTAAATTTTTTTCTTTTACTCGTTTCTTACACTTGGTAGCATTATTAGTGTACTACAATATTTTTTCTTCTCATATTCAAAATCTTCAGCAGCCCAATAAATCTACACACTTCAACTCACATGAAATCTCTTACTTTATCTTTTAATGTCCATTGCCATATTGTAATGCTTCAATTTCAGCTACAATGCTTAAACATAATTAAAATAATCTACATGAGAATTTTTATTTGCATGTCTCCAGCAGCTGTTATTTTTAAAGAAGAAACATCACTTACAGCAAGAGTTGATAAGATCCTAAGAGGTAGCTATGTTGATGTTGCCTCTTACTACAATTTTGATATGTCATATTTATTAAAGGTTTTAGTGAACTTTAAAATGTTCACTCCTGTGCATTTTTTTATCTCTCGCAAGATGCATGCTCACTTCAAGTTTGTCAGTGCTGCCACCTAAGCTGTCCAAAGTCACTTGCCTGCATGACAGGAGAAACACCCATCTGTCTTTTCATTTACACCTTGAAATGACAGCAGCTGGAGAAGGATAAAGCAACAGGAAAATTTGCGTTGGACGGAAGAATGAGATGGTTCTGGCCTATTAAAGTGGATGTGTGTGTAATAGGGTCTCTGACTTCCACAGTTCTTCTCTGGTGCTACAGAAGACAAGCAGATAAATATGTCAGTGATGGAGGCAAAATTTCTAGCAGGGCTGACCAGACCTGCCAAGAGGCAGGTGAGTGCTCAGCAGGTGTCAGTCACTACTGGCTGGTCAACAGCGTTCAGCATGCTTGGTTATTGGAACATTTGCTTGCTCTGAGACTCTGAACTTTATCTCCTGCCAGTGTGAATTAGTCCAGTACCAAGCACAGCCAGCCCCGACTTACATTTCTGCACTTATAATTATGGAGGAATTTGACACTAGATATATGCAATATTACAGGGAATTCTCAGAATAAATCCTATCCTTGTCGATCACTTAAAGCCAGAGAGAGCACAGACTTTGCATGCTGAACAATGCTGCACTTCGGAGGCCTGACTGAAATGATTAATCCCATTCATGCCTATTATCACCATTCTTACCCTAAATGCCCTAAAGATACTTAAATCACAATAGTGATTAGTATCCTTAGATTTAGTGAGCGTCATGTTTTCATCCCCCCATCTTAACAGAAATCATCATCATTCTGCACTGATTTGTGTACCCTGCAAATTGCTCTGTCACTGCTGGTAGGCAGCACCAAACACCTGCACAGTTACTCTCTGCTGGACCACTGCTGTTCACCTGTATTGCATTTTGGAACTGACCTCGTCAGCAGCAAATATTTTTCCCCTCCACAAGTGCTAAATAAGGGCTAGATAGGAAATAAAATTAATTTACTGCATTATTCGGTACGTGCATATTTAAGATTAAAATTAGTTTGACTTTCATCTGCTGAAGATTTTTTTTATTTTCCCTTTCTGATAGTGGTGTGGTGATCCTGCAGTGTTACCTTCAGTGACAGTGAAAGGTTGTGTTTAACTGATCCAGCTCACTTCCACATTTGATACCTTGGTGGTTTTATGTTCCAGGTAAACTGAGCTTGTGCAGTGGCAAAAGGGAACATTTTTTTTTTTTCTCCTTGGAGTTGCTTTCCCCCCTCCTGAGATGCACACATACAGAGAAAGATTTTTTTTTTCTTTTAACTGCACTTATCTATACTTTTAGGTGATTAAACTTTGCGTAACTACCTACAATCAGATTTTAATATTAATTATTTTTCTTTTTTTGTGAATAAAGCGTTGGTATAAAGTAACATCTATGCTCACGTTTGTTTAAGCGTAACTGTGTTTTTGCCACTTAGATGCTTAAAAAAATAACAACACTGGTCTGATGGGAGGCCGTGTGGCTCCGGCGCTGTTAGCGGGACAGTGAGGGGGTGCATCCCTCCCGGACCGACCCGGGACCGGGCGGGGGTGCCGGGGGAGGCGCTGCCGCCCCGCCCCGCTCCCGGCCGCGGGGNGCGCCCCCCAGCCATCGCTGCTGCTCCCCATGGGGATCCGCGAGTTCCCCAGCGGCTCCGCGCGGGGCAAAGCCGCCACGCTGTGAGTACGGGCGGGGAGGGGCGCGGGAGGGACCGGGGCATCCCACACCACACCATCCCACCCCATCCCACCTGGCCCCTGCCCGCTCCCGGGGGTCGCTCCCGTGGAGGGCGGTGAGGAAAGTTAGAGCCGGGCGGGGGTCCCGCCGCCAACTTCACCCGGGGCCGTGGAGCGGGGGGCGGCGCTGGAGCCGCGGCCCCGGGCTGACTCCCCGCTCCCGACCCGCAGCGGCATGCGGCGCTCCCCCGATGTCAGCCCCCGGCGGCTGTCCGACATCAGCCCGCAGCTGCGGCAGCTCAAGTACCTGGTGGTGGACGAGGCCATCAAAGAGGACTTGAAGTGGTCCCGCTCCGTGGAGGACCTCACCAGCGCGTCCGTGGGGCTCACCTCCATCGAGGAGCGCATCCTCCGCATCACCGGCTACTACGGCTACCAGCCCTGGGCCGCCAGCTACAAACGTGAGTCCCCGGCACGGACGGGCTGGGGGGGTTGCCAGGACGGGGGGCGAGACGGAGACGGCTGAGGCATTTGGGTCCGAGGGGCCCATCCCTCTATCGCTGGAAAAAAGTCTCCCTGTGGGAGGAAGTGCTCTCACTCTCGGCGAGGAATTCTGTGCCCGTGTTGCCTTAGTCCTTAGGCAGTTGCTGGCTCACAGGAGCGTGGTGCTAAGAACAATGACAGCTAAATTCTGCTAAGAAAATAGGTCAAATATTTGTCTTAATGTTGCAGGCACACTTAGCGACGCTGATTACCGTGTTTGACAGCTGTGTAAAAGCCCCAGCACGTTCGTGCATACACCATTTCCACAAGTAACACGTTACCAGTGTGTCTTTCCATCATTTTAGGGGTCTGTCAAATTTTCACAGTGCTTGATAGGAATGATCTGTCTTTTCCTATATCAAGTGGAACTGTTTCTTCTGTATGCATATACTTGAGAAAGAAGCTTCCTATGATACAAATGCAAAGAGAGACATAGCTGTATTCCTCCACGTACGTGATTTGCAAAGGAAGTGTTACTTCCAGTAGTCGTAATATATCAACTAGTATTTTTTGTGTGTAATGTCCTATTTCTTGTCCATCTTTCATCACCATAATGGCAATTGTATGAATTAAGAAGTTCTAGAATAGTTTACCAATGAACTGAAGTAATAAAATTATTTTGGTTGTCTTAATGTAATTTGTAATATCACAGGGTTTTTTGTGGTAAAAAGGATTCTGCTGTAACAGAAATCATTGCTTTGCTGGAAAGACTGGCTCTGATAAAGTGGTTGTTTTCATATTTTATTTTCCTAAGTATTAAGTGCAAATGTTCTAAAATATTTACTGCTGAATTATCTGTTTGGCAGTGTGCTTAATAATGGAAGAGAATGATACAGAAAGCATGGCACACAGTACTAGTTCAGTTTTTCTCTGAGGAAGAGCCAGTCCTGATTGCCTGAAAGCAGGACTTTACTAATAAATATTCTAATACTTCTGTGCAAGCCTTTTTTTTCTTGATTGCAATTATGACTGAAATATCAGACATTTGCTTCTTTACTTACTGGGAGTATGGTATTTCTATAAGGGCAGTTCTGTTGCCTGGGTTGGGACTATTCTTAAGATTAAAGCTTATTCAGGTCAGTTTTCAGGATCAGATCGTATGTGGATGCCAGGCTGGGTTGGATGTTACTGGTTCTATCTGACAGAGTGACTAATAGTCTAGCTGAAGTCACACTGAGTTGCTATGGCTGAACCTTCTGAAATAATAAAGGTCATGCTGGCTCCTCAATTATAACCTATTTGTTGAAATTTATAACTCTGTCTGAAAAAGTTAATAGCAAGCCTGAGCTTGCTATTCTGGTTAGATTTTCTCTTGTAAGTCGTTCTGAATAACAAAATTACATACTTGAGTTATAATGGTGGGGAATAAATATACAAAGTGTCTGAGTTTCATAAATGTATGTCTAAAAATAATAGGTTATGTGAAGTTTGTTGCCAATTTAAAATCTGAGTTGCTAGGAACGTAGAAGAACGCGCAGAAGATAAGACCCATCTTTATGGCATGGTTGAAGCAGAGCTGTGTTTTTCTCCATCAGTTGAATATCTGACTGAATACATGCAAATTGGGTGTATCATCAAAAGTGGGAAGACAACTTTGTCACAGCTGCTTTGAAACCTCTTTAAATGCTCGTTCAAGCTGAGCTTATAACAAGTTTTGGGATATGGACTTTCCTTGTGACTTTCCAGTTAGAAGATTTAATTGGCTTGAGTAGTGTGGGCAAACGATTTTTATTAAGTTCAGATCTCAGTCTGGGTACTTTTTGTCATCTTACTGTACATGCTTGTAGACATTTGAGTGCTGTTGGCACTATGATTATAATTATGGAATGCATTAATAATGGACCTGCTTTCCAGAAAATAAATCTACAATATAGTCTAATCTACATTTGTTTAGTCTAACTTTCTTGGTGACATTCTTTTCATTGTAATTAAATCCCATGTAGGGTCAGATCCACTTCTTTTGCACTGGAGTGTAGTCCTTTCATGCTTCACTTAGGCTGTTTATATATTTTATATATGTATTTATATATGTATAAAATTGTTTGAGAAACTCGGAAAGATTTTGGGTTTTGTTGTTTTTGTTTGTTTTTAGCAAAACTCCATTAGGGAAGCTACCGGAGATAATCTGAGATAGCGTTGCCCTAACCCCAAAAGTTGCTTGGAGCATAGTTTTGTTGTGGTAAAAAATGACAATTTAGAACATACAGGAATGTCTCAAGGTTATATACCATCTCCAGTATTTCATATACTTTTAAATTAGTAGGAAAGAGAGGAGGAAGAAGTGAAAATCTTCTGGAGACATAAACTGATATGGATTGGACAGAACAAGAAAGGACTTGTTACATTACTCTAGGGAGACCTGACCCAGCCAGGTGACTTGCCAAAATGTCAACAAATGTCATTCAGTTGTCACAAACAGAAGCCTCATGTTTCCTGCAAATGCTAAAATTACCTGCCAAATTTCACACTACATCAGCTGGTGAGTTTGGGACTGTACACAGCTCAGGGAAGACCTCTGCTGTTTGACTGCACTTGCAAACCAGATTTTAGGAATAATGTAATGTAGTTCCTGTGTGTTAGGATGCCTTCAGAGAATTTAGTGAAATACTGTAATATTGCTTATCTCCTCTCAAAAAATATTACAGAAGACTCTGAGATGTACAAGTAGAAAGAGTACAGATCATCTGTAAAGAATCTCCAGAGTTTTGGCTATTTACCTTAAAGAAGTTGAAACAACAATATGGAAAGTACTGACACATGTTGCTCAGGCAGGTAGAGTTTTTCTTCTTACTCTGTCCTAAGAGAAAAACAGGTGGACCGTCAAATAAGCTGAAAAGTCATCAATTAAAGATAGATGGAAAAAGAAGTAATTTTAAAGAAAACGTGATTTATTCTTGAGATGAAGATCCCAAGGGATTATAATAGATAGCAGTGACAAGGTCTAGAACTGTAATAAGTAGGGAAAAGTATTGGAGAGAATATTAAACTTCATCATGCGGAATTCAAGTTAGCCCCTCTTAGGCTGTGAGGAGGCTTCTTCTATAGTTTCTTGTGCTTCCCTCCATAGCATCTGCTCACCTCCAGAAAGAGTCTGGGAGCGTGTCCTGATCCAATCTGGTAGTTCTTATGTTTCTGGAATTCTCACTATCGGTTTTCAGGATAAATAATTTTGGGGACAACCGCTCTCCAGTCTAAATCAAACGTTCATCTTTGTTCCATGGGGAATATTTTGCAGCATCTGATTTGATTTTTTGAATACAATCCAGAGGGGAAGAAACACCTGTAAGATACAGTTAGATTGTAGAATCATACTCTGATGCAGCTATGTCAGTAACAGGAGTCAATATTTGTGATATCCTTGTTATCACTATATTAGATTATTTTTAATTTTTTTTTTCAGTTAGCACGTAAGTATCAAAGAATTTAATAAAAAAAACCCTCTGAAAACAACATCACAAAATTTGCAGATCCCAGTGACAGTCTTTTTGTTGTATGGAGATGAAGCTATTGTTAGAGCTGTATTAACACTACAGTTCTCTTCCATGAGGGTTAAGTGAATTGTCATGACTTCTACCTCTGAAAGCCTGGAACTTCAGTTGAAGAGCAGAGGCAAGTTTGGAGGTGAACAGCCATATTTTAAGTTTCCGTTTCACACCACTGTCAGTAAGAATTAGTTTTCTAAGTATTTTTAGAAGTATAGTTCCCTGGGAGCTTTTCTGCACTTGAGAAATGCAAGTGTCACTAAACTCCTGAACTGTCTTCCTGATCAGGATGGAAGACTTGTCTATTTTAATGACTGTAGAATTGGCAGGGTGCTTGTTTCCACAGGAAATGGGCACAGCCATCACCTTTGCCAAACCTTCATTTTGCTCTACATTAACTACGTCTGTTTTGTAGTGATTCAATATCACAGTTTGTCATTATGTGGTTAGTATTTTAAATACATTCACGTGGGCTTGAGCCAGCTATCCCTATTTTGCAATCTTTGTCTCCTCTTACAGAATACCTGCATCTACTCCTTGTTTTAGATTTGTGTCTTTGAAAGCAGGGACTTTCATATATCCTCAGCATGTGTTCCTAAATACAGACTTGTTATGGATAAATCAGGATTATCTGGGTCCTGGCTTTCCACTTTTATTCACTTAACGTTCTTTGTGTGCTTACAGATGTTTCTCTACCTGCAGAAAGAATATGAAGAGAATAGTATGTGCTTATAACTCCCCTCAGTTCTGTTTACTAAGAATTGACTGCTGTCTGTGTTTCATGGCTTGCGAACATACATGTCTCTAAGACTTTGACCTTGTGAATAATCCCAGGTTGTTCCAGTGATCGGTTTTAAGTGACATGATGTTCAGGTGAAAGGGGAAGATTGTATCAAATAACTGAAGTTCTCTGGCTCTGCTCCTCCCTGATACTTTAAATATTAGTTTTTATATTTTTAATGGTTTTTCATAGTTTTCTTCAGCAATAACAAAATAAACCATAACATTTTAATGCCAGAATTTCAATGTAGTACTCATCCTATATGTAGCACGTTAGGTCTTGACCTGACTGTGGAATTTAAGTGCTATCACCAATGGAAGTAATATATTGGAACACATTGGCTGAATAGCCTGAACATTGTTCAGAAAGCATAATTGTCTGAGTATGAAAATGACAGAATCATATCATAGAATGATTTGGGTAGGAAGGGACCTTAAAGATCATCCACTTCCAATGCCACTGCCATGGGCAGGGGATACCTTCCACTGGACCAGCTTGCTCAAAGCCCCATCCAACCTGGCCTTGAACACTTTCAGGGATGGGGCATTCATAACTCCTCTGGGCAGACTGTTCCCAGTTAGAGACTTTGATAGTCTTTCAAGGTAGTAGCTCAGTGTTGGTTTTAGCTAATTAAACATACGAGCACTGTAGCCTTATAAATATTAGAGTATCAGTTATACAGCTAAAGACTGGTGTTTTCAGCTGATCCCCAGTGTTCCTCCTTGTGATCTGCTTTTCATGTGCCACTGAATGCTGAAATTTCACAGTTGCTAAAAGCAAATCCAGTGGGAATATGAATCGGGAGAAATTTGTGCAAATACCATTTGCATATATTTGCATCTGAGGGAGAATTTAACTTACTTTTTGAGGTGATATACTCCAGAAGTTCAAAGACAGTTGTTTTCTCTGGGGAAAGCCATTTTCAGGCCAGCTGTAAGCAATTAATTTAAACTGATTGCTTGTTTTCTTGCTTTCTAATACATAAATACTGAATGTAATACATTTATAATGCAAGGCTTGGTGGTATCATTCATGTTGCTGTTTCTGAGGTAAAATGATTATGTGAGAATCTTGCTGTTCAGATGAAAACATGGAGCAAGCTCTTGATGTCTTGCTTGGTGAAAGAAACTTAGATAGCTGCCCCAGGGTCAGTCTATAGGTCAACACCTCCCTGAAGCTTAGAAGATGACTGAAAATATGTGCTTTAACTCTCTTTGGGTTTTGTTTGGTTTTTTTTTTAAGATAAGCTTATGGTGTCTGAGGCCTGATTCATTTTTTTAATCAATGCTCTTCATTGACAATGCTAACATAACTAATTGTTATGCTAGCAAGAAAACCTAAGAAAACACAGTAACTCCTACAAGGGAAGGAAAGCAACGTTGACAAATTGCATTGCAGATTTAAAAGTACTATAGCATTGTTGCTTTGAATGCCTGCTGCAAGCTAAATCTACATGTGGTGATACATGATCCAGGGATATTACTGATTTATGTCCACATGACAGCTCACACAAAAACTTCCAAAGCCATTTCCTCATATATTTAGTAGTCAGTGTAACTGAGAACTGTCCCAAGAAAGAGTCTCTTTAAATATTTCAGAGACCTAATCACAAGTCTGCAGTAGATGTCCCAGAATATTTCAGGATATGTTTCTCTTTTGAAATGGAACCCATTAGCTCCCATGGGTGTTAATTCTTTGGGTGGTCTTGCAAATGAGAATGAGCACAGGAGTATACATGCTGAATACTGAGCAGCTGCAAAGATGTCACACGAAGATTTAAAGAAAAAGGGAGATTGAAATATAGGCAGCCTTTCAGGAGCTTCTTTTTCAAGACAATTCCAATAGAGAAGAAACTTGAGGGTTCTTTGGCTTTTAAAAAGTGACAAGAATTTTTTTGCCAATGCCAAGTAGAAAACTGGTTCCTGTTACAATATAGAGCTTAATTAACCACAAACTTTTAAATTTCTTGCTGGCAAGCCAAGCAAATTGTAGTCTAAACTGGTCTGCTAAACATTTTTGATTGTTTAATAAATATTTAGTAAATGGCAAATGTTTAGTGAGCACTTAGTAACTTGTTTACTAAACAGTTTTAGTTGTGTAGTGTTAAGTAGCCACCACTTTTAAGGAGGCAGATGGATAAATATTTTGTATTTTGTATCTGATTTTCATAGTGAAGAAGCTAAAAATTTGCACCTACAAAATGGCCTTTTTTTGCTTGTTTGCTGCTTAAACAAATTAATCAGTTGCTTTCAACTTTTTTTTCAGAGCAGCTTTAATGGCACAGCATCTTCAGTATGCCATTTATGCAAAACAGTCCACGGGACAGCAGTTAGGAGTCTGTTGGCTTCCACCATTCATTTTATACCCTTAATTAATATTATCATTGAATGCTGCTTTATTAGAATATACCACTGAAGCTTGCCGGCGGCTGTGGCCATGTGGGTAAAGCCGCCGCCCCTGGATCCGTGCTCCTTCTCAGAAGGACGCCGGTTCGAGCCCTGCGGGTCTTGCTCTGCCAACTTCGTCCGGGCTTGCCCTGGCCAAGGCTTAGAGTGTCCCAGGGCTAAAGGGGGTGGGGCCAGTTCCGCGCACGCTGAGCTCCACGTAATAAATCCATTTGCGCGGGCATAAAAAGCATCGTCGTTCGCGACGGCTAGCCACACACCACTGAAGCCTCCATCGTGAGCTAGTTGTATGTCTAATGTTCACTAATCAGTGTGCTGAATCCATAATAATGGGTTGTTGCTAAAATCACATGCTACTCTGAATCGATATGGAATAATGAGGGAGCAAGCTAATTTGGGAAAAAATAATTTGGAAACTATCAAGAATGATGAACAAATTCTCATTTTTTGGAACTATCTGTATTGGAGACTGTTCATCAAGATAAATTTCTGTAATAGTTCTGGAGTGTGCTGTATATTTGCAACTTTATTTCATTATTTTTTTAGTAGAAGGAAAGATAATTATTGCGTAAGATAATAGCATTGGAATCAGACTACAAAGTCTGATTTTTTGGTCTACTGTAATATCAGATACTGGAGTGTTACTGAAACACAAGGCCTCAAAAGGACAAGAACTCTTGGTCCAAGATGGTTGTCCCTCTTAAAATTGCTTAGTGTGTCACGGGCAATGCACATTAGCCTAATAGCTAATTTTACTTGGTTCTGGCTTGTATCAGGGCCGTCTTCAAGGTGAGGTTTTGTGCCCTGATCTTTCTTCAGTGTAATGAGGTGTTTGTGTTTCATATTCCTCATGTAAATTGCTGATAATTGCTACCATTTACTTGAGATCAAATAAGCCTCAAGAGAAAAAGAGAGATGGCAGTTTGGTGTAGTGGAAGGTGTGCCCTGCCAATGGCAGGGAGCTGGAACTAAATGATCTTTAAGGTTCCTTCCAACCCAAGCCACTTTTCTTTAGAAAAGTTACATAAAGGCCGCTTAGCCTTTTGGCAAGTGCCCTTCTCTGCAACACGAGGGTGTAGTTCTGTCCCTCTAAGTTTTGGAAGCTGAAGCCATAGACTTTCTGCTGTTGCAAGTGAATGATGACCACTCTGAGAATAGTAATACAATTCACATTTATGTTTGTAGAAAGAAACTTATGTGCAGATCATGGTTCCTACCTAGGGAATAGCTAACCTTAATGTGATACATCTTCTTGTAGAAACCACTTCCCTGAGCATTTTTGTGTCTCTGATTATCTTCACTAGGAACATGTTCTTTCATTCCTCAGCACATTCTTGGAAGAAAAAAGATGCTGTGATTGCATGGAAAGCCAGAGAGAAGTATTTGTTTTATGAACACTCCATGAAATATTCCTTAGATTGGAGGGACACAGGAGCAGTATTCCCTGATTTAATTTTCTTTAAACTTTGAGAAGCTTGTTCTGTGCTCAGTCAGCTCCCCTTAGAAAAAAGTGCCTCTAAATGGCTTCAGACATCTCTCTTTTTCTCTGGAACTTGAGAGCCTTATGAGTTCTCTGGAACTTGAGGTTAATTTTTTTTACAAAATATGCTTTATTTTGTTTCCTGTCATTTTGTTCCTGTGAGCATATCTGGCCAGTATAAGAATGGGGCTGTTTTCTGAGAAAAGCTATTCTGGTAGTGCATGAGTTTAGGTGGCCTTACATTTAGGAAAACAATGATGACATCACATAGCCAACAGGATATATTAACTCAGAAAACCAGTCATGTGAGGCAAGGAAATTTGCATATTTGAGCTTGTCCAGGACAAGAGAATGTAACTGTCTGCTAGTGAAATAATAGGGCCTTAATCTTGAAATTAAACATTCTTTTTGCTTTGCTGTAACTGGCTTCTGTAGAATAATTGGTGAAAAGCGGCCTTGGATGTCTAAAGCAAGTAACTAGGTTTTCAGTTTTGAACCCTGGTGCAAAGTCCTACCAATCCTATTGCAATGTCTATAATGTGGTAGAACTGATCCGATAGTGACAATCCAATGGGTTTTGGTTTTTTCCTTTCCTTTTACATCAGAAATACCACAGATTTCATGCTTTTCCTCACTATCTGCACACCAGCGAAGCTACCAAAGTAGCATGGCAATTGAGCTGTCCAAATTGAGTAGGCCAAGTCAGTCCACTTCTGAGCTTGCTAGCAGCTGTGCTGTTTGTGTGGTAGCGCGGGGGCTCTGCCTCATCCAGGCTCTCTGGCTTTGGCTTTGCCAGATCCATGGAGCTGTGTGAACAGAGCACAGGTTTGTGCTCGGCTGGGAAGTGAGGCAAGGACCTGCTCCTTCAGAGTTGACATACTTGTGTGAGGATGGGGGTGGTGTATTCA
Source organism: Scytalopus superciliaris (assembly GCA_013400415.1). Lineage (NCBI taxonomy): Eukaryota > Metazoa > Chordata > Aves > Passeriformes > Rhinocryptidae > Scytalopus > Scytalopus superciliaris. The sequence goes on from VXBX01002099.1 coordinate 253,974, forward strand.
TGGTAATGTCCTGAAAGCCTGGAGTTGGCTTTCCTTTTTCAGACAATAACTTTTATCCAGACAATCTGGTATATTGGATGTTCAGAAGGGATTATCTGCTTGCAAATTTTTGCCCTAGCTGAAATACTCAGTGCCGGGTTTGACATCAACAGTGCAGTGTTTGCACCATGAAACAGGAAATACAACTTCGTGGCTCTATGATTTTGTTGTCTCTCCTGCTCACTTCATGCAATGTGTTTTGGAAACTTTGAGACTGATTTAATTAAATATGCAGCTGTTTATTTTGGACAAGCTAACATGGTAATAGTCTTATGGTAATCATGTTTAATTTTTCAGCTTAGACACAAGCTACCACTTACAGTTTTGGTTAGCACTTTCCATGGAACAGAAATTAATCACAGAAAACATATTGTTCCTTTTAGTTTTGCTGAAATGATTTTTTGCTGTGTAGCATTTAGTGTTCCACTGGTCTGGTAACTTCTCAGTTGTAGATAGTTCTTCCCTACAGAAACAAGATGTTTATAATGTAAAGAAATATGTTTAGGTTTGATTTTCAGAGGCTAGTTAAAGAGAAGAAAGGACAAAATAATGTAGAAGTGGAAAAAGCCAGTCGAGGAACAAAACCCTTAGAGTCAGTAGAGCCATGGAAAATGTCTGTAATCGATGACCTCTTAAATGACTGCATTCCCACAGTTGCTGGCTTGTAAGACTTAGGATGATCCTCTTAGAGGGTGCAGTGTAGAATTGGACCTGTTTCAGTTCGTAAAATTACTTCACAGTCTTTGGGAAGTATTTAATACATGACTTATTTATAAACAACTTCTTTATTTGCTTTTCTTGTTTCAAAGACAGAAAGAAAACTTTCCTTCAAACTTCACACCTTAGTAATGTGTAATTCAATATCTGTAGGAAATTCTTGGTGTTTTGCAGGTAGTGATTTGAAGAGGTAGTAGGCTGTATATGCATTCTGACTTCATACAGGGTGAGTAGTTGTTGTGCGTTTTATAATATTTCTCCAAATGGAGACAAAAATGGGAGTAAATCATAAAGCATGGATGAGTAACTTCTTTGCAGAGAAATGCATCAACAAGAAACAGGTCTTGAATCTTGTACTGGGAGCAATATTTTATGCCTCCTGTTGCTGGTATCTACATAGTAGAAGTTGGATCTCACTGGAAATCATGCTGGCAAACAATATTAAGCATTCTGTATTTATTTCTACAAAGCAAAAAGATTTTTCCATAGCAGCTTTATAGGAATCTTTGCTATTAATATTACCTTAAAATGACACTCATATATCAGACAGTTTCTATTTCTGCATATCAATTTCTTTTACATCCTACTATAACCCTTTTCTAGAAGCACAATATCTCTTGTCTATATAATAAAAATACACTCTAAGTGGGACTGATACCAGAATCTTTAGCATGTAAGCCTAGACTCTCTTACAACTCCCTAGGTACTTTTTGTTTCTTGATGAGCTTCCTGAACAAAGGAAACTGGGAAGTGTACATCCAGTACAGCACTTTTGGATCAAAGTAATGTATTATTCGGGTCTGCACTCATAATGATAAGAGAGAATTAGAAAAGCGGTTGGGAAGAATCCCTGACTCCAACCAAGCCCATGGCACTTTTCTCAGTAACTTCAGTCCAGCCAGGTTTCACCCACCAGGCTTAAGTCTTTGAGTTTGCCTTTTAAGCAGGCTTCCTGCTTTGTATGCTGAACATTTGTTCCTAAGGCAACTGCATCCAATTACACCTACCCATACATGGGCTTTATTATATGTTTCTGAGCACTATTGAAGAGCTCTATTTAAATTATAGAATAATTATTTCTTTTAATAGATGTGCAATTTTAAATTTCTTTAATCTTAAACTTGGTGCTTAGTACTTAATAGCTTGTCCCAACATGGGTAGAAAGCATCTACAGAAATTGAGAAGAAACCACTCCTTCTTTCCGTTGCCTAGAAAACTGACTACCAGAGCCCAAGTGCTGAAAGGAGAATGAATAATACAATAATTTATAGTTTTATGTTAGGAGGTAAGGACTGAGACCTTTAACAGGACATGCTATAGAAGCACTGGTATAGAAGGAGTAAGTCCTTAAACAGGTCTGTTACCAGTAGAAAAGTTTGTATTTCCTTAAGCTCAAACTCCCTCATTTTTGCAAGATATATAAATATGTATTTATTATGTTATTATATATATAGTATATGATACAGAATTATCATATTATAAATAAATAAAATAGTGTTTGTGTCTTTCTACTTCAGATGAAGACAAACAATATGCTTATACTAGAGTGGGGGATGCTGAATGGGTCTCAGGCAGAAGCCTTCTAAAATAGTAAAGGAACAGCATTCTTATACAATAAATCATTTGTACAAGCTGTAGTTGGAAGCCAAATAGGCTTTGGCATCCCTGAGTCACTCAGCTGAGGAATAAGAACATAGGAAACCAGACCTCTTTGCAAATGTAGACAAAGGATAGTGTGCAGTTGAATTACAGTGTTCTTGGAGAAAGTTGAAATGCTAAAGATAACAAAATGTTGTAGATTTAGCTTAGAGTTTTGGTTTTGGTTTTATTGTTAAGCTATCCCACCACAAAGCCATATGAAAGACAGGATGTGATTTGGAGAAATTCCTAGGTGAAGTTTAAAACCTATCTAATGAAGCTGGTGGACTGGGTTAGTGCATTAACCTCTTATCTCCTTATTTTCAAAGGCCAAAATTGTTCAGTCTTCATGTTGGTAAAACTCTGATAGAAGCTAAGAGGAATTTTGCCTAGCTGGAACCAACAACTAATGGTGTAAAGGAATACTGCAGTCCTGAAGGGAAGTGAGGATTGTGGTCTGACTCTGTAACAGGTTTGTGAAAGCTGTGCCGTTTGGCAAGCTTGGACACTCAAAAACCTCCAGGGAGTCCCAGAGCACGCGAGCCAAAGTACTTTTACAGACACAACTTGCTATCACAAGGCTAGAGTCTCTTTTCATATTTGAACATGTTCTGCACTTTTTAAATGGAAGTGGATGTGGTCCCACCTCCACCTGAGAGCATTCCTGTTGCAGCTATCTGTTGATGTAAACGTGTGTGGTAAATTCCCTCCCAGCCAAGGGCATTCCTCTTGTGAAGGTCTAGTGAATTACTTTGTTTCCTTCACTTTGTTTCCATGCAGAGGCAATTAGACAGTTTTTGATCCTCCAGTTAATCATAAGAAAATGATCCTTTTTATTTATGCTAGTTGAGGACAGCATGAGAGCAATGAAACTGCCTTTTCTGTCTGGAGCAGTTCAAAACAGGAAGAGCAAAACAATCTCTAATGTTGAGACAATTAGGATCTTCAAACACTTTTTTGGAGGGAGGTTTGTAGAACCTAGTCAAAATTGAATGCCTGCTTCTAGGAATTGTACCAGAGAAATAAGAAAGATCTAGATTGAGAGATGTAATATTAGTTACTACCTTGGATATTAACTGTTCTAGCTGAATTGCTTGCATTGTAAAATAATTGGCAGGTAAAAAGGCTTCTTTCACTTGAGATGTATAGCTCTCCGTTAGTGCAGGGTTGAAACAGTTGCACTGTAATCTGCTTTGTGTAACAGCAGCCGATTGTACGGGAAGTGATTATATAAATCTCAGCTCAGTGTTGAAGCTGGAGAATTTCTCTGACAATAACCAACCTTGCAAGTCTGATCTTTCTTGCTTTTTTTTGTTGCTGTTGATTTATTTCTAATAGGCTGAATTGTTCTGACATCTCATAACAATGATTTCATTAGATTTTTTTTTGTGCGTGTGAAAATTAGAGAAATTCTCAACCATAACATACCTAAAATAATATATCTCAAATAATTTTGCATTTATAAGCTTTTGGGACTAACCTTATAGTAGTTCCTAGAAGGTAATGTTTCAGGCATGTCAGTGTTGAAGAAGCATTTGGACAAAGCCCTTAATAATATGCATTAACTTTTGGTCAGCCCTGAAGTTGGCAGTTGGACTAGATGACCACAGTACATCCTATCCAGCTGAGACTGTTCTATTTTATTCTACTCTTCATCTCTCTCATAATTCTTTTATGTTAATGTTGCACCATTAAAATATTAAGGACTTTATCCAGTGACCAAAATAATAGATGAAAATACCCATGGGCATAATTGCAGCATCATGCATCTGCTTTGTATTTGAAAGACAGAGATCTTCAGTGGTTTTATTCAGTTAAATAATGAGACAGCTATATTTTCCTGGAGCTATTAAGTTCCAAGGAGATGTCTCTGCAACTATTTGATACAAGTTTCAAGCCTGCAAAATCATACATGAGCAACTTAAGCTGTGCAGTAGCTGTGTGACTAAAGTTATCTGGTTGTATATGTTAGCTTTGAGGATGTTAATTATTTGTATTGCCCCAAATAGTTGGTTTCAGCTGACAGCGAATGTAAATTTTTTTTGAAAATACTAATTTAATATTCTTCACATCATAAGATATCATTTTTGTTTGTCTATGCTAATTATAGCTATCTAGAAGATTGCATCATTGCTCTCATATATAAATTTTAAGTCATTTTTTGTGTGAATAAACCAAGTAATTTTTTTTGGTGCAAACATAAGTGATTCCATGCAGTATTTCAATACTTCAGTTTTCTTAATCATTTTGCCCTTTTCAACATAATCACTGGTCTGTGCTTTAATTTTTTTCCACAGTCTGATCTTGTCATTTTTCTGGAATGTAATATAATCCAGAGTAATTCACATGTGCTGAGCAATTAAGCTTGACACAGAGGTCTGCCTATAAGGAAAAATTCTTGTGACAGGATTTCTTTATGGTTTATTTAATGCAAATTAAAACATCTATAAATTAGTGTTTTGATGAATGTTTGACTGATTTAAAAAAAATATATTTCTCCTGGTAATAATTCTGAATGAGCAATTAAACATTGTAGCAGCATGTTGAAAAATTAAGACTTTGATACCTTGTTTGCAAGAAGCACCATTTCATTAAGCACAAAATCCTCTTCAAACCAAATACATCATTTGTTTTTTTTTAACTTGGTTCTCTCTTGACTTCACTGGAATAAAGTACTTCGTAAGCAACCCAAGCTTGTAGAATCCAGCTTAAAATAAGTAGCTTGAAAAGGACAAAGGCAATTATCAGTTTTAGAGTTTGGGGAAAGCAGCATTCCATTTCCAAATATCTATCTGAACAGGCGTTCAGATGTCCTGGATCCCAAATATAGCATGTGACAAGAAACTGTAGCCATCTTTTTCTGGTTTTTTGTGTGTTCAAATTTAACTCTGGGTCAGGTTTTTGAAAAAAGAACAAATGTCATACACAAGTCTTACAGACTTGTAGACCATAGGAGATTTATAGTCTCATATATAGAACACAGGTCTTGTTGTATATAAACATCACTTAAGAGTCAGTAATCTTTAAGTAGCCACAACTAACCACATTTTATTTGCAAGTGATTGCCTGTGATTTGAACAAGGAGAGTAGGGGTAGAGGGGGAGAAATTCATCTTACCTACTGAGAGGTGAATCATGTGGGAAGCCGTGCTGTTGCTTTCTGTTCTCCAGCCACTGCTGTGCTGCTCAGGTGCTAGATTTGTCCACTTTGCATGGGAAGTGAAGAGCAAGGCAGGGTTCTGTGATGAAAATGGTGCTAAAGTTTGAACAAAGACTCTCATGAACATTAGGGCAAAATACACTGTACGATTTTATTTTTTCTTTTTCCTTCCTGAAAGACAAGTCACTTTGTTAATGTGATGTACAGTGGCAAGTTCTCTGGATAGGTTAGCCAGTTGTCATACACAACAAGGCAAATATGGGTCAGTCTTCCTAACTTAATTGCAGTGCAGTGTGGCTTGGATAGCCGTCTAATGGCTAAAGCCTACCTGGTGCAGGCTTTTGCAAAGAGAGGCAATTGGCAAAGGCAAGAAAAGGAAGGGTACCAGTTTTTATTCTTGGATCAAAAATGCGAGTTTATCAGTGTTGTAGATAATAAGTTCCAGGCAACCACAGCCTGATAAACTAGAAATAGTTGAGTTTCCATTACCTACACTAGTTTTCAAGTTCTGAATGGCTGGACAGAAGACTGAGATACTCCTCCCCCAAAGCTTTGGTGAGTCTAAGTTCAGTTAACTCCAGTGAGAGTTAAATGCTCAGGATCTGTGGCTTAGATTCATCCTACTGTCTGGGTGTTCATTTTCTTGGTAGTGGAGTTTCTGTAAGGTGTAGCCTGGGATCTTGTGACGATGTGCATGCCATTCTTCTCTGAGAACTGTGTGTCTTGGTTTGACACTGTGTCTGGTCCCTATCTTGTAGGTCTTTCTCTCACTGAGGGACCTTAACGTTTTCCTTTCTGCTGTCTCTATGCCATTTACTGCCTCATCTGTCTTCTCTCTCAACTACTGATGAATTTTTTCCTCATCTATTTAGGCTTCTCATTTGTCATGGTTAGGTCTCTTTCCTTCTTTCTTCTGACAGCCGGCTGCACTACTAGCTGAAGTACTAGTCATGGATAGGTAAAGATCTGACCTAAAAGAAAAAGACATTCAGAAACACTAACAACATGCTGGGCACTGATACGCTAAAAAGAAGAACTGCTAATGTGTTCTGAATTTTCTACAGGAGACCCAAAGAGATGAGGTGGCCAGTGCCAGAAAGGTGGCTCTCAAAACAGTTGGGGAAAAATGGCAAAGGAGGAGGCTGGGAACTCATGAGTTATACCAGTTAGTTTTAACATTTAAAATGAGTGAACACAAGTTCCTAAAATGAGAGGGGGTTTCCAGTTGCTTTATGATAGGATATGTACAACTCCTAAGCACCAGTATGAATATTATGAATATAAAGTAGTATTTGTTCTGCAGAGAAATATATTTCTTAGTCTGCCTATATGTATGCCTACTGTATGTAGCCAGTCATCTTTAAGAATGAAATGTTAGTACATTATATTGAAGTCCTCTGTCTCCTTTAAACCTGGCTTTTCTGAAGAGCTGGACAAACTGTCTGACCTTCCTTCAGAGCTCCTGCAGGTGAAATGAGAAATGTGAGTTCACAAAGCAAATGTCACATAACTCACCTGAGTTCTGGTTTTGACAGTTATGATGTGCTGGGCTATCCATGTGCACATATGACAGGGCAATTAACAAAAAAGAGTTTGGCAGTAACAGAGCAACAGGGATGAAATATGGAAATCTAAGGAAAACACTCTGAATCAGTTCAGTAAATAAAAAATTGCAAAGCAAAATAAAACACAAAGCAGAAGAGATTTTTGTGGAAGTGTAAGAATACGTGGGTGAGAGTGCCATATGGAGCGCTGGGTTGCAGGCAGACAAATTCGCATCTGGTGTGAACTCTGTGAAAACATGTAAAGAAATAAATAGTATAAGAAAGACACTGAAGAATAGCAAAGGCATAGAAGAAGTCATGAAAGTTTCAAACAGGTCTGAAGAGCTAGAACTAGGAAGAAAACTAGTCTTCTGGTGAAAATCTAAGTGTCAGGGTTTATGGTATATTTATACATTTCTTATACTCTTATTTAAATAGATTATGAGCTCAAACATCAACACATGAACTGACTGTACCCCCAACAAATTTTGTTAAGAGGTGAGTTCTGGTAGGGCTATGTTGCAATTGTACTCTTTGTTTTGTATGTAGGAGGGAGGAAAAAGCAACTTTATCTGAAATAACCAAACCAAAAAAACCAGATAGTCTAGTATCAGTCAGAAACTACCTTTGCATATAGCCATATAAATTCTAAAGAATAATGTTAAGGAGATTCTTTCTAATTAAACATTTCATTTTCTCTATACTGTATCTTAAGCATCTCTAGTAAACAAAAATAGCAGTCAGATCTTGGTTATGGTTTTTGCGCACCTCGTGTTGTTAAGAGGATTTCCCTCTCTTGGACATTCATTGATCAGCAGACTCAGCTGTTCCTGATAAGGGACAGAGAAGAGAGACCTCCTCTTCCATGGAAAGTAGATTGTGGGGGCAGGGAAATGAGATACAGTGGGATGATCTGAACAAGCAACAGGGTCTGCCTGTTGTTTTCTACAGACATTGTTTAGACTTGTCCTGTATCGCTCCCAGATCACGGGAACGTAGGGGATGGAGTAACATATTGATGTGGTCTGTGCTCCAGAAGTGGTTTGTACTGGCAAGTTGTCTGAGAAAGGTACCCTTCCTTTCCACATAAAGTGTTCTTTTTAAATTAACTCTGGAATCCATGGTTCTCTCTCCTTCCTTTGCTTAGTGGCTGAGCCTGTCCATGTGCAATATTCCACATATCCAAATCAAAATTTTAATCCTGATGTTACAGTGCTCTGCATTTTTTAGTTGATTTAACTATAAATACGATTCACACACAAGCAATCCACATGCTTGTGTGTGCAGTGTGAGGAGCCAATGCTTTTGGGCTTTCAGGATTACCTTGGTGAAATATGTGTCACTGAACAGAAACGGTTAAGTTTTCTTGGAGCAAGTATTCCAAGAGAACAAATTCTAATAATTTAATTTGTTCGCTTGTGTAAAACCCAATAGTTTTGCACTGAATTTCTCGTCTGTATCACAGCTATAGATTTGTTCATCTAAGGCAGTTTGCAAAAGACTTAATTTAGCCTTTTTTACAGTTGCAGCAGTGAATATTGTAGTTTGACAACCAGTTATTTCAACCTGCATACAGCACTCCTTGAGTGGTGTTCATAGAGAAAGGGAAAAATTAGTAAGAGGGTTTGATAGAAAAGTCTATATACCGTGCTTTTTACCTAAGCAGAAGAAAAAGGGCAAACCTGTCTAGGGAAAAATAGAGGGAAAGCATTAGAAAAGAAATTTGAACTATTTTCCTATGACTAAGCCCGAATCTACTTTAGCTGTTTTTCTAAGAAGTTTGTAAGCACCCACATTTTATTAAGATCACTGGCTTGCCTACTCAGTAGAATTCAGACGTAGATTTTTTTAAAATGTAGAAATTGGAATATGCATTGCAAAATTATTTCAAAATACTGGAGAAATTTTTATGTTGTTCATGATGCATAACATTGAGCAGGTGATGGATAAAAGTACAATTTGAAATAATGTGACAATACAGTTATAATGAGAAAGTTTGAAATTTTAAATGACTACCTATTCAGTAGGATTTAGGCTCCACAGACAGGATACTGTAACTGAAAGACACCACAATTACATTTCCAAGACCCCTGTCAGATGTACTTATTCTGGGCTGGTACATTCCTGCTAATTTAGACTTTCTATCACTATGACATAGATCATTATCCTTACAGCACTTTTTTCCAGTGAATCCTGTTACCTGAGGATCAGAATATAGGAATTGCCATGGTTGCTCTGAGTTATCTTCCATCTAATTGTTATTTAGCTTGCTAGAGAAAGCAAGATTGGGCAGGTCTGAGAAAGTATTGTGATAGAACCTCTCCAGAAAGTTACTGTGATTTTTTTGTTGCTTTTTTTTTGGTTTGGGTTTTTTTTTTGTTGTTGTTGTTTGGTTGGGTTTTTTCCATTTTTTCTTTTTTTTTTTTTTCTCTGATCTCTAGGAGTTAGCTGGTAAAAATAGGAGTTCACATAGTTAAATTCAGGTTTTGCATGTTTTGGCAGTTGGTGTTTTATAGGTTCAGTTAGCATCTTAAAATAATCCAACAGCTTGCCTATGTGTATTTAAACTTTTCCCCCCAAAGATAGAATATACTGTGCCAGTTATGATAAGTGATATGAAATAATAATCTTAATAATCTTTGGCCATGCAAATAACAATGGACTTTATTGGTAAGTATTCTCAAGAACCTGAGAAGGTAGAACAGGACTGGATGATAACAGCAAGCTGATCATGAAATTTTGTTTTGCTAGGC
>VXBX01002099.1:263835-310490 GCA_013400415.1 Scytalopus superciliaris
GTTTTGCCAGGCAGTAAAAAAAAGCCTAGCTACCAAAGTAACAGTGAATAAATATCAGAACATGATGTCATCCCCCCTTATGTCGTGTATCTTAGGAAACAAACTTGTCTGAAATAGGAACATAAGTAGGTGAGCCAGGTAAAAGAGTATAACCTAAAATATTTCTCTATCTTAAAAGTATAAAAAATAACTATCCTGATGCCTAGACACTCCCACATAGTTTTGATGAAGGACAGGAAGATGAAATTGTTATTGTTATTATTATTATTAATAATACTTTTAATTTTCAAAAGTATCAACTGAAGATAGACTTATTTTGATCTGTGTCTCAAATTATATTATGTGTATTTTTTTCTGAAACCAGGAGTCCTCTACAAAAGTATATAGTTCAATTGCATGGGCATTCATCCCCATTAAGTAAAAAGCAAACTGAACACAAACTGTTGAAAAGTGCAAAAGATCTTTGAATGTATATAAATATAAATAAAAATTTACTTACTCTCTTTCATGATATCAGTCGCATACAAGTTTGTCTTTAATAGAGTTCAGATTTTCAGTTATTGTTACGTTTTCAAATGTATTTAGAGCATGTTATACCTAAACCCTTTCTCCCATACTAATTTTTTTTACAATCTAGAACCACTGCTACCAATTTTCTNTGTTTTGCCAGGCAGTAAAAAAAAGCCTAGCTACCAAAGTAACAGTGAATAAATATCAGAACATGATGTCATCCCCCCTTATGTCGTGTATCTTAGGAAACAAACTTGTCTGAAATAGGAACATAAGTAGGTGAGCCAGGTAAAAGAGTATAANTGAACACAAACTGTTGAAAAGTGCAAAAGATCTTTGAATGTATATAAATATAAATAAAAATTTACTTACTCTCTTTCATGATATCAGTCGCATACAAGTTTGTCTTTAATAGAGTTCAGATTTTCAGTTATTGTTACGTTTTCAAATGTATTTAGAGCATGTTATACCTAAACCCTTTCTCCCATACTAATTTTTTTTACAATCTAGAACCACTGCTACCAATTTTCTCTTACATGCGATCTATAAATACCTATAACCTGATAACAGGAATATTTTGAATATTGCTCCCAGCTGGTCCAGTGTTAGGTGTATTTTGTGATTTTTGCCCCATGCCCATTCTGCCTGTCCTCTTGTTATTCCCTCCTTTTATCTTGTTTATTGTATACTGTGGGGGAAAACTGCTCTAGGTCCTTTTACTCATAGTGATGATCCCAGTTTAGCTAGAGTCTGAATGTTGCCATAACGTAAATATTAATAAGTTATGCCCACTGACTGTGCTGCCAAGGGTCAGTGTGTCTCTCGTCTGACATGGGGAGGCTGCACACCTGCAAACCAGTCAGCTGACATATATTGTGACATGGCTGGGAAGAAGGGACTGTGTGTGGTTTATTATTTAGTGGGAACTAGCTCATGGAGTCAGACAAAGCATTTGGGTTCTCCTGGTTTTGCTGGAAAAAAGACATCTGTATTAGTTGCATAAATGTTTTTCTTTAACAGAAAAAGGTAATGAGAGAACTTTCCTGTTTATAACATCTATAAATATGAGACGGGGTGTTTGGATTTGCTGTAGAAGTTTGTCAGAAAATGATGAGCAGAAGGCTATTCTCTTTTCACATGTGTCCTGTGGGGTAGTTTTGGACCTTTGCATGCCAACTTGGGTGACCTGTGCCAATCATGTTGTGAGGTGAGTGATCTCAAACCAGGGCACAGCCTGGATCTTTCAGCGGTACGCTGCTCTACAGCTTGTCTCTTTTACAGCTTTCTTTTTTAATTTTGTTCCACTGACTCCAAGGTGACTAGTGCATTCAGAAAGATTACATCATGTTAATTACCAAGAAGTATTTGACAAGTTGTGTTCTTTCCCAGGGTAAAAGTGTGAAATGCTGGAACATAAATCAAGAGCTTCAAGCCTTGTGCAGAACAGACTGAGACAGGAAGTGACTAGAGATGGGATAGACAAGAGTCTTATTTTGTTTCAAGCAAACTAAAGCCATCTCTGTGTTCTCCATGAATGTAAGTTCAAAAGAAAGGGAACTACATTAAACACTATTCTTGGCAATGATTTTTCCTGACACCTGGTGAGTTGACCTGTGAACAGATAGATACGTGTAGGAAACAGTAGCAACCCAGTGAGGGAAGTACACAGCTTGAGTGATGGCCTCTTCCCTCTGGTTACTGCTGCTGCTGTGTCCCTCCTGTGTGGCTTTTCCCATTATTTAATTCTTTTATGCATTGCACAAGAAAGGGAGCACGCTGCACCAGGAATGAACTTCTGGGAGAATTTCTATTCTTGGTGTTGATGCTTCTGCAATATGGTGGCATCTGCAAGGAAAGTGTCTCTCTTGTTCTCTGTAAGGCTTAACTATCCTCTGTGTGATACAGTTGAAACAAGTATTCTTCACTGCATGTTTCAGGATTTTGGTCTTTTTTGGGGAGAGATATGCCTGCTGAAGCAATTTATAAAGTGATGCAATGGTGCTTCAGAAGCATTTTGATGTAGCAACTGAGGGTGGGAGATTCTGGTGGTCTGGACAAAGTGAACAGATTTCTTTGATTAGCAGCACTGCATTGCCTTTTTCTCCTTTTACAACAATGATGAGACTTGCACAAGCCTAAAGCAATCCTGGCATTTTCCACTGTTTTTTTATGGGACTGTGCATTATGCATCTCACTTGCACCTTTGGAAGTTTATTGAATTGCCTCGCTTTCTTAACTGAAATTGAATCATTCTGCAGCTCCAACACAGTGGGTTTTTCCTGAATCCTAGGATTGTTAGTGATGGCCTTGCTAAACTGCAGTAAATTTTCTTTTCTTTATATAGGTAGATAAATACATAACTTTCATTATTTTAAGAGCTATGAAAAAGGCTCATAAGTAAAGTCTAATTATGAAAATTTAGGGGACTTTATGCTTAAGTAAATGCATTGTAATCTATTCAGATAATTCCAAGTGAGTTCAAACATGAAAGAGGTGGAAGTCCCTGGTTGTTTAACCACGACTGCATTTTTTGAATGGCTGGGCCCACTTTTGGTATTTGGAGTCTTTTCTGGAGGAGTGTAAAGAATTTTCTCTTGACTGAATAAATCAAATGAGTAAGCTTAGAAGCTGAAGATCAGATTACAAAAAGAAGTTTCTGGTCCGTGAATGAAGATGCAGTATGTGATTTTGGGTTTGGGGGTTTTTTTTGGGTTTTTTTGTTTGTTTGGTTGGTTTTGTTTTTTTTTTTGTTTGTTTTGTTTTGTTTTGTTTTGTTTTGTCTTGTTTTGGTTTGGTTTTTTTTTGTTGTTGAGAATGTACTAGCTCTCCAGACTCCTGAAGGAGACAGTGACTGGACCAGACCATTATCACAGTTCAATTTATTACAAGACATTAATTTCTGTGTAAAGTGAACTATTTTAAAATTCAAGATATGTTATGAGAAAGTAATTTTTTGCTCCAAAGTATCCACTTCACTCAGGGTAGTTTAATTAAAAGTAACAGCAAAATTTTATGCTAGTTTTGCAATGCCTGTATCAAGTTGTTGTATCCAAATCAGGGTGATAAAACCATAACTGTCATCCCTAACGTTAAGCAGCAACTCTATTACTAATTAAGAATCTGAGTATATTACATCACTATTTAAATGACTGTATATCCTTATACACTATGACTTGTTGATTTTTTGGTCGGGTTTTCTTTTAAAGTAATTTAAGAACAACCACATATCATCAGAACTCTAATACAGCTTTCATCTAAGCAAATGCTAATTAGATTAAGATAATAAACATAATAAGAATGGGGCAATGTTAGAAGCCTATAAAGAAATTATCTGATCTTTCTTATAGAGGAAGAATTATTTATTAGATACTCAATGAAATGAACAGGCAGGAATTTTCAAGCAGCCATGGAAAAATTGATTGGGTTTTTTAGTTTGTTTCTTTTCTGCACCTTTATCATAAGATTATGGACCTCACTGACTCAGGACATATGGAAACCAAAAATAAAAAGGACATTTTGGAGAAGACATTTACGGAGAATGACTCTTTGCTGGTGTCAGTCTAGAAGCAGCCTCTAACCTGTTGAGGCCATATATATCTGCTGTCTGGACCAGACACGAGAAAAGTGGGCACACTGTGCTTGCTCATGCTGTTTCCTACACTTTTCAACCAGCACCTGCTGCTGTGCATGGATCATACTGGTTTTCTCCACTGGGACAGATGCCAGCAGTGCCTTTGCCAACAAGTCGCCTTACTATTCCTCTTTGTGTTGTATTAACAAAAATGAAAAGAAGCAGCTTGATGTGAAAAGAGGTAGCAGGGGAAGGCTGGGAAGGGATGGACAGATATTTGGACAGAGCACCCTGGAGGCACCAGGGAGATTGGGTGAACATTGCCTTGTAGTGCTTTGCATGTGAACATGACTAAAATATAGAATTATAGACTCATAGAATCATTTAGGTGCTAAAAGTCCTCTCAGATCATTGTGCCAAACCAGTAACCCAGCACTGCCAAGTCCACCCCTAAACCACGTCCATAAGCACCCCATCTACATACCTTTTAATCACCTTCAGAGATGGGGACTATCATTTCCCTGGTCAATCTGTTCTAATGCTTGACAACCTTTTTGGTGAAGAAATGTTTCGAGTACTCTATTTAAATCTCTTTGGCACAACTTGAGGCCATTTCCTCTCATCCCCTCACTTCTTCGCTGGAAGAGACCAACCCCCATCTTACTACAACCATCTTTCAGGTACTTGTAGAGAGTGATAAGGTTCACCCTGAGCCTCCTTTTCTCCAGTCTAAGCAATCCCAGTTCCCTCATCCACTCCTCCTGTGCTCTAGATCCTTCACCTGCAGTGTTGCCTTTCTTTGGACGTGCTCCAGTACCTTCTGCCTTTAGCAGTTCTCCTGGATAGTCCCACAATGTGATGGGAGCTTGGATGGGGAGTGTAAGGGGAAAAGAGCAGCAGGTATGTTGAAAGTCTGTGGAGGAGCAAGCAGAGAGGCTGCAGCCTGGTGCATGTGAAGTACCTATGTACCAGGGACTCGTTCTGACCACTGAAGGTGTTTCTCTCAGAGCTCCCATCACCTGTGCTGTGAACATGCTTGGGCAACTGCCCCATGGAGGGACTCTTCAGACTCTGACCGCCATGGCTGTAGAATGATCTCAGGTATGTGCTGTCCTACTCCAGTGCCATATGGGCTGTCTCACGTCAGTTCATGTCCATGTGGGACATAAGAAAAAGGAAATTATGTTAGGAGAGCATGGCCATGCAGAAGTGCTTCCACAGAGCCATTTGGAGAGAGCTTCATGCAGCCCGCTTAGGGGAGTGTGTGTGATGTGCAGACAGACTCTCAGGGCAGAGGTTGATGTTGCTACTGGAGGTAGGTGTGGTGGTGTTGAGGAGACTTCGCTTGTCTGCAAGATTCCTGAGATAGAGAAAATGGTTGCCAAATCCAGGGCACCCATGGTATCCTGGAGCCAGCAGTGGGAATGCTGCTAGTGGATTGTCCTGTTAGCCTCTAGCCTACTCCCCCGTGGCAGCCTTGTTCATTTAAACCATAGTCTTCTGTCTTCTGGTTAAACTGGAGTCAAATGACTTAGTCATTTCCCTTTTTTTGAAATTTGGTCTTTATATATGGTTCTGCCTCATCATCCATAGGTGAAAATAACTGGATTTAAGAGTTAACAGTTGAAGTCCAAGGAAAAACAGGTTTACTTGTATACCTTCCAATTTCATAATCTCTCCATCTCAAAAAGAAATCAGTTCAGAATTCCTTTAATCTTCTGCTCCTTTCTTTGTTTTGTTTTGGTTTTTTTTTTTTTTTTTTTGGGGTTCTTTTTTTTTTTTTTTNTTTTGTTTTTGTTTTTTTTTTTGTGGGGGTTCTTTTGGTTTGGTTTTGTTTTTTGGTGGGGTTTTGTTTTTTTGCCTTGCTCTCTACGTAAGACTGGTCAGGAAGACCAAGGCTGATTGTTTTGGTTGAAGGATCCTCTAAAATAGTGCAGAAATTTTTTCATAGTGTGAGCTTATCCCATCCATTGTCACAAGTATATATATTAAACAGGTTTAAGCAGACGTGATAAGTAAACAAAGAATTTTAAATAACCAGACTTAATATTCTTTTCCTTTAATGAGAACCACCCAAGTCAGAAGCCACTGTGCTTTACTCTGTCATTATTTCACACACTCATTATTTTTCAGTTGTCCATCAAAACCTGAGGTATCTACAGTTATTTAATGTAAGGAGTAATACTCTTCGTGATCTTTTATTTAACATTCCCTTCTAAGCAGACTTCATACTTTGTACAAAAGGAATAAAAGACACCAGGTTTTTTGCTTGTTTGCTTGTTTGCTTTTTGCCATGTTTGTCATCTCTTTACCAGGTTCTTTTTGTCAGTATCTGAAAATGTTTTCCTTTCATTCCAATTTGTGCAAGATGATTTGGCTTTGTCTGGAATTTTGAAGTCCTACTAATAAAGCAGCAAACTCAGAGATAGTCATTATTTGGACACATCACTGCAATGCTTCATGAACAGTGAGAAAAGTTTGGGTTCTGCTGAAAGGAGTGTTACAGTTTAGATGAAGTTATAACATTTCTGGTGATTGTTTAAATATATTTAACCATGTGGTTCATCTTAATTTTTTCTATACTGTTTAAATATAAGTTATGACATTATTTGACTTAATAGGAAAAGAAAAAAGTGCCATAGAACAGTGTATCTAGTTAACTTCTATAATTTCACACTAAATTCTTTGCCTTTTGTTCCCTTGGTCACTGTGATAAATTCACTGTAAGTAGGTTTACCTGACATTGATTTTGTTCCTTTTTCCTTTTTGCTATTTCTGCTCTGTTGCTATATTTTGTATTTTTCCTAGCACCTTCTGTTTGACTGCCTCTGCATGTTTCCATCTTACGTAAAGCACCTGTAATTTCATTTTCATTGGGCACATGGGGACCTAGGATATAAGGTCTCTTCTTTATTAAGAGGGAAAGACAGAATCATTTGTAATTCCAACAGACTTTTTAGGTGGTCTCTTTAATCACTGAAACAAAAATAAAATCAGTGCTCTTGATCCTAGTGGATTTTATGCATTATGTCCTCTCTTCTATTGCAGTCTGCCTGCTTCTGTCTTACAGTCTTTCCTTCAGAATCTGCATCTGGGTTGGGGGTGTTGTAACCTGTAGTCTCAATATGTCTGAAGGTCTGACCTGCATATCAAGTGCTGGCTTCTAAATTTCTTCTTTGCTGCAAAGGAGTGCTAATACCACCATGCTTTACCAGCAGTGTTGTCCTTTACAAGTAGTTTCAGGTTTTAATATCATCACTTAATTGAATATTTATCAGATGCCAACCCAAACTAATATGTAGAATCTCTGTAACTGAAGTTTTAGAACTAATGAAGTTATCTACTTCAAATAGAGTACAGGAATGGTTTATTTTTCACAACTTAACATAATTTTATTACGAACAGGCTAAGGGGGTGGTGGGAGGATGTAGTTCTGTGGTGCAGTTGGGTTATGTTATTGGTAAAGAGGGTTTTGCTGGAATTTGTATGGTGTTTTTTTGTTTATTTGCTGTTTTGTTTTTGGGTTTGTTTTTTTTTAAATCCTATTACACAGTCATTGGTACTTGTGAATGAATTAGGTTACCTGATTAACAGAACACAATTAATACAATTAATGCTGTAACAGTGACAATTTTAAAAGAGCAAAAGTACTTTAGTTATTCTTTGGTTGACATGTTATCAAAAGATAGGAAAATCCTGTCTTAAAATCTTTTCATCTACCTGAAATTTAGCGCAGCCTCTCTGATTAAATAGGGAGAAGAATCATTGGAGAAAGTAATAGATTGCTGATACAGTTACACATTTAACACATTCTACAGAACATCAGTAGGGACAGTGAAGTAATATCAAAAGACCAAGACAATTTAGAAATAAAAGCTGAATTTGGATAAGTGCTAAGTCACATCCACACTTGTGAGAGTTTTACTTTATACAGCTTCAGAAACATTTTTCAACACAAGTATTTGTTAGAAAGAAAATGCTTAAGGCACAGGAGTACTGAGGGTTGTCTGAGAGTAGGGAAAATACTGTAGACATGAATTTATAATGCAATATACTGATGAAGGAAAATATGACTGGTGAGAAGGCAATTGAGGCAATGATAGAATTGAACTGCATTTATACTTAGTTTGGTTCTGGACACCATCTGTTTAGTCTAGTGTCAAACTTGAGTGGGCCCAAAGGAAAAAACATTCTTTGTGTTAGGTGGCTGGAGGGGGCCAAAGGTAAGAATAGCAGAAATTAATACAGTATTTTGCTTGCTTATGAAATAAGAAAAGGGGCAGAAACATAACACTCATTAATTCAGCTTTCACATCTCTGGAAACAGTAAAGGGACGACAATTCTGCTGTTTTCTACACAGATCATCAGAATCAGTGTTGCCTGAGAGAAGCACATTCAGGAGCATATTTGATGTGCTTTTCTGCCTGTG
Organism: Scytalopus superciliaris; assembly: GCA_013400415.1. Classification (NCBI taxonomy): domain Eukaryota; kingdom Metazoa; phylum Chordata; class Aves; order Passeriformes; family Rhinocryptidae; genus Scytalopus; species Scytalopus superciliaris. The sequence goes on from VXBX01002099.1 coordinate 272,347, forward strand.
AAGCATGAGAACTTTTGGAAGAAAATGCTTGAGGAGCTCTTGTTGAAGTTATATGTCTTTGGTCTGCTAGCAGCCATCACATCATTTATAGTGCTGCTGCTGAATCTTCATTGTGCAGGAAACTACCTTGAGGAGGAGCTGATGTGTACTACCAATGGCACATTTAAAAAATAGATCCTGTATTGTTTGCAGGCACATGAATAAATTGTGCCTTTCTGAGGCATCTTATAAGTTATTTAAAGGCAGTTTAAGGTGTAGGAGCTAGAAGAGATATATATCCAGGTGGCATGGGCTGAGACAAAGGAAATGGATCAGGGACATTGAAAGCCTGAGCAGCTCAAGGAAAGAGTGAACCTCCCTACATATTTGCTGCAAATAGCCAAGCCTGCTTTGTTTTCCAGACCATTTAAGTTAATGAATAATGACTTTTCTGCCCATCATGACTGATGGCATACTTCTTTGTCCTGAGGTTGAGACCAGATGTTATTCTTACTGCAGCCTTGCACAGGCTCCCTATCACTTCAGCTTACTTCCTAATAGAAGGATATTGCTGTATTTACTAGGCAGTCCAGTTAGTCTTAAGATACCTTTTCTGTGGAAGATGTTGTAACCTCTAAGCTTCTGAGTTTCATCAGAAATCATTGCTTAGAAAAATAAAGGACATGGTCAAAAGTGTTCATGTCTGTTTTTTTGAGGCAATTTCTGTGTCTAGTAGACGTTCTCCTTTCTGAAGAATATTTAAAATAAAGTGTTTGGGTTTTAGCTAAAATATATTTCTAATCAATGCCTTTAGTTTTTAATGCAGTGTCAAAGCTGAACTTGTTATGTTTTAAAAATGTCAGCTTTGCTTTAAAGGCAAATCTGTTCTGCGTGGTTGTCATTAAAATGTAATACAAGAGTGGAGAGTTCTAAGATCAATCAACTGAGATCACATATAAAATTCCTACTTTTTCATATAATTAATACATGTGCCTATTTTTTATCTTCCTATTTGATGGGGAAATTAGATTTTCTATTTTAAAAATTATTTGGAAATAATTTTAAGGATTGTTTTGCTTGAATCTTACTCCATTTGTTTCTCTTAAGGTCAGCAGCAAAATCTTCCTTTGGTAAGGTTTTGGTGTACTGTTTCATACAGGTCAATGAGGTCACAACTTGGAATCTTAAATAAATAGCTTTTTTCTCTTATCCCTTATATGAGATGCTTTGAAATGTTTGCTTTTTCATTATTTTTTGTGGATTGACTGAATCTGACTTATTGTGCACTAAAGTGGGCTTATATGAGGAACACCTGACATATACTACCTTACATTGCAGGAGAAATGTGAAGAAGCTTTTGCATCCTACATCATCTTGGAAGACTTAAGAGGAAAGATAATTTTTCTTACAGTTTCTTGCCTTGATGTAATTCTGTTTCCCTTAAAGGTCAGCAGTAGAATCCTCCGGGTTTGCAAAGCAGCCAACACCAAGAACTATGTGCAGAAAGGGGGTTTCAAAAGCAGTAAATAAGCACAAATTGGTCAGTTAAGTGCCCAGTGCCCCTGAGGGAAGTGGTGATGGCTTAAAGGCTTTTAAAATCAAATAAACAAAACCAGTACTTCCCTATCTTCCGTTCACTTCTTCAAACCGGTGACTACTGTAACTCTGCTGAGCAATTGTGTGAGGTTTAGGGCATAGCTTAGGCACTCTGTGTGCAGAAGTTTTAGATGCTGTCACCCACAACCTCCTACCCTATGACAGACGTGGCAAGAGTTGTTAGTATGTAAGCCCCCTCAGCACAGTCCCATTTGCAGTGCACTTGCTTTGCTCAAACCCAGTGGCACTGGCAGTTTCAGCTCAGATGCTTAAAAGCAAAGTTTGCGTGGGAATGAGTCTACCATAAGTGTGTATTCTGCTGCTGTGTGGTAGGGCAGGCAGCACAGCAGAAAAAAGAACTGGGAATAGTGAAACCTTACACCCCCACAGCAAGATTGCAGCAAAACATCTGCCAGTAGTTTGACAAGTAGTGGAGGAGCTAGATTACTTACTGTATTGTATGTGAGGTTACTGATAGTGTGTAACACTGCAATTGATAATTGGTGCCATGTAGTGGTAGTGGTAGAAGTATACATCCACATGGTTATTAATTGGGCTTGTCTGTTGTTTTTTTCAAGAGATGTTGGGAGATACTGATCATGATTGAAATTATGCATGGCCTACGCTGCCAGTAATTTTAATCATGACTGTTACATCAGTCATGTACCTTTTACATTTATTAGTCTCTTGTACTCATTTTCCAGATAGAAACAGAGTAACTTAAGCATGCAAAAAAATTCCATGTATATATCTAAGGATTCCCATTCTGTGAAGTGCCATTGCAATACAGGTTTGGTCCACATGAGGATGAAGAATGACCAGTGTGTCAGTCCCTTTTCCAGTGATGCTCAACCTGTGTTTTTTCCTACTGTTGTTTCATCTACTCTAATGCCAACCTATTACCAACTCCAGAGGCATACACTACAATGCAAAGCTTAATTATATCCATCTGAAGAAAAGTGCTGGTGAATCAGCTCTTTACCAGGCTGAATATTAAAATGTCTCAAAATAAGATATTTGTGGCATTTACAGATGTAAAAGATTCTGTGGTTGCCCAGCAACCAGGGGAGAAAAAGCAAACAGAGAACACTGTTCTTCACTAGTGACTGGGGGCACTGATGCTTCTCTGTCACTGGCAGTGGTCCGAAATGGAAGGCCGCCTCTAGTAATGTATGTTTCTGCTCAGGTGAACACATCCACCTCCTTCTGGACTTGTTGACCTTCACAGAAGGGAGGCATCATTAGCTAAAAATCAATTGGCCGTAGAAGCACTTGCACAAATTGCTAGTTGTGTAGCCAGCCTTGCGAAGGAGAATGTGTGGAACGGGACTCATCTCTGTAGCAACTTCACTGGACTTTGAGTCAGTGCCTCGTAGCATTTACCTGGGCTATGGCTCTGCTTGCTATTGTCTCATTAAATACCTGTCAGGGTGATGAATAGTTCATCACAGACATCAAACCTGGATCTGTCCGGCTGTGACTGAAGCTTGCTTCTTTTTATTCCCTGCCCCCCCCACACCTGATTGCAGACCATTGTTCCCTTCCTGCTTGCAGAAGCTTTTTATGTTTGATAGGGAGTTAATATCTTTACCTCTGTCTCCTCTCTGTGTATTTTGCATTCCTTTGATTTCTATTAGGTCACTGTTGACTGACTTCTGATTATCTGGATTCTGTCCAGGTGGTCTGCATTGTGATGGACAGCTACTCCAGCTGTGACCTCACCTGTGCTGAGTGTCTGCAGCTCCTTTCCCAAGTCAGGTTGCAGGACTGCATGCCCACTTGGCGTGTAACTGGGTTTTCCCACCAGCACTCAGGACCTTGCAGTTGAGCTTGTTGAACAGCGTCCAGCCTTCCCATATAGGAGCTGATGAGATAGCACAAACTCAGGTGGTGCTTGGATAGCTGTTTCTGCTTTCCCTAGTGTAGCAGTTTGTATATTGGGTGCCAAGTGAACCAGGAAAGAGAAGTACATAATCACACAGGGAAATTATGGCACTAGAGTGAACTGTAACAGGTGCCTAGTGATTCACAGGAGTAATGCCAGATTCCTCTGCTCTGGCTGTAATCCCAATGAGCAGTTTGGGTGATGAAATATTGAAAAAATAATGGAAATTAAAAAAATCATTCTCACACTGAAGAAACGGAAATGAAATTTTCCATATGTAGGAAAATTCAATGTTGAAAATCTCTTGCTGTAGTTGTGTCAAGGTGGTTTGTAGGTCTGTAATGTGCGAAGAAAGGCTTTGGCTTACTAACATCTTTGTTATTTGATGCTGCCACCAACCCTTCCTTCTTCACTTAAGCTTGGTTTTACTTTTTTTCAGCATAAAGTAAGACAAAAAGCATAGCATTGTTTTGTGTTTTTTCCCTTGGGTGAATTCTGCTGCTGGTAAGAAGAAACATACAGGGTAATATTCTGGCTGATACTTAACCAGCTTCTCAAGCGAGTATTCATCCCTGGCCCCACAATGCAGTCATTCTTATAAGTGTGTGCTTCATAATGATATTTCCAAGTGAATTCCTTCCATGTACTTTTACAGACTGGATAAAACTGTGATTTAAAAAAAAAAGTGAATCCTGCAGGCTGATTATTTTCTGTGTTTTGTGAACTGAAAGGTATAATATCTATATATTATTTTTTTTAATTCTGAAACCCTCAGATTATATAGATATTTCTAATGCTTCAGATTGCCAGAGTGTTTTTTCTGTCTGAGCTACAAAGTACAGTTCCAGGGCTTCACTAGTATTGGTATCCCAGAAACACTATAGGCAAAGCTGAGAAGTAAATGCTGTGAGGGGTATTGGTAGCCACTATTTCTATACAGTATCCTGCACTTCTGCATGTCAGGTAAGGAGGTGAGAGTCCTGGGGCTTGTGTTTCTGCATCACTGAAGTGCTTTTGGAAATTTTTCACCTTGTGTTTGAATATGAATTCAGAAGTCATTCAAAGATTCTTAAACAAATCTCTCTGTATTTCAGAAATTCACCATAACCATGCAAAAACTCTGAAAATCAAGATTGCTTTCCTTTCTTAAGGCTGTGCTGTTTTGTTGTGATGGAAGTAAAGCTTGTGAAATTAAAAAATAAAAAATTTGGCTTCTGATGCTCCAGTAATTATACACATGCTTAATTTAAAGTACAAATGCAGTTTGTGGAAGACTTTAGTAGTAATAACGTACTATTTCAGTAGTGTCTGTTTTGCCCACAGGGATTGGGGGTTTTCTTGTAAATTGGGGTGACATTATCCAGCAATAGCAACATTTAAGCAACACAGCTTTTTCAATTTCCTTCATTATAGGCATTTATCTCAAATCGGAACAGTACAATTGTTCATATATATGATTTAAGGTTTTGAAAAAAGATTCAGTAAATAATTTTTCTAAACTGCAGTAATTTCAAAAGATTGGAGCTGACTAGGTGCAATCACTGCTCTTTGTTTTTTTTCCAGTCACTTCCCTCCTCTGCTGCCTTTGTTTGTCTTGCTGTTCAGCTACCTCCTGGCCATCTTTTTCCTTGTCCACACATTCCCCACTTGTTGTGTTGTTTCTTATCTTTATTTTACTGTTTTGTGGCTGTCTGATGCAGCATTGCCAGCTCCTTTGATTTGCTTAAACAAACTGCACTGCAAAAGCAGTACCTGTGTGCTGCAGGTTTGATTTGAAAGTCTGGGACTTGTCTGAGGCACCATTGTCCTTCAGCATCAAGAACAGCAAATATTTTAAGGACATGCTGCTCAGCAGCTGTGGCGTTTTATCTCTTATGACTGGTCAGCAGGATTTTCCCTCTAGACTTCAGTCTGTAGGCTCATAAACTCTTCTATAAAGTGTCTGGCATCTGCTCACAGGAAGGTGATTCAGGGATAAGCAAAACTTGTGTTGGTAAATGAGATTATTCATAGGTGGTTTTTAATAGGTGATATTGTATGTTGAGTAGCAGATGTAATTAATTGTGCTTTTCCCAACAGTGGAAGTATTCCAGCAGCAGAAATAATCCATTCACATCCACACAAGTGCAGACATACCTGGGGTGCTGCTGCTAATTTTCAGTCAGAGCAGTTTCCCTGGTAATTTTAATAACATTGCCAGAAAGCTCCTGGGGAATTCAAGGTGAACAAACAGATCTGCACACAGCAGAAGCTGCACCGTCTCCCAACATAGCCCCTTTGCCTTGGCTCTGAAAGAAAACAGGTGACACAGGTCAGAGTGATCCATTACCTGTCAGAGACCAGATGTTGCCCAGGACCCGTCGCTGCCAGCCAGGCCAGAGTGATTTTGTGGTATGTGAGAAAGAGGAAGGCTGAGCAGAGTAGTGGAGCTGGAGAGCACAGGCACAAGAACTCCAGGAGCTGTGTAAGGTGCTCCTCTCTGGTTTGAGTCATGGTGTGATGTCTGCTGTCTTTCCAAGACGTGCAAGGGCCTCTCCTCAGAAGATGAGTCATCCAGAGGGACTGTGAGATGACACGAAAACGTTTTTGTATCATCCTGTAGATACTTTTTCGGGTTAGCTCCATCTTGCTGTGCCTTTGCTTTCAGATTTAACATTAACAATGGCAGTAATATTGGAGCTGTCTGCCGTGGGGAATGAACAGTCTCGGTGTCTTAAAACATTTTGATTCAATTAAATTGGTCAGGCAGTGCTATTGGCAGGCTAATTCGAGTGGGATTGACATCGTGTTTGTCTGCACGTGTGGCTTGATGGTCCCTGCAAACCTGACTTTTGCTGCAGGAAATACTGAGCAATGGCCATTTGTCCAGAGGGGATGGGGGTGCTTTGCAGGAGTAGCCACCTTGCAAGAAAGGTTTGGCGGTTCTTTGCGTGGTACAGAAAAGCAGTACTGATTTATATATTTGCATATGAAGATAATTTTGGACTAGTCTGTGTATAAAAGAAGCAATCGTATAACATGCAGAATGCAGCTTGAATTAGACTTAAAAGCCAGCAAATCCATCAAGCCAGAAGGAAAAAAAAATGGTGGGGATTTTATGGTTAAAAAGCCAATTAAAGCTTTACAGAGCTTATAGGAGAGATTTAAGCTTAAAGCCTCCATGAAAGCTTGTGGGACATATGCCAAAGCAGAAAATTAGCAACAGTTTGCAATAGCTAATTCTTTTATCTGTAGTGAACTCTTTCATCTGAAATTGTAAGTGTTTATAATGTGAATTGACTACACTTGTTTGAAAGGAAAAACCAAGGTGGGATAGATAATGGGGGAAAACATAGGTAACCACATGTGACTAAACAACAAAAATTAGTAATCCTGATCCACCAGGTGCTGGTGTAATGCCAAGTTCAAGGATGATAATGAATAATTTTGCTTAAAAACCAATTCTTGTATTATAATTTGTCTACTGTGCTTACAAAGGGCTATAAATCTGACTTGTTAAAGAGTTTGTTTAGCACCACTTTCCAGTACCATTAGGGAAGAAGGGTGAAGTGGATTTGTGGTCTGAGGATTCATAATCCCAACACTTTGAAGGATCTTTCTTTTTTTTCCCTCCTGTTCTTCAAGGAGAAAACATGGGGAACCGCAAAATATTCTTAGCTTTTAAAAGACAAATATGCTGATATATAAGCTGTACCTCTGGAGGATGCATTGTCGTGCTGTTCCTGTATATACAGAACTGGAGAAGGGATGTTTCAGTAGGATTAGCCTCTCGATAGATGATACTAATTATTTTCAGTAGGTGATGGGAGCAGTTGCTAATGCAAAGAACCAACGGTATTCTCATCAGTAATGGGTGTTGGAAGCACCACCTATGGGCAAAGATACTACTTCTGTTTACAAAGTGTATGAAATATTTAGTAAAATGTTTTGGTCCTCTTTAAGTACAGCAAAAGTATGATTAATATTAATAGCAATAACAATATCTGCCAAAATAAAAGCATTTAGTAACCAAGTCTATTGGAAAAAGAGTGTCTCAGAAACAATGCATGTCTGTGATACATTGTAAACTTTTCTAAGTTTAAGAATATAAACATTAGTAAGTATGCAGTTGGAACAACACAAGGACAACTGTCCATGTGGATTCTGACAAATAACAGGTTTGTATGTATCTAGGTCAAAACTGATCTCCTGATCTTTCATCTGATTGCTGCTGAGTTTGTTAGGATGGGTCAATGATACAGATTCTGTATTCACCCTCTGAGTAACTGGTATTGATCTGCATCAGTTTTGGGAAAGGTCTCAAATGTTTTGCATTTGCTCTTAATGCTTTTTTGTGTCAACAATTATTACAGAAACTCAGATGCTAAGGCCATAATTTTTTATCTCAGTACTGTGTTATTCCATTTTATCTGATTCTACCAATCACCTTTATCTTTTTTTTGGTTAAAAATTCTTGGGAACTAAATGTTTAAAACTGAATGTGCTCTAAAATGTTTGCTTCTATTTGCCAGCTGAATTTATCTTTAAAATAATCCACCAGGAAAAAAGAAATCCCTTGATTCATACTAATTCAGTCAAGACTGAGTCTGGGATTTGGAGACAGTTATGAATGGCCCAGACTTTAGAAGGTCAGACATCAAGACTGTCCTTGAAAAAAACCAGCAGAAAAATCTGATTCTGGTAAAAAAAATCTCCCTTTTAGAGCTGGAAATGTGGTCCAGGATTTATGAATCTCAGCATTCCTCAAAGTTAACAAATAACTATCAAAACCTGTGTGTGCCTTATGCTAATTAGCTCATGCTAATCATGTATGTGGTGTCAGTTCTGCTAGTTCAAGTAACAGAAAGATAGTCCATGCAGTAATATTTCACCTGGCTTGATGAGTGAAATTTCAGTAGGATGCTGTGAGATTACCTTTTTCTCTCTTTGCTTTCACCTTAGAAGTAGCAAAATATGAATAAATGTTCATGTAAATTAAAATTGCCAAGGTAGAAAAGGGGAATGATTTCCAAATGCTAGCATTCAGGTTACCTGTAGAACCTGGATGTGACCCAGTTTGTGTAGGTGGACTCATCAGGGTTTCTGACTCCAGGCTACTGCAGCCTCCTTAGGCAGTCAGTAGCTGGTTAGGTCAAAGCAGTGCGCCTTACGTCTTCTCCATGTGCTTTTACTCATCACTGGCCGTAAAACACTTTGATCCTGTAGTTACCCTCCAATAAACTTTAGACCTATTGTAAAAGACAAAAAATGTGCCAGGAGAACACAGCATGAGGTGAAATATGCTGCTCATGTTTCAATTTCTGCAGTTGCTGAAGATCACTTGGCTAAATTTTCCCTAGACCGTATCACAAAGGAGGGAGAAAACAGTGTTGTTACTCTGGACACAGCACATGGCATGTCAGAAGACACATCACTCAGATACATGAGAGATTCAAATGTTGATGGGAATGCCTGTGCTACACCAGCTATACAGATGGTTTTGTCTATAGCCAGTCTCAGAGGAAATGGGAGAGAATCATGTTAGACTTGACAGGGGGAAAACTACTAGCTAACTAGGAGAAACTCTGAGCAGGGCTCTGCCTGCATCTGCCACACAGCTGGTTGTTACATCTGTCCATGGCTCCAAGACAGGAATAAAGCACAGCCACCTTTGCAAATTCTCCAGGAAGGAAGTGCAATGGTGTTAATAAGGCTGTTGAAGAGGTGCTGATTATTTTCTCACTGCCCACTCAGCTAGCTGCAGGATAGAAAGCTGAGCAGCTCAGTAGGCCAAGCCTACAGGCCTGTATTCATAAGAAGGTGACTGGGGGTGTTTATACAGCAGTGATGTAGAGTCATACCTCTGTCCCAAGGTGCTACTACAGCTGTGAGCTCTGGGAGGAGCTGACACTGCAGCAAGCTCCCAGCAGCATCCTTGTACCTTCTGCTTTATATGCCTCTGTTGTTTTTATATGGCACAGACAGAGCTCTTGCTGCAGAGTCATTGTAACCAAACAGAGTTTTTCTTATGTGGCGTGGCTTGAGGCTTGCTTATATCCCTGTACTGAGTGCTGCATTGCTTGTATTCTTTTCATCCATGAGTACATGATTTCTTTATAAATACAGAGAAGAACATGCATTCTTACTTACATAGCTTTGTGTGTTATGCCAGTTTGCAACTTTACAATTATCTTTTAGTGTAATGTGTTCACAGTAATACTGTTATCTTGTGTATGAACCAAATGTTGATCATTCAGATTTATAATGCTCATTTGGCAGGCAATTTTAGAACTTTCTGCTTGCAAAGTCAAATTAGGGGTTTTCTAGGTCTCTAACTAGGTTTGATACAAGTCATAGGAAGTGATTTTGTAGTTAGGGATGATTCCAAATGCAACTTGTTTAAGACCACAATTGGGATTCGGAAATCCTCCTGATACTCTATATGACCCTGTTAGGAATAGAAAAGGAATGAGCTATTGTATAGCAGTCAAGCAATATGTGTGAACAGTCATAAATGCAGACTTGAAGGCGCAGTTTTTCAGAAGACTTTTTAAACTGAGGTTTCTTCCTGCCTTGTGATTGTCAAAGTAGTAATTATTCTAGAATTGTAATAGTTGAGTCATATTTGGAACAATTTTCCATTTCTGAAGTCTGAGGTTGTCACTGAATTCACAATGGAATGTTTTTGTATTTAAAGAAAAAAAAATCGATGCACTTCTTACCATATACTGAATAATTACTTTTTCATGGATATAAAGAACAGAAAAATTTTGAAAAAACGTATTGCTTTTTCACAACTTATTAATTTCACTTTGCATACAAATTTCCTAAGTTTTATTTTCACCAAAAAGATTGCCAAACAAAGTTATAGAGAAATTGAGGACTTTTTAAAGAGCCAGAACGTCAATATTCTGACGAATAAGGGAGCAAGTACTCTAGAGCTTATAGGTGCTGTAGTTATGAGTTACCACAAGAAGACACAAGTGGATAGGAGTGAAAAAACAAAATCCTCTTTGAAAAAATGCAGGGTAATACAATGAGAAATTTCAAGATGAAAGAGGTGAAAGCTCTAATTTATCAGCTGAGATTATGGCATTTTCTCACGAGCACAACTGCGAATATGTTGCATGAGTCAGAACATGCCCGAAGCTTTTATAACCTCTGAAGACAAGGAAAGTATTAAGAATATTTTTCTAGATTACAGGTATTTTGATGTTTTATGAGGAAATTGTTACCACCATGTTTTCTTAAATATGTGTGAGTGATAATATGAGTGCAGACACAGTGGTAAATAGCAGAGTTTATGCTCCAGGTTCTCTCAGTTTTTCTTGTCTGGAATTCAGTCTTGAGTAAGTCAGAAGTGAAGAGAGTTTGGTGCTCTCATATTAGCATTCGCTAAACCACTGCATGTGTTGCAAAGGCAATACAGGCTGCCATACATTTATGCTGTGTTTGCTGCTGCCATCTGGAAAGCTCCAAGAACAAAGCCAGACTTTAGGTCAACTCTTTGACCATTCCAGACAGTGCTGTGAAAAAGCTGGAGGTTATGGTGCCTGTATGAAATTTCTGTTTATGCAGCACCCCACCCACACTGGGTCTAACTCTTCTCTCCTACTTGTTTTCACACACATCCCTGCTTAGAAGATTCTCCAACAAAATATTTTTGAAAGAGTAGCAGACATATATTGTGCATATCATCTCAACCTCCAGTGAAACTTCCATTTAGTGTAAACATCTGGCAAGTATTACAGCCTTCTTCCTGTGAAGAGAATGATGAATTCTGACTTTAGGGGCAAATACAGCTCAGTTACAGTCAATGGCAAAACTCCAGCTGACTTGAGCGGAACTAGGATTTGGCCCTTGGTGTTCTTTGCATCTCTAGCTAGCTAAGGATGGAATAAAGCCTGGAAATCCACGTGTTTATACTTTGCATTTGTTCCTTGGATAACTTTCTGTCAGCTCCTTAAAGCTGTCCATGGTTTTTTTCAACTCAGGAACTTGAATTGCTGCCACATTCATGCTTGGAAAAACCCAAGGCTTTCAGTGTAGTCCTACACTGAAAAATGAGTATGTGACTCAGATTGGTACATGCATGTGTTTGTTTCAGAATTTAAAACACAATCTTATTTTTTTCTTATTCTTGCTTGCCTTGCAGAGTGTACCCACACAATAGAGCAGGTATGCATTCTGTTCGTTGTTGCCATCAATATAACTTTCCTTCTCCTTTTCTTCTATAAAACCTCCTCCAGAACTCTAGTTGACAGATCAGAAACATCTTTAAACTGCATGACAGGTAATGACAGGGAGATTGTACCATTTCAGTATAAGCTAAGGCTTTGCCAGCAGAAGAGAGAGACATGGAAAGCTCCCAGCCACCACTGTCTTCGTTTCAGGTCTGCAAAAGTGAGTCTGTCTGAGCCAGGATGAGGAGAGGTCATGTACGCATCTTGGAACCCATTTCTTGCACTGTGTGTCTTCATGTGCCTCAGAGAAAATCACACCATGCATCTACTCAGGTAAAAACAGAATTTAAAAGGAGAATTGGAGATTTCAGTTTCATCCCAGGAGTTCAGAAACTAGGGCACTAAACATGCCTTATGGAATTTTACACACAATTCTTTTGGTCCAGGTTGAGCTTTGAATGCTAGCAGCTGGAAATTGCTTCTTTTTAGCAAATCAAGTAGCCTTCATTCTATCTGTATAGGATAGCAATTGATTAGCTTTAACTTTTAAAAAATACCTTAAGCATTTTTGCTAAATGATTTTCATAAAAAGCTTTGAATAGGAACCTATACAGGAATGTGTTACCTGACTGATCAGACTGTCATCTTTAAGAGTTATTAGAGATGCTTCCAAAGAAGACATTTTATTCTGACTACTGGGATATATGTAGGAAGAGATTAAGATTTATTTTTTTTCCTTAGGAGTGTGTATTTGGTTGGAAGATCATCAAGGCAGATACTTTACATAATCCATCTTGAAGATAAGTTAAGAGTTTCCCATTTAATCCTGGCTGGCTTCAGCAATGTAGGTCTTTTGACTTAGAGTCTGAGATAATGGTGGATTATGTTTCTCTTTTCAATGTTTTTCTCAAATTAACATCCCCAGTTTGGAAACACAACTTGATAAAAAACAGACAAATAAAACCCCTCCAAACAAACAAGCAAATAAACCCCAAACATAAACAAAACTCTAACAAAGCAAACAAACAAAGAAAATCCAAAATAATTGTCCCATCTTGGTGTGGTCCATTTGCCTCTGACTTGTATAAAGTGTGTATAACCTGCTATTTCCAACATTTGGAGCATGTAAGGAAGCACTATTTAAATAATGGGCATCATTGTGACCTCTGCTAGAAAGACTGAAGAGAGGAAACATCAACTAAGGGAGGAAGAATGTGGCAGCAAATGGTTGTTTAGGATGTTGAAATGTTGCAAATAGAATAAAGAATCCCGTTTTTCTAAACTGACTCTGAGGATAAAAGTGTTTCAAGAGGAGCTTGAGAGGAAGTGGCCTTAAAGAGACCTTGGCAGTAATTGCCATAACATTGCTTTTACCTGAAGCACTTCCTGCTTTTGGTACATTGTTTCCAAATCTTCTCGTCTCCTCTTTCAAATCAATCCAATAACTACCAGCCATGCTGAGTCTTTCTGTCAAATTCCTGAAGATGTATGTGGTGGATTTTCATGTATGTTACTGTGGTTGTTACAAGATAAACTTGTGGGACAGTAAAAGGAATTGAATGAAAGTATTAGGAGAGCTTTTTAGTGACAGGTACAATGGATGAAAGTATATATGAATGGAAATTTGTGGGTAGAAGTGAACATTAAGGGGAAACGAGAGGATAAGAACTAGATAGGCAGTGTGACAGAAAGGCTGTTGAGTTGAAAATGTAGTAAAGGGGTCTTGTTTATTTAAATTCTTTTTGGATAGCAGTGAGGCTGACAATGGATAAATTTTCTTCCAACTATTCCTCTTTCTAACGCCATTTTGTCTCTTCCTGCTCTCAGTCTCTGTGATACCATCAGAGCCTGTATCTTTGTGAAAATGTGGCAGGAGCAGAGCCCAGAAAATATATTGGAAATGCAGCACCCACTCTGACCATCTAGGTATAATTTCTCGAGAGCTTTGAGGTTAAGAAAGATAAAATGGTTCAGCTCAGTGGAAGCTGTAGAATCAGTGGAGGAATTAATTGGAAATTAAGAGAGAAGTGTACGGGAAAAGTTATTTGAATGCAGGCCATGTATTAATCTATCCATACTTCAGTTTTGGATGATAGTTAGAAATATATTAGGAAGGAGCAGGATGATGGGCTTCAAAATAAGAGTTTGACACAAACAGCACCAGAAATGCAGAAGCTTTGTAAATTGTTAACTTAAAGATGGTAGACTTACAGATTAAGGACTGAATCACAGATCTTGGGGAAGTTCGCAGGTGAAGCAGACACATGAAAGTTAATTCATTATTAGATCAGTGATTTTAAGCATTATTTTCACTCAGCAGTCATTGGCAGACATCAGGTTGGGTACTCTTACTTTTGATGACACCAGAGATGAATACCATAGGACAGGTTTACTTTCTCTCCTTATGCATGTCTCCCCATACAGAGAAGCTATCCAGACTGTGTAAGCGGGCAGTACAGAGTTGTCAGCAGTGGGAGGTGCAAAAGTTGGGGTGCAGCCAGTGTTACATTCCAGGGTAATTTGAGTGCAGGACAGACATGCCTGGGAGTCTCTTGCTGCCCCTAAAACCCTACCAGCAGCACAAGGCCTGGATGCCCTGGCTTAGGTGAAGCACTGTAGTGTTTGAGAAAATGTAGTCACTTAGTGATTGAGGGCAGCAACAGAAAGTGACAGGGAGGCAAAGTCTCAGTCTTCCATGAATGACCCCGAGGGTCTTAAGGAGCTTTCTATTCTCCGATAAATGGGGTAAAATGTCTCAGAGGTTAATTCAGTTGAGATCTTTGATAGAATTCTTTTGAATGTGATTTATTAATTAGGGCGAATAATATTTTATCTCTTAGACTGATGTTTGATACATGTCTAAATACTTATTGCTCCTCCATGTCCATGAAGTGCCATAGGCATTTCTCAGTGAGTAATGTGTCAGTAAAGGTCTAGTTAACGTGGCAGGAACAATATGTTAGTATGACTCTTAACTGGTAGTTGCCACTGAGCTTATTGAGATGTCTGTGCTCCCAACTTTACCTCATGTTTTAAAAGTAAATCCTCTATACAAGGGATAGACATTAATAAACAGAAACTATGTTAAAATTAAATTAAAGAAGACATCTCTCACTTCAGGCAAATTTCTGTGTTTATGATTGGTGGCTGAATACATTCTTAAAAAAAATGATTTTGTGATACTCCATTTAAATTCTGTGGAAAACAAGTGTTTATATTTATGATTGCAATTAGACTGACTTGTGTGATGGCCATTAATGCACTGATGTTTCAGAGGTCTCCTAATATACTCCAGGATGACTTAAGGGCCAGAAATCTCTGCCTTTTAGTGTGTTTTTAGTGAACTCTTCTGCAAGGGAAAGCAGGCTTCTCTATGCAGTTTCAATCTATTTTTCTGTTTTATTTAACAGGTTAAAAATTTGTTCATAGATTAAAGAGGGTTTTTTGATGTCTATTTTCATTTTTAGTATGATGGTTGATTTTAAATTCTGCTGAAATATTAAGGCGTTGGAACGAAAAATACTATTTATTTGAATAACTGAAGGTTTATGCATGGCATTATGGATGACTTCAGTCTTTTTGGCATAATACTGTATATAATTTTTCAGTTTCTGGATAAGTCTTAAGTAAGTTAGTAAGTTTCTTTCAAGACCTGACAGTGATAGATATGCATAAATGTGAGTATAGATGAATGATAAATTTGTCAAGAATGAACTATTTTTCAGTAGAGGTCTGGCTTCTTCCTGAGAGTATCTCTTGAGTATCTACATAAAATTTTCAGTCTTCCTCAACCTCTATAATAATCTTGTGTATATGATGACTTTTGAGTACTTTTTTTTTTTTTTTTTCCAAAAAAAATGACCTCTCAGGATGCTTTGGCTATCTTTCTTCATCTGTTTGCCATAACTCTGAAATTATATCTCTGGAGCAATACAGGGGGAACTGTTGTAGTTTGTGCAAAGCTGTGAACTTTTTTCTGACCTGATGCGTGAACATTGTAGAAAATTACAGGTCATAGATCCATCTAACAAGATGTGTTGTTTCTCAGAGTGGCTATGATCAGATATTTTGAGAAAAGTGTGAGAACAGGACACACAGGGGTTTCCTGGTAGGGAATAACTTCCTTGTTCTTGGAATTCATTTGCTTAGGATCTTGGCATTTTGCAGTGAAGAATAGTACACCAGTACCTCATATCACATACACAGGGAACAGGAAGCAGCCTGACTGTCTGAAAAGGGAGAAATGGCCATGGAAAGCAACTGCTGGATAAAGTGTTGTGATGGCAGAACCCCTCTGAGTATGAGTCAGTCCCACAGACTGTAGAGTGCTGTGGCTCTTCCCTGCTGGGAGACCTCTGGTGCCTGAGGTGGTTCACAGATGAGGCTTAGCAGCTGTGCTAGCACAGATAGCAACAGGATAAAACCAGCTTGAGCACAAACTAACATTGCTGCCCTTGGAAGGTGCTGCAAGTGCCAATACATTTTAGTCACAGTTTTCATTTTTTCTGTGAACCCATCCAAACATAAAGCACAATTACTTTTCATTAACGGTAGGCAGTGCCCATCTATATGATAGAGACGATATTTTTTATAACTCTTTGTGGAATTTTGATTGGTTTTTTTTTTTTTTGGTTGGTTGGTTGGTTTTTCCCCATTACTTGAAATGAGTCCTTAGAAACTTCCAAGTGGTATTATTCATCCTGTTTCATTTTTCTTGCCAGTGATTTGCTCCCATGCTTCCAGTAGAGGCAAAATTTTAGCCAGCTTTGTAGTTCTCTCCTTCCTAAAACCTCCACATAATAATTGATGCTGCAAACAATGTCCACACAGCTCTGAGAGTACAGTTTAGCTTATGCTTCCTCTCTGACTGCAAAGACTTCCAGAAATGGAAGTTCACATATTGTAGCTATAACTTAAAGGCTATTTGTTTCAGTTCTTATTTTACTCTTTCCTGGCAACAGTGGTCAATGTTTTGTGCCTTCATATCTCTTTAGTAGTCTTAGTTTGGGGAATACATTTCTAATTATTAAACAGGTCAGCTTTAGTGCAAAAAATGTCTATGCATTTTTTTTAGAACATTATATTCTTAAATTAATTTGTTCCCTCTCATGTATAGCTTCTCATGTTGACTGCTTTTTATGTGCCATAGCTTCCGTATCTTTAGCCAAAGGCAAAAGCCTAACTGATGTCTTGAAAATAAATAATTGCTGCTCTCTGGATTAGCTGCATCTCCTCAGGAATTAGTCTCTCAAATACTGGTAGATATTAAATGTACCTGCTGCTGGATAGTAATTGTATATAAAGGAATAAATCAAAGGAACCCAGAACTTAGCTTCAGGGAAAAAAGATTAAAACATACTCTATTTCATTGTATAGGATATGTCTGAATGTGCTGAGTTTGATGGCTCACTTCTTTAAATGTTGACTTGTACTTTGTCTTCTTTTTATGTTTGGTGGTCCTCTTTCTGCCCAGATGTAAGCAAATGAAAGCATGTGCATGCACTGTATAGTACATCTCTACTTGAGTGTGTTGTGTACAAGAGCCATAAGTCATATCAAAGGTCCACGTACTTCAGTATCTTCACTTCATCAATGACTGTAAATTATTTTCTAAGAAGGAATAAGATCAGGACAAGCCCATACCAACACCTCTTCGTAATACTCTAGCTGCATCCAGTGTCTGCATCTCACTGTCGTCCGGGGCAAGGTGTTGTTTATTATACCTAATAACCTTCAGTGAAGGTTATTCTGTGAGCTTGCCCAGTTTCTCCATGAATTCTTGTAAGTTTTGCACATTCTACAATAACCTTTGGCAAGGATTTACACAAATATTTTATGCTTCTGTAATTCCTGCTAGTTCTTGCACAGGAAGAGACAGTGGACACCAATCCCTGTCCAGACTTTTCATGACATTTATGATTTGAATCATAGAATCACAGAATATCCTGAATTGGATGGGATCCACAAGGATCGTTGAAGTCCAACTCAGAACCAATCCCAAGAATCACATTATGTGCCAGAAAGCATTATCTGAATGCTTGAACTCTGGAAGGCTTGGTGCTGTGACCACTTCCCCATTTCAGTACCCAACCTCCCTTTGGGTGAAGAGCCTTTTCCCAGTATCTGGCCTAAACCATCCCTGACACAACTTCAGACCATTCCCTCAGGTTCTCTCCCTGGTCACCACAGAGAAGAGATCAGTGCCTGACCCTCCTCTTCCCCTCAGGAGGAAGTTGTAACTGCAATGAGGTCTCCCCTCGGTCTCCTCTTCTCCAGGCTGAATAGACCAAGTGGCCTCAGCTGCTCCTCATGCGGCTTCCCCTCAAGGTCCGTTGCCCTCCTTTGGACACTCTCTAACACCTTGGTATCTTTCTTATATTGCAGTGCCCAAAACTGCCCACAATATCCAAGGTGAGGCTGCTCCAGTGCAGAGCAGAGCAGGACAATACCCTCTCTTGACTGGCTGCAGTGGTTTGCCTGATGCCCCCCAGGACCCAGCTGGCCCTCCTGGCTGCCAGGGCACTGCTGACTCAGATTCAAGTGGCCATCAACCAGGACCCCCAGGGCCCTTTTCTGGCACTGCTTTCCAGCATCCTGTTCCCCAGTCTGTACTAACATCCAGAGTTGTCCCATCCCACATGTAGAATCCAACACTTGTCTTTGTTGAACTTCATATGGTTGGTGATTGCCCAGCCCTTTAATTTATCTAAGTCCTTTTCACATTCCCTGAAGTAATTTCTGTTCCTGTCTGAAGAGGTATAGTTTAGGCATTTATTCCTTCTATTTATGCCTTCCTATGCCATTTATCCCTTCCCAGAAGCTATCCCATAGTGTCGATATTCCTTTTGCCCTTCACTGAACCTTTTTCAGCTCTACCATTTCCTTTCTCAGATGAAGGGATGAAAACTGCATGCAGTATTCAAGGTGGAACGACCACAGATTTGCATAGTAGCATTGCAGTGTGTTAATCATTTCCTTTGCTAGTAATTCCAGATATTTGATTGCCTTTTTTGCCAATTGCTGAGCATTGAGTTGTTTCTATGATTTATCATGGCTTCAGGATCTCACTTCTGCCTGATAATGATCAGCATGGACCCTTTTATTTCATGTGGGAAGCTAGGATTGTTTTTTGACATATGCATCCATTGCATACATGGGTATACATGAGCTGTCGAAGGTGGAGTCCCGTGTACACATCCTGTGGATTTTTCTAGACCACTGAAATAAGTCAAGATGTGTTTGGAGTTGACTGGTACATTTAATGTCATTTTACCCATAACTTTAGGATAGTCAAAAATGAATACTTTTAATTAAGTAGTTAGGATCCACTGAAGAACTTCCAAAATACATGGCTCATGTGGCTAGGAGAAAGGTATCTGTATCAACATGAGGAAGAATGTCAGGCTCAGGTCATGGCTACTGGGGCAAATGAAGCAGGTAACACTGACCTGTTCTGAGCCACTTGTCTTCTTCTTGACAGATCTTATTGTCTGAGTATCTTTTTTGTCAGTCTATCTTTTATAAATCTTCACTGGTTGCTATGGAGTACCATGGATTAGGTATTTCTTTGTAATAATTTCAGATTAAGTCAAGAAAAAGAACTACCTCTTGTTTTTTGCTTTTTTTTTTAAATAGAATTTGACCTTATTCCTCATTTATACAAAATCCATGTTGTACCCTGCAGACAATGTAATGAAGGTTTAAAATAAACATAGATGTAATTTGAGGCCCATTTTCCACCATTATTGTTTAAAATGCATTCGGTATAAGGGATAATCAGAGTCCTTATTTTGAACATAAAAATAAAGAATTTTATTTTATCCATGGCTGGAAACCAAAAAGCACAAACTGTAGTTCTGTTATTAAGCATAACCTGAGGCCATTTCAAAATGAAGTGTGCATTACCTTAAAAGAAAAGAAGTACTGGTATTTGTTTGTCTGGAGTATACTCCTTTGTTGGATGTCTCATTAGAAATTAAGCAAGCTGAGCATAAAAATCTTCTTCCCCTTAGAATATGTTTTAGCACAGACTCTTTCACATTCGCACTATTTGTCTTGATGCATCTACAGATACAAGTGTCCCATTACTGTGAAGTACCTGAACACATCTGCAAGTAATTTTCAAGCTTTTGAACTCTCACAGGTGTTTTCATTTATCAGTTGCATTCAGATTTGCCATACTGATTTTATTTTTGTTCTATTGGTGCATGACATCTATTCAAACAAACAAACAAAAAAACCTCACCATGATGGTGTTCTTTGATGAAATGCTGGGTTGTCTTTTATAATGAAGTTTGCCTTGAAAAGAAAGAATGAAAAACATGTAATAACCCTTCCCAATGAAAAAGAACCAGAGACCATAGAGTATTACTCCTCTTATGCCCAAGTGTCTAGTAGGCACATAAATATGCCCTTGCATCCTCCTTGCTTCCTTAGGACTAATCATAAAAATAAAGTTACTCTCCCCTGCTCCAAGGACTGCTCATGTTTTTTTATATTAAACAATACAACTTTGGTTGGAATTTTTTATATTTTTGGGAAGAAGAACAAAAAAGTGAATCTCAATAGTCTCTGGAATCCATGTATTTGTCCTCCTATATGAGTGCACTGGCTTCTGTAACCATCCCTTTTTCTGTGTTTCAAGGATACATGGCTCTGTTTTCCACAACATGGTAATCTTTTATGAGTAGGAATGGAAAATCCACACCTCGTTTCCTGATGTGTCTGTAAGTCAAGGTCAGGGAACTCCGCTGGGCTGTGCTCTGGGAAGCCATCTCACTCTGGCAGTGCTAAGTGCAGCAACAACAGAGTCATGGGGAGCCAACAGCAGCTCCCGATGTGTCCTCTGCTCCCTTTCAGTTGCCTAACTGCCTGATTTCAGGGCCAATGCTAACCTGTGTGCCCCATTCTGTCACTCCTCCCTCTCTCTATGGACAGGAGCTGAATTCTACTCTGAAAGCCCAGCATCATAATATCTAGCATCCTTTTGTGAACCAAAAGCATTTTAAACTCTGAAAGCAGAGAAATCCAAGTCAGACATTTTAAAGCCTCCTTGCAGTGTCAAACATTTTGCTGTGATTAAGAAAGAGTATTTGTGCCAACTTATGCTATCTCATGAATCATTCAAATAGCTAATAATGGACAATCTGTATTCTGTAGATTGATCACAGGTTTATTTTTTTGTAATTCTTAGGAGTGAGGCATGAACTCTGCTGGCACATCCTTGTAGAATGATAAAGGAACTTCAGACAACTCATTAATTCAAATTTTCAAGAATCAGAAATAAGGTGAAGCCTTTTCATTATGCATGAAGAAAACTTACTAAGCACCCATTTCTGACCCGCTTGACCGTCTTTTCTGTTGCACTGTTTTTGTGGTGGATTGACCTTGTCTGCACAGCAAGAGCCCACCAAAGCTGTTCTATTACACCCCCTCCTGAGCTGGACAGGAAGGAGAAAATAGATGGAAAACAATTTGTAGGTTGAGACAAGGCAGTTTACTAAAGCAAAATCAAAAGGTGTGCATGCACAAACAAAGGGCAAAACCCCAAAGATTTTATTCACTAATTCCCATCATCAGGTGACGTTTGGCCACTTCTCAGAAAGGAGGGCTTCAGCACATGTAGTGGTTGTTCTGGAAGACCAACGTAAATAATGAATGTCCCTGGTTTCTCCTCCTTTTCTTAGCTTTTATATCTGAAAAAATATCCTCTGGCATGGAATATTCCTTTGGTCACTTTGAGTCAGCTGTTCTGGGTGTGTCTCCTCCCAAGATCTTTCCTATGTACAGCCTACTGATGGTGAAACATCGGAGAGGCAGTGCTGATGCTGTCAGGAGTAGCCAAAACACTGGTGTGTTATCAACACCTTTCTAGTTACCAGTGCATAGCACAGCACCGTGACGGCTGCTGTGGGGAAAATTAGCTCCACCTCAGCTAAACCTAATTTTTCTTGAGGAAGTGCTGCTACTCTAGGGTGAAGTGGTTGTGTTTATCATTTGAAACAATACTTAGTGTGGACCTCCAAATCATGACCTCTGTATCAGCTGCACAAACAGCAAAATGTACAAATATTTGCTTGCACCAAGGTATTTCCCAGCTGGGGTGAGAATACAGTGTGATCTTCCAAGATAGAGAACTAAGGCTGGGTTATGGTTTTGTGTACTGATGTGAGCTGAGCTTTTGTTCTCTAGCATGCTTGTGTCTGGTGGGAGGTTTCTTGAGGACATCCTTTCCAGGGCACAGAGCAGCATGGAGCCCTGTTGAGATATTCTGGTGATGACATCCTTGGCTCTAGTTCTAAGTTTCCACCCCTATCAATTATTTCAGCAGTTCTTTGTGGCCCCTTAGCAGCATCAGAAAGATCCCAAAGGAGCTCTAAGCCACTTAGTTCACAATTTCTGAGTGTGCTATCCTGTGTCTCTGAAAGCATAGCACCAGAGGGTGTTCTTAGAGGTAGCTGTTTCATATAAGGCACTTAAGGGTTTTTCAGTACAGGTGAAAGCAATGAAAATTAAGACATGATTGTAACTAAGTAGCTTTACATATCCTAGGCAGCATAATTTAAAAAAAAAAATACAATTTGTATTTAGGTGATTGGTTAGAAAGTTAAGTCAAAACAGGAGATGCCTTATTGCGTGCCCTTTTTACTGCTCACCCCAGGCACTGAATTCCCTTCCAAGAAGTAAAGGCCCTTGGAGATACTGCTTCAGTTTCTATACAGAATTCATTTAATGTCATTTCCACACAGAATACACAGTTACATCAGACTAAAACCACAAGAACCTGTTCTACGTCTAACTTTATATATCATGTAAGTGTACTCCTTCCTAGCTGATACAGAAAGGTTCCTACTCAGCCCGGGTTCGTTGCTTCCTCCGTTTATGTCTACATAGCAGTCTGTCTTGTACCTCCCTGGGCAGTCATCCTGAGGGAAAGAACGTGGTGAAACATCATTTGTTTTTGACAGTGCCATAAAACTTAAGCAATTGTTCTGTACACGCAGAGGCTATCAGATTTATTTCATGTTTCTAGATTCCCAACTCAGGAATCTCTAAAATTTGCTTCCAAATGTTATATATAGTGAAAGTACAGCGAAGAATGTACTGTTTGCAGATACCTCTTAATTCTAAATGCCACTATAAATACAGAGGTTTCATCATTTTAACTACTCTTGAAAAGATATAATCATATATTACTGCAAGTTTGAATGTCAGTTTACAATAGAAAACTACCTTCTACACATAGCTGAATTTTGATTACTAAAAGTAATAATAAAAAAATACACCTTTTATTAGACTTGCCTGAATAATTATGACTTATGCCAATGGGGTAACTATCTCTCATTAACCATGTAAGTTAAATCATAGTGCACATTTTACTCCAGTGGACTCATTCCCTTTTTTAGAGCAAGTCACTCTTAGCGTTGGAATTCAGAAGACCCTTTGTGCTGTTTATAAAGCTATTCCTAAGCGTGTTCCAAATAGTCAGCTAGATGATGATGGTTTCAGGATCATTTTTGCAGAGACGCTTCTGCATTAGGTTATCATCTGTGTTTTCCCTGCAATGCTGTAGAGAAGCAGAGAAAACATCTGGTGGGCTTCCTCCTGAGTGTGATCTTTCAAATTGCAGCAGTTACAGCAACAGCTATGTAATAGTTGGTGTGGGCTCTGTATATCCTCTCAGTATTGACCTTCTTGCTATTGCTGGAACTTTTTACTTTTAGAAGTAAGTAATCTGAGGATTAAAAAACTCAACAAAGGCCAAGCTAGAACTTGTTGGAGCCTACCTCTCAGTGATATCTATTTTAACATATCATACTTTCCTGCTAGAGATCAAGAATCTGTCTTCCTGTTTCTATGGTTGTTTCAGCTGCCAGTAATAACGTAATCTATTGACCTTCCTCATCTTTAGTCTCAGCCCTTGAGTTCAGAATGAAACATGACTGGAAATTATTAAAAAAAAAAAATTCTGTTTTTTTCTTTTCTCTCATTTCTGTTGTATGGTTCAAAGTAATTTCCTTGTGTGCTCTGTCACCTTTCTTTGTACCAACAGTGTCTCTATCTGAGGATACACTGATCCTAACCTGTTTCTTATCAGAGGGAGAAGGTCCAAGCTGTAATTCTTTGCTGATCTAAGTAACAGTTCTTAGTTTAATTTTATATCCCTTTATTATTGTAAACACATTAGGGTAAGATTTTTGGTCTGTGTCTGATATTTTGCATTTTAAATGTTGATTTAAACATACTGAGGGGCAAAACATCTGGCATTTGGTGAGCTGACTCTTCATAGCATGATTTTTAACAAAACAAAAAAAAAGTAATCTGCACGCTCCTTTTTTTCCCTTGGAAGGAATCAGCAGGTTTTATTTGTGCAGGAGAAATGTCCAGGTGCCCTGAGCACAGAGTAAACACCCTAAACACCCCTCTACCCAGGAGTGCATTCTCAAGGTCAAGAAAAGTTTGCTTCAGCTCTTGCTGACTAAATTTCAACTTTGAGATCACAGAAAAGGGAGACATTATTGGATTGAGTGGGATAATGTGATTTATCCTGTGTCCATTTCGTACCTGAACAAAGACAAGGAAAGTTTCTTACCAAAGTTAATTTGATCTAAGAATTTCATATTCAGCCAGATGGCCTGAGCTATAATGAGCTGAAGTAGCAAACAGCCATCTCTAGATTTATATTGTTATTCAACATATATTAATTTCAAGGCTACATTAAAATGCATTTATTAGTGAAATTAGTGTTCTGTACCAGGAGGTACAACCTTCAAGTGAGTTGGCTTTATATCAAACAGCGTAATTTTTCTAAGCTGTGTGAACAGTTGTCAGCATCTGAACTGATGTATGTAGTTAGCCACTTTGAGCCTGTAGGAATTCTCTGTGTCCATAAATCATATGTCTTAGAATAAGTAGTTGTGTAGCTGGACTTTTAATTTTTACTGAAAAGTGAAACACCAGCAGTCTCAGGAAATACTCCTCATTGTGATAATTTGATTTGTTCTTTGGCCATCAGAAAAGTTATGCTGTGTCTAAATGTAGTAGCAAGACTGTTCAAATGCTCAAAGCTGTAAGAAAATGCTGAATACTTCAGCATGTTTTAAACCTTTTTTAAAAATATTTTCTTTGTACATACACACTTTATTGCCTGTTAATACAAAATATTTGGAAACTAGCTTAAAAATACTGAAATATTTTGCTGGAAATTATTGAATTATTAATAATGGTTGCTAGTATGCTGATTGGTAATTTTCCTTGGAGGTTAATGCCATTGTTCCAGTTTGCATAGCAAGACAACTTTATAATGGTGAAAGTTAATTTTTGATCCTGATTTATCTTAGACTTTACTTCCTGATCTTTAGAAAATAACCCATTAAAGTGCCTGAAGGTTTGCTACTCGGGTGCATAATATAAGTTGATTTCTTTCAAATGACAGTGAATCAAAGAAAAAAGTAATTAAAAATAATTTTTTAGAAAATCTGTGTATTTTATAAGCTCTTCTGTAAAAATTGGCCTGTTCTAGATGAAATTAAAAAACCTGAAGTAAAACAAGATTTCTCATGATAATTTTATTTTCATCTGGCTCTATTTTGAAGAAATTAGCTTAAAAACTGTATTTCTGGCTAAAGTATTTTCCTACAAGTAGTGATTTCATACTTGTTTAAAACAAAATGAGCCCTAGAAGAAGATAGACAGTTTTGCAGTCTGTCATGTTTTAGTCCACTGGCTAGCGTTACAAATTCAACTAACAATGGATGTCAGTTGTAATAAAAGGTAACGAAGGAGAAAATAGACTTGACTTTTATTCAGTATATGCTCACTTTGCATATATGGTTTATAAGTAGTTTGCCCTGTGCATTCAGTAATTTTCTATTTGGTTTTATGGTAGTTTTTACAAAAGAAATGGGGAAGAGGGGGAAAATGAGAAAATAAATAGTACATCTGCAGATACTACTTGGAGGAATCAGACTTACATGGTAGCTAGTGGGCATTTTTTGTATTTATTCTTCTTTCTAGAAATATCAGTAAGATTTAAAATTCACTTTTCCTTTAAAACTAGTCTATGTTTCAGTATTTTTCTCTCTTCTTCCAAAACCTTTCTTTCTTGTATAGTTTTTAATTCATAAGGTGACCACAATATGTTCATTATTTTGTAATTGTTGAACGTTTTGCAATATTAGGGGCTTGGGAGTGTGATCAGCCTAGATACATATTTCCATGTATGTCACAACCTTTGTCTAGTTGTTGTGAAAATAAGGAAGATGTCTTTCTGATGCACAGCACAACTACATTTTGCTTGACTATGCTGTTTGTGTAGATTTTCCAACAAGACTTTGCTTGAGGAGGAGCGGGCTACATCCTAACCTCAAAGATACTGAGCCGATACTTCTAGGCTGTGGGTAACAAGCCAAAAGCAGTAGAAATTGCACTGTACCTTTTAAGTGAAAAACTGAAATAATTTTTTTCTCAGGATACTGATTTAGTAGGTTTCTTAATCTCAGTGAGCTCAAAAATATGGTTTCTGTAGCTGCCATGTGGCACAGAAGCTTCTAGTCTTCGCAACAGGTTTTAGGACTGAACTTAGAAAACCAAAACAGGGGTTTGCCTTTTTCTACCTGTTTTTGTTTTTTAACTGACCATCCACTGCATCAGACTGGGTCATTGGTCAGCAGATGGAAATAAAATTTTAAAATGTGGTCTCTTTTCCGACATTTGCAGTGCTAAAACCAGCCAGTGCTGGGAGTAGGAGTATTTCCCTGACTTCAAATATCTGTAAAAAAATGTCTGCTTTGACGTTTGAAGTGTTAGAACAAGTCCTTGTCAGAATGGATTAGTGAGCATGGAACATATCAAGCTGTCAGCAGAGCATTAGGACATGAGAATGGTTGTGCCAGGTCAGACCAAAGGTCTGTCCAGCCCAGTATCTTCTCTGAAACAGTGCCAGCAGCAGGCTTTGAGGACAGAGTCGCAGACAGGGCAGACATGCAGCTGTAGCTCCCCGGAGCATCCTCCCTGGCTCCCATGGTTCATGGCTCAGGGGCTTTTTGAGACATAGTGTATCCTTGTTTTTGACTGCCTTTGATAGGCACTGTAAATGCATCACAAAGTCCTGCCTGGGCATCTGCCCTTCAGGAAAGCTTGTGTATCTATTAGGACACAGCTGGTTACTGAACCTAGTATGCCCCACAAGGAGACATGCATATGTATGTGGGTTGGGAGACAGCAGGCCACTGAATTTAGTCACCATGAGGCATGGTCTGCACACCCAGGTGTTGCTGTGTTTATTGACACTGGTTCATATGTGTGTTGCATTTTTCAAGATTTTTAAGAAAAAGTAAAAGTTAAGAAAACCCCAGAAAATCATATGCATAGGTGTCACACCCATGTTTCCAGGATTTGAATCCTGGACTTTGCATACTTTGTTCTTGTCACTTGAACTTCAAGTGCCTCCAGAATGGCTTGCTGTCTTTAGTTCACAATACTGGGAAGGAGTGGGACAAAGCACTGTGGGGACACTTGGCCCTATAACTTGCAGCAAACTTAGTGAAAAGGAAAGCCCTCCAGAAGCTGAGCCACACCAGTGTGAGAGCCAGCTGGCTGCCTATACTCTATTGTCTAATTAGCTCACAGTAGCTGCTGCATCTGCACTACCTGCAAAGGCAGCCCACCTGAGTAGACAAGTTCATAGCTGGCTTTGTCCTTCCCAAGCAGGGAGGCTGTGAGAGGGGGAGGATTTGCTTCAGGCCTTTAAATATAAGCAACAACAACATTTTATTGATTCAGTGACATACTTGGGAGCTACTGATCTTGCTTTCCTTTTTTCAGCTGCATGTCTGAAGTCCATTCTGTGCTCCTTGAATTGGTGGGAAACATATTTTGAGTCTAGTAGGCAATGTGAATAGGAAGATTCTAACCTGTGTTTTTCTTCTCTTTGTACCTTCTCTCTTAATCATAAAGGATGTTACCATCTTTCTACACTGTGCATACACAGAAAGAAACTGCACCTTACATACTTTACACATCTGTGCAAAAAGAATGCACAGAATAGAGAATATGACATAAATGTCATATTCAAGATGGTTTTTTGTGGTATGAGCACAAAGGCATAAAAAATCAGAACTTAAAAATCTGAAAACTAGAGTGGAAACAATTAGCCAAGTACGCATTTAGATACAGGTGAGTCCATGTTGAAAGAGACTCCCTTTCAGAACTAAAGATGGATCCAGAAATATCTTTAAGAAGAGAAAGTCTTCTCTAATTGTAGCCACACTGCGTTCACTTAACTGTATGTGACATGTCTTTGTCTTCAGGGCTTACTTGAAAACTAATTCATACACTGTGCATTCATTTCTTGTTAATTGGGGTCTGGCAAATCATTAGTTGTTACCATTTCACATTCTTTTGATTGAAGGTCTTGCATGCTGTGACCTATTGCTCAACTATATCATGCTCATGATGTCACACCTGTAAAGTACATTATTTTATTGATTTCCTCCCCTAGTGTTTTTGGTACTTATCTCTGCAGTATCTGAAGCATAGCAGCTTAATACATTGACAGGAAACCTTCAAGACAGTATTTCATACAAGGTCACTTCAGCAGCAATTTTAAATGGAAAAAAGCAGCTCTGGTGGCACGATGAAGAGCATTCAGGAGGAAGAACAGAGAGGAGACGGAAGGAAACAAGAAAGCAGTCATTGCTTATATGAGGAAACAAAAAAATCAGTTCATAGGAGAGCTAGCATAAGTGATAATTACCTGCACAGCTATGGGGCTTTTCATACAGGCTTGGAAAGTCTAAGATGTAAAGTGGGAATGGTAAATGAGTTTTAAAGAACAGTGTCTGAAGCCATACATTTGAAAATACTTGGTTTGGATAGTTATTGGGTTTGGCTTGTTTTTTAAAGAAAAGGCATAATGATAACGTGATTCCTTCCTGACGTTACCCTGATTTGTGGGTTTATTTTCTCTATTTTATAGCTTTCTCTTATTTTTCTATTTCTTTTCAACTATCTGTAGACGATTGTCTGAAATAATGAGGATAAATGTTGCATAATGCACAATATGTTTTTATCATACACACACACACACACACACACATATAATCCTGGATGTGAACAAGAAGCAACTCTTCAGCAGTACAAAATACCAGGCTTTGGGCAGCTCCATAGCTAAAGCAGAATTGCAGGTTGCGTAGGAGCAGGAAGCCAGACAATAGAGAGCTGTGGCCACAAACCCAAGGACATGGTCTGTGACACCTCCATGAAAGTGTTTTGTATGATATGTGCTGTGCTTTAACACCATGTAGCTTGCTAAAACTGTTTGCTAGATAAAAGGATCCTGCCACTTCTGTCAGATAATGCCAAAAGCATTTTTCAGCTAAACATGAGGGGTACACATTTTCAATCTTTTGTGAAAGCTGGGCTGTATTTGAAAAGGTTCTCAAACTCATTTAGGGCCACAGAAGCACCACTGGGATTTGAAAACATTTAAGGAAAGAAAGCACCATCTCTGTTTGAAGCCAAGCCATTTTGTAAGTTGCCCTGCATTTATCTTTCCTTTTTTTCATGTGCCAGTTTCTCCTGCACATCTCATCTTCCACTCTCCTCAAAAGACCACGAGTCTGTAAATCACAGTCCTTTACAAGGTTTCCCGTGCTCTCTGAGAGCTTGAGTCTACTGTGGGAGTAGTAAAAACAGCAGGTTGCCTCACTTGCAGGCTCCTGTCTGGAAAATTGCACTGCTGTATGCTGGGTAGAACTATCAGTCTTCATCTGCAGCTTTCAGTGTGAATAGCCAAGAAAACAGAAAAATTATTTTGTTATTTGAGCCTCTGAGTGCTCAAGCAGTGAAAAATTATTATGCGAAATTTGCAATATACTGATGTGATCTGCATTTGATGAATATCTTGATGTGTGTAATTCATGCATACTTTTGCACTTGTGCACTCATACCTTATGCGCATTCCATCATGTGTACCAAATTCTCCAGAATAAAGGGACTAAAAAGTACAGGAAGAATATGGCCCATGAAATTTGAAAAATTTCTCACTCTTCAGATTCTTGAAATCACTGTATGTGAGACAGTCATAGAACAGCTGTGCTGGTTTAAAGATAAACCAGCAGGAGGAATGAATCCAATTCACAAACAGATTATAAATCAGAATTATAATTTAGTAAAAAAGATCACAATCAGTACAAGGGTACACAGAAAAAAAAGGTCCCTTTAACCCACAAAAACAAGTGTGTGACCCAGCAGCCTGGGGCACAAACAGAATGGTAATTGTCANCATTGTTAGCAGTTCATGAGGGGGCTGGTGGAACCCCTTTTCATGGGGCAGGCAGTCTCTTTCCTGGTTCCATGGTTGAAAAAAAAAAAGAGAGGAAGTAATCCCTCTGAGGCACAGGGTTGGTAGATGAAAGAAAAATTCCAAGATTTTAAATCCATAACAACAGCCCAGACTGAAAGGGACCAACCTTTGACAGGAAAGGGAGCCTAGGGAACATTAACTAGCACCCTCTGCTGTTGCATCCTGAACACCTCCAGGGATGGGGACTCCTCTAACCATGGCCCCAGGGAGATTGTTCTGGATAGCTGAATGACATCTTAGTACCGGGTTACAAATAGCTTGAAGCAGAAACATTCAAGAAGTGCTAAAAATTGCCTTAAGGGGGAAGTGAAAGTGCTTTTTCCTTGTTTGGTTTATGTGTTACAAGCACCTGAGCGGGCCAAATATGGGGTGTCCCGTTACCTTGTGTTTGCTTTTTGAGTGCAGAAAGAATATTTTACAGCTTATACATCACATACTGAATTTCACATTAGACAGTCTGGGGTAATGAAAGGTGGTAAAATGCCATCACAGTAGACCAACAGAATAGAAGTCAAATGGCTGCAGGTAACTTCAAAGAGGTTATAAACTACAAGGCTGCACTATACATGTTTACTTTTTAATGCCACAGCTTAAATGCAAAGAGGAAACTAATTGTACGTGTTCTTGATTTTAGCAGGATTCCACTGAGAAAAAAAATCCTGCTGTAGGCTTAAAATTAGGCTGGTTTGACTTGCTAGAATCTGTCTTTTCAGATTACATGGAGATGCTTCTGAGACACAAGGAGTCTTGCTAAGGCTAAAAGCATTGAGAATTACATTTGCTGCTTCAGGCCAGTGAATGGACATTTTTTACCCTTAGAATTTACTTAGTAGTCTGCACTTTTTACACATTGTACTCAACTCCCAGGGGGAGCTGGTGGTGGAGAAAATGGCCATGTTTGTGTAAATTCTTGATCTCCAACTAAAGAGTTGATCCTTCTGAAATATAGAGATTAGTTTCTCATCATTAGAAAGAAGAATCTGTGCTGAGTGTTAAAGGTCTATTGTGAAAAGAAATTTGTATCTTCTATTTATAATCTGTTTGGTCATAATAGCTTCAAGTGTATCAGCCAGATTGCAGAAACGGCTTCTCTGGAGGTGAAGTCATGGACATTTTTTTCTAGAAACCACATTTCTAGATTATGTCAGTCAGTAAAGAAAACCTGCAGCAGGGCTTAGGAACCTCCTTGATGACTCTGTGATGCTGAGGTTCACCAAGAGGAGAAGGCTTAAAAGGATTTATTACCTCTCACCTTAGCAGATGTCAAGGTTCTCAGTGAGGTGAAGGGACTCTCTAGACAGAGAACTTATCTGACTGGAGTATTTCTCTTTCTATGCCTTAAGGGCTCAATTGTGACATTTGAGATCTAATTTTGCAGTGAAGCCCAGCTGCTTCATGTGTTGGATTGGCCTTCTTTTAAGAAAATGAATTGCCTTAGGCTGTCTTCCTTAAAATATGACTCTTCCAGATGCCAGTTTTCCTTAAAGGAAACAAACACTGGTGCTGGCTATGTTTAGCAAATATATCTCCCAAGAATTCCTGCAAAATCTCTTACTGCAGAAGTGCCCAGCTTCAGCCAAAGGCTTGTGGGAGACTTGTTTAGCACTTTAATGGAGATATGAGCTATTTATTAAGTCAGTTTGATTTTCTACTGTGAAAATATAAATCCCACAATGTTAATAAATGCAAGTAAAATTACAAATGTAGTTAGTGTAATATCCGTGGTCAAAACATTAGCGGGACCATCTTGACAACGGGGCATCTCTATAAGGTTGTATAGTAGGTAAGAATGGTAATAGTGGTGAAACAGAATCCCAGGTGCTTCTTGGTATTGAGTGGCTGTTTCTGCCCCCAGCCAGCTGCCAACACCAGCCATCCACCCATTGCTTACATCATGCAGACAAGCACATTGTTCTTCCCATGCTCAAGAGGTGCAAATTGGGCCAAACAAGTGAAGATTCAGGTCAGACTTTGGATTCTGTGAACTCTCTTTGGATCAACTTCAGAAAGAGATTTCCAGCAATGTTTGTGGTTGCTCTCCTGGGGATCAGAGAGTACATTCCCTTTCCCAGTATGATTCATCAATCCTGTGTCTTTCTTTAAGTACTTTTAACAAAAATTGCCTCTGTGCTTGTATTGCAGAAGTATGTATGGGTAAGCCTTGCAGCCACTATCAGTCTTGAGACAAATAGCTTGTGTCCAATGCATGGATCAGCAGCCTTTGAAAAAAATAAATGCATAACGTGAAATGTCCTGCAATTCTTCTTCCCTTGAGCATTTCAGGTACTTTGGCTTCTCTTAGCAATATCTCGAGTCTCCATCCTTTGAGAAAAGCTGTAGATTGTTCCATTGATAACAGTGTTTATGTGCTTTGAAAGTTTCCTGGTCTTCAAGTCCTGTGTGTAGAATAAATGGTGTAGAGCTGGGTTCTGTAGCAGTGACAGCTCACAAGCAGAACTGTCAGTTTCCACATGAAAACCAGCAGTACCATTAGAAAACATGTAATGTTTTCCACGTGGCATCTGCATACTGTGAGTAGCCTGTCATCAAGAAGATCCTCTTCATGGTTTAGAAATCAGGTGAGAGCTTTCTTATCTGTGCCTTACTGAAAAAAACACTGGAAGTTCCCCAAATTCCTTTAGGTGACTTCTTAGGAACTCGTGCATTTATAATGTGAACAGGTGAAAACACATTCCTCTGTCTATAAACATCTCTTGTATGTTCACTGGATCTAAATGCCTCTGCTGGGACCTTTTAACATCTAATCAGAAAGAAGAGCAGCAAAACATCTTCCTAACAGAGCAAAGCCTTAAGGGCTTTAATCTTTCCTGCCTTGCTTTGGGTGGCAAGAAGATTTTTATAGTGGGACACACCCTGAGTTCACTGGCTTTGTACAAGTAATTGGGGGCCTTCTCAAATACTTTTTTAAGAATCATCCCAACACACATTAAAAAACCAAACAAACTGTATAAACTTGGGACTTGGGGCAAACAGATGAGTGTTGACCATTGAAGTCTTCCATGTCTAACTTCTTTGCATTTCTACAGAACACCTGCCATTGAAGAAATACAGTGTTCTGTGCTGTATAAACATTCAGCCATGGAAAGATCTTTATACAAGGCACTGCTTATCTCTGATTGTCCCTTGGGAGCCCAATTCACAGAAACCCATCAAGGAGTTCTAGATGGTTTCAAATTGCCTCAGATGTCATCACTGTTTGAGTCTTCTTCTGGCAAGCCTGAATTATTGCCTCTATCAATTGCAAGTGAAAAGGGATTTTTCATCTTCTCAACCAATTTAGCTAACAAGTGTAGCTTGACAGCTCTATTCAGGATGCTGATAGCTTTTATTCTGGGCCTCAGAATACGGTGCCCCAGGGAACACTTGGTGAACTAGAGCAATTACAACTTTTAGCTGTGCTTTCTTCACTGCTTAGTTTCAAGCAGAGGATAGGTTTTACGCTGTCATCAGGTGACATATTTATTTTCCGGGGTCTTAGGTCACTGCTATTGGCACACTGGTGCACACATCAGATTTTCTGGTGTACATGAGTCATATTATTTCTATTTAACTTTAATCAAGTATAAACTCTACAGTTTAGTGTAGGCTCTGGCAAACCTACAGCTATGTTTACAGAGTGCTCTATCTAGGCTAATTTACCCTGCCTCTCAGACAGTCTGTTTGGCTTAGGTGCTGTATTAAAGTGCCAATACCATGCCCAGGACCCAGTTTAGCAATTAAGAATTAGTTTGTATGTCTCTAGTAACCTTCATCATGCAGAGTAAAAATAAGCTTGACTCTTGTATAGGTTTTGTAAGACAAAACTGCTTATTTAGTATTTCTTATTAAGATGATTTTAGAATGATTCTTTTCTTCCTGTTGCTTGACGCAGGCATGCATCTGCAAGCCAATGAGTACTTCCAAGTTGAAAGTTTTTTGTCGTGATGAATTGTCACATGAGTTGCTAATTAATGTGTTTTGTTCATATTTTTCCTTTCACTCAAGAGTATTGGATAGATTTGACTTTTGTATTCCTTCCTGGCAGTGAATGGATTTAGTAATGGCACTTGCATGAGAAGGAAGTTGTTCAGATTTGTTAGTAACTGCTGCTTTCTGAAGCCAGCAGATTACATGTTGTGTTTAACTACCACATACCGTATTAAATCTCTCAAGCCTGCCTTTTGATGTTAGCTAAACAGTAACCATTTTTCCACCATGACCCAGTTCTGAATTGCTTTTCCTGCTGCCTTCACAGAAATCTCTGACACTGGGAGTTTTACTAGAAGTCTGTTTTTCAGTTTTCCCCCTTTTTCTTTTGTCAACTGACACTTACTGATGTGATTGGGCCTGGTCTTAAGTTAGGAATATTACATTCAATCTGAAAATAAACCAACTTTAATATATCTTGGTCTCGATAACATATGCTCAACCATTAAGAGAGTAAATGGTTGAAAGTTTCTGAAGGTGTACTTCACGCCTTGAAGCACTCAGGGGAAGTTATACAGGGCAATCCTGTAGTATGGAGAGCTGCACAGTTTCCCTGAGTGAGCCTGCTCCAGTATCAGGAGCCCTGAAATCACTTCAGCAGGGTGCCAGGCTCAGCCCAATGTGACACCATCTAGGTGTGACCTGTGGATCAGCCTATTGACACAGTACTCTTTGGTCTCACCAGATACTTACGTGTGCAAAAGTCCCTGTCACTTGTGTAGAGTTACCGGCCCACGTGGGCATTCCCAAAAGAGTGCTCACCAAGCTGTTGAAACACACCCACAGAGAGCTTTCAAGTTAGTCCTTTGCCACCCGCACAGCAAAGCAGTGCATAACAGGTGGTCTGTTATCGTGTGTCATGTCCCACATTAAGTTCACCGAAGTCCCTCCTTTGACTTTCCTTGCAGTGTTCACAGGGAAATAGCACACACAGTCTATTAGAGGATAATTCGGAAGATGAACAGGGGGCAGGTGACAAGAGCACAGGGTTACAACAGTTTGAAGACTATGCTGAAATCATACAACACTTGTCTCATATCTCTTTGATCTTTAATTTCCGTTTTACTGTTTAATCTCACAGTAGTGTGCTCAAAATCAGTGGTGATAGTGGTATGAAAAATCAGAATGAAGAACAAAGTATATTATGTCCTATCACAAGGCACATATAACTTATTTTATGCAGCCTGAATGTTGTTCTCACGTGCATTGAAACCTCTTTCTGTAATTCTAACAATGTGAAGAGACATTAGAAGATATTTTTACCTGAAGTTTATACCCAGAGAAATATAAAGGGGTGAAGTGAGCTGCCATGAATGTAATTAAGACTTTCAGTGGAGAAATGGTTTAAGATTGTATGAGCAGAAGGCTTCATAGACCAATGTAGAGCACTGATACCAACTTACTAGATTTTCCCATCCTGAAGCTAAGTTGGGAGCTCAAGCTGTGTCCTCCAGGGAGGTGACAGCAGCAGTGTTAAGGAAGAACTTTCTTCTCTTTCCAAGCCTTCTACTTGAATGTTAGCTGCAGGGGCTGTAAAAAAGCTTGCCAGACTGGGGGGGCAAAGCTGTGAGAGGCGGTGGCAGGAAGGATGGAGAAGTAGCAGCAGTAGGGAAGGGATAAGTGGGAGGAGCCAACAAGAAGAGGCTTGAAGGAATTAATGATAAAATTTTAGCACATTCCTATTGCTCAATCTTGAGTTTGTTGCTGTAACATTTAAATGTGGATAAATCTGAGATTCAGCAGTCCCAGGAAAAGTAGTTTGATATAGCCGATTGAGATGACTTTATAGCATCCTAACTGTTTCAAGAACCTTAACATTGATGGAAACATTGCTCTTCTCCATTGTTATACTTTTTCACTTACCAGACCACTTGAAATTAACTCAGTGTGACTCAGGAGCAACTATGTTTCTCCATACCTAAAGCTGGCAGCCAAATGGGTCATGTGTAACCTAACACCGACTGTGCAGGTGCCCTCTTTCTATTCCTGGGCACCAGCTGGGGAAAAAAGATACTTGTTCTCTCTTCTGAGGACAGCAGCACTGAATATCGGCAAATATTACAGTGCAATTGAGGAGCAAAAAAAGGTCAAATTTTCAGGAGCAACATATTATCCCTTTCAAATTCCAACTCCTTTCTTTCATTCTGAGAAAACTGGCTTTGGGTGCTGTTTCATGACAACATGCTCGCTATGTCCCCGACAATCCTTGCAACGAGATTGTTGCATGGTTTCTGTTAATAATCACCTTCCCAGTCAAAGTAAAGAAGTGGACTAGTACATATATCGTGAGACTTATGCACCTGGTGATGCAGAAATTGCCATTACTTTCCAACCAACTTACAGCTGTAAGAATGAATGAGCTAAGATGAGACATGAAAAGTTAATGGGGACCGAGAAGGAGCGTGATTTGTTACTGTCAGCTTGAAGCCTGAGACCTAGTGAGCACCTTGCTATTATCCTGCTGTTGTCATTTCTTAGTACTTACTAGCTTGGATGCTGGGAATGCCACTGATGATGAAGTCTATTTGTTGTTTGGAGGGTCTGTGTTTCTTTTCATTTTCTGACTAACTGGTTCTCTGAGGAACTCAAAGCTCTCACACCTTTTGGCTTGCGGTGAAACAGGAGATGTAGATTGCTGTTTTCTCCCGTCTGTTGGAGGGCACAAGCCTTTATTGTCAGCTGTTTATTCAGGCTCAGATTTTTGGGACTATATACCCAGGCCTCCATTTTTCATGCTGCACTAATAAATTCAGTACCTGCATCTGCTAGTTTCTTAGATATTCAGTACTTTAGTCACTAAGTTTTGTGGAACTGCCAGTCAGAAATCCTATGAGGGACAGCTTGAAAATCAGTAAATGTAATTATAAAGTAACATTCTGTTGCTCTTTATCTATTCATTTTGCCATTCTATGTCTGAATTCCAGAGTACACATGCATCAAGTTTTTTGCCTTTCTCCTTAGTCAACAGTATTAGGAATGGTTTTAAAAGTATTTCACATTCCCACAGGGACACATCGGCAATTGTGGTGGAAGCAGAATAGCAGGTGTCTGGAGAATTTGAATGAAACTGGGAGAATTGACAATGCTATAGATCTCCCTCAAGGTCTGAGCTTAATGAAACTGATACAATTATTTGCACAAAGATTTCATTGTTTTTATTGGTGCACTGGGATTTTTTGAAGCCAAAAGCATACGCTTCTTCTTAGTAGTGTGTCACCATACTCATTGATACTTCTCTCTCCTTTATAAACTAGCCAGTGGATAAATGTTTTATCTCAAAAATCTGTGATTTCCAAAGGTACACCTCACAGACACCCACATATTGTAAGCAAGAGCATTCTCATAGGATGCTCTTCTTGCTGTAATATACCCGCATGTCTACTTTCTTACCAGACATGACAGTTTAATGCCTTCTCATTGCTGAGACAATATGGTTTTGAGGCTGTGATAACAGTGTGGGAGTCAAGCCTACCAGGTTATAGCAGCCCAGAGAAATTCAAACAGCCATGTAGCTGCTCTGCCTTGGGTCTTAGCCTAGCAAATGGAAGAGGGTTCAGTCTGTAAACTGTAACCATGTTCGGCTCACCTGAGCCCCTCAGCAGATGCACAGGGGTCTGCACCCAGCCTTGAGCATAAGCCCCAAGATTGTCCTGCCAGCCCTGTCACTAGGACCATCTGGCCAAAATTGCTGCTGTGTCTTTGGTGTTTAATTGTTCACACCTGCAAAAGGGTGACTTCCTTCTTTGTAAAGGGGTAGAAATGTTCACTGTCATTTTTTAGGTGTGGTAAAACACACATATACATGTATGCATACATACATGTCTATGCAATACATGTACATACATATATTTACACACAAACTGTCTAATGTTCCAGGATTTGTTTTGCTGAAGGATTGAAAGTCGTAACTCCAGGTTTGGGGGTTTTTTGGTGGTTTTGTTTTTTTTGGTTGGTTGGTTGGTTGGTTGGTTGATTTTTTGGAGGTTTTTTTTTTGTATTTCTGAAGTAACCATAAATCCTGTCTGATTTTGAACTCTTATTTCTCAGACACCAAATCACTATCCATTTATCTTCAGATTTCATGCATTGTGTGATGAGGAGTGTTCTGAATTTCCAGACAGCTTCTATAAATTATTTAGAACTGAAAATGCCATGTTAAAAAAAAAAA